>PVKZ01001231.1:295000-443055 GCA_004027375.1 Macroglossus sobrinus | reverse complement strand
AAGAAGAAGAAGAAGAAGAAGAAGAAGAAGAAGAAGAAGAAGAAGAAGAAGAAGAAGAAGAAGAAGAAGAAGAAGAAGAAGAAGAAGAAGAAGAAGAAGAAGAAGAAGAAGAAGAAGAAGAAGAAGCTGGACCACCTTCTTACACCATATACAAGAATAGACTCAAAATGGATTAAAGACCCTAAAGCGTAAAACTTCTAGAAGAAAACATAGGCAGTAAACTCTTTGATATTACTAATAGAAATTTCTTTTCAGATTTACCTCCTTGGGCAAAGGAAACGAAAGAAAAAATAAACAAATAAGACTACAAAAAGCAAGTTTTTGTACAGCAAAGGAAACCAACAAAACAAAAAGATAACCTACTGGGAGAAGATATTCATTAATGATAAATCTGATAAGGAGTTAATATCCAAAATATATAAAGAACTTATATAACTCAATAACAAAAAATTAATAATCCAATTTAAAAAACTGGGCAGAAGACCTGAACAGATACTTCTCCAAAGAGGAAAGACAGATGGCTAATGATCAGAGAAATGCAAATTAAAACCAAATGAGATATCACCTCACACTTGTCAGAATGGCTATCATCAATAAACCAAAAAAACAGCAAGTGCTGGCGAGGATGCGAAGAAAAAGGAATCCTCATACATTGTTGGTAGGATTATAAATTGGTACAACTGCTATGAAAAACAATATGAAGTTTCCTCAAAAATTTAAAAATGGACATAACTTTTGACCTAGCAATTGCACTTCTGGGTATTTATCCAAAGAAAACCAAAACAATAATTTGTAAAGATCTATGCACTCCAATATTAATGGCAGCACAATTTACAATAGCAAGATATGGAAGTAACCTAAATTCCATCAACAAGACAATTGAATAAAGAAATTATGGTTCATTTATACAATAGATTATTACTCAGCCATTCAAAAATATGAAATCCTACCACTTGCAACAACATGGATGGACCTAGAGGTTATTATGCTAAGTGAAATAAGTCAGAGAAAGATAAATACCATATGATTTCACTTATATGTGGAATCTAAGGAACAAAAATAACAAACTAATCAAAAACAGACTCATAAATATAGTGGACAGATGGGAGGGGTGTTGGAGGCTGGGAGAATGGGGTGAAGGGTTAAAGAAGTACAAATTAGTCGATAGTTGTTCACAGGGATGGGAAGCATGGTAGAGGGAATGCAGTTAGCAATAATATGATGGCTAAGTGGAGGGTCAGGGGAGGGAGGGAGCAATTGGTGGTGTTGGGCACCATTTTTGCTGAATACCCTACAAACAGGGTTAAAATTGCCTGCAAGCTAAAAGTTTGCAGAGCAGGTGGGCTCCTTACTGAAGGAGGAAGTTTGGCTTAATGGAAAACTGGAACAAGGATGTTTTGAGAGAACTTATGTAAATGTCAGCAATTGTTAGCATATCTGTGGGTTTTGTTTCTCATGTATTTCCAAGGGTATAAATATGCTGTGCTTAATAAACTTGTGTGCAGTATTCACTGTTAGCCCTCCCGACTCTATCTCTTTGTGTGTGTGTGTGTGTCTGTGTCTGTCTCTGTCTCCCTCTCTCTCTCTCTCTCTCTCTCTCTCTCTCTCTCTCTCTCTCTCTCTCTCTCTCTCTCTCTTAATCCTCACTCCCCCTTTCGGGAACTGTTCGCTCTTAGCCGGGTGGCTCCGGCATGGGGGAATCATTTTATGAACTACATAGATATCTAACCAATATATTCTATACTTAAAACTAATTTAAATATTTAAAAAATAATAATTAAAAAATAAAAAATAATAAAAATAATTTTAAAAACTTTTTTTTGAATAGAGAGGACGAGAAAAGATTCCACCCCTAGAAAGCATCAGTGAACAGACGGATGATACATGAACCACTGTAGGTGCCAACCCGAGGATCATACCCATGGTCTCTGTAAGGCTCTGGGTAACAGTCATCTTGCTCTTAGCCACCTGTGTTACGGAGCGCACCCGGACAAGATGACCTCAGAGCCGAATTAGAATCAAAAGATAATTTTATTACGAATTCGAATCCGGGCTCAAGCCTCCACTGCCGCAGCAGCGAGAACAAGAGCCCCAATCCTTAGCATGAGGTTCCTTATATTAGGTTCATGGCGGGCTAACTTTGTGCACACAGGACAGGTTGCAGTTCCTTATTGGCTAACCATATGGCCTGATTATGGCCTGACCTTTAAGCAAGCAAACAGGAGGTCTGGGCGGAGAATTCCGGCCCTTAGTTGGAGGGGATTGCAGTCTACCTTGCTGGGGGAATTTAAAATTTTCCATTCCGCCATCTTAGATCTTACATCGCCGTCTTAAATACATAAGTTCTCATGACCCATTAGACCTGAAGGGCCAATACAAAACTAATAAAATATTTGCTACCTGTAAATGTTCAATATTCTCAATAAACACCCTATTTATTTAAATGTAAAAGCAAAAGCAAATACTACAAGGGGAAAATGTTTAAAGGACATGTCAGTTTCGCAAAAAAGGTAATTCAAATATTTACTAAATATAAAGTGTTAAAACTCTCCAGTTATTATTAAAGAAATATAAATTTAAAAAACAATAAGATGCCATTTGGGCCCACCATTTTCCAAAATTAAGAAGACTAAAAATATTTAAAATTGTTTAGGTGACAAGATATGGGCCTTCTGAGGCACCTCTGCTAAGTGTACATATTGTTTTAGTAGTCCTGACAGGTGATTATTAACTTAAACAAGGTGTGAACCCCTTGAATCAGCAATCAGCTCCAGAGATATACATAGTAATTCTGTTTGTAATAAATAAATTGGAAATACCCTAATAACCAAAAAGAAGGTTGAATAAAATTATTCTACAAATTTATAAAATGAAATACTATCTTTCTAATAACAAAGATGTAGAAAAAATAAGTAATGTCATGGTAATATCGTCATACTCTATTTTTAAGAGAAAAAAAGCAGCGTATTAAGAAATAAGTAGTTTGAGGACTGATAATGTATAATTGTATATATTATGAGGCCCCTATTCTACATGTAGGACTAGGAAGGTTTGATATGCATGTTTTTATAAGAAGAAATAGCTACCAAAAAAGGTTGGAAAGAATGAATGTAGGTTAGAAAACAAATTGAGGACTTGGTCATAAACTGAATTCCTTCTTATGACAAGGGAGTGTACAAACAGGAAGCCAGGATTTTGCTTATGAATGTTTGCTTTTTAGTTTGGGGGTGGGGCAAAGATCATAGACTCTGTGATATTCTTGGGGTTAAAAAAAGTTAATATGTTGGTCCCAAGCAACACAGTGTGGCACAGAGCTGAGAAGACCATTCTTCTCATCTAAATGCAGATCTCAGCCTGGCTTTGGCACTCTAAGAGTTAATGATTTCCATTTGTTTATAAATGCATTCAATTTATAAGTGTTTATTAAGCAACTATTTTGTGATAGTCCCTGTTTTTGCTGCTGTAAATATAAAAATAAACAAAAATTTTCTACTCTTATAGAAGAGAAATAATTACCAAGTAAAAAAATAATATAAAATATAGTTAAAAATATAAAATATAGTTATATATATTTTATACAATCATATTATATTATACATAATTATATCATATATTATAATATGCTAAATATCTAATAATATATATTAGATTAGAATACATTATACAATGACAAATGTATAAAGAAAAATAAATCAGAGAAGAAATGATAAAGGGACCGATTTACCTGGGGTGATCTAACAATTCAGAGAAATTTCAACAGAGATTTGAATGAAGAGAGAGTGAGTCCTGAAGCCTTCTGGAGAGCATGCCAGCTTGAGGGGAGAATACACACAAAAGACATGAGGTGGCAGAAACTTTGGCCACTGGAGAAACTATACACCTTAAGGAGAACAAAGCACCAGAGGAAGCAAATTAGGTCAGAGGAAATAGCCCCAGGCAGGGTCATGGCTTAGAGCCAATTCTATTCCTAGTGAAAGCAAGTGACATAATCAGGCTTAAGTTAAAACAAAACAAAACAAACAAAAAACATTCATGCTGTTTTGCTGTGAACAGGTAGCAGTGAGACTGCTTAAAAAGCTATCATTAAAGTCTAGGGGTGATGCTATATTATGCTGGAGTGGTCAAGATTTACTTACAGATAGAATTTGTATTATGAAAGAAATAAAATGCCAATGGTGGCAATCCAGGTTTGACTTGGGTACCAGAAGAAATTAAGCACCAAGAGAAAACTTATGGAAGGGTACTATCAGCCATAGCAACTCTAAAACTTCCTGAAATAAAATCCTGAGGCCCAGACATCAAATTAAAACCTAAGTAAAAGAGGAAAATATAACAGACACAGTTGCAAACAGTTGTAAGAAACCTCCTTGGAGCTTTTTAAAACTTAGTTTTTGTAAGAGGGTGTTAAGGATTTGAAGTCTGGTATGTGAATAGATAAATGGATGAAAGAGAGAAAGATTGTACAGAGAGAGGCAAAGAGAAATTGTGGGGATGTGAGCTGGAAGGGGGGATTGTGCGTAAATAGCAAAAGGGAGAGAATGGATATATTCCAAAATGTTAATGGTGGATGATTTTTATTACATTTTTCTTCAATGCACAGGTTTAGTATTGTTAAGTAAGATAAAATGAAAGGTTATTATTTTTCAAAGCAGAGATAAGAAAAAGTTTTAAATTAAAAACCCCTTTCTCTTTTACGTGGACACCATGTACTAGTACCAAAATGAATACAATCATGAATGAAGGGGTCATAAAATTAAAAAAGCATCCTGTAGTATTTTGTCTAGAAATAGACAAAGTCCTCTGATTTCTGGTACTCTACTAGTTGTGACACTTATTGTCTCCATTGTTTCTTGGACTCTCTTCTCCCAAGTATGTATGTTCTCTGGCCTATGGATAAGAGGTCAGTCATCTCAAGGAAAGCAGAGACAATACTCATAGTTCTTATGACACAAGTGAGTTGGCATGAGAAATGTCTTAGAGGTCATCCAATCGAACTGGTGAAGAAACCCTAGGTGAAGAAACCCTAGTCCAAAGAGACATTTTATTCTGTGCCTAGTACGTCTTACTTTATTATAGAACAAATAGGTGAGAAGCTCTGAGAATCAGGAAAGATGGATCCGCTTTCAGTTTATTGGACAGGCCCAGCTTTCAAAAACAGAAAGCTGTGAGTGGAATCTGTACTTCATGCCCCACCCTGCAACAGAATTATTAGGCTGCCTATGTCAGGCAACATGTGAGAGTCAAGGGTTCTTGTGAGTGCTACAGCATGACTATGGAAGGATTGCTCCCTGGTTTTTATAGAGTGTTACATTATGCCCATAAGTATGAGGATATCTTTGTTGTTGTCTTCCTTACAGTATTTTTTGATCCCACCAGAACTAGAAAATGTTACTGTTATTCATATAAATTTATATTTCTAAAGCCCTACAATGTTTTTTGTTTCAGTGATTTTCTTTCACCAAAAATGAAATCCATGAGTTGATTATAGGCTATGTCTTTTTTTAAAAAATGAAAAGATTTCTTTTTATCCACTTTGCATTTGTTCGCTTTTACAATTCCATCAAGTGTCACCCCTGGTTCTATTCTGGGAACAGGGTGAGTAACAGTTTTAGCCTTTCATTTGTAAGAAGAAAATTTCCACAGGTTGAAGGGTTCACTGGATACTTAAATTGATATCCTCATTGTGGTTATATTAAGTTATGCAAATCTTTCCATAATGCAACATGAAAATGCATTTTAAAAGCATATGCCAAAATATATAGAGTTTTAAGATTTTACTCATTTTAAGAAGCATATAATATTCTTAACTGTTGTTCACATTCAGATGAAAATTGAGTACTTTTGCATTGAGTTTTTACTTGATAATGTATCATATTATTCCATGGACTTTTTTCTTTTTTCTTACCTTATCTTTCCTTGCCAAAGCAATGATCTAGAAAGCCAAGGTAATATAGATTTTTCTTACATCACAATGGAAATTCCGTAATTGCTGAGAAAGATAACCTTGCTAACAAGTTGAGTATTTTATAGGTGACAGAGAGGTATTATACCACAGGCAAAGTTGGTTAATTAATTTAAAAAACTCAATATTTATTTCAAGCAAATTCAATGACTTTCATCTTTGCTCCCTAAAGAAAAAGATCATGCCTTAGTCTATTTCTGTGTTCATAACACTGACTAGGATGTCTAGTTTAGTAACTGCTCAACATATAATAATTATATAGACTGAAAGAATGGATGGATAGATGGATAGATAGACAGACAATGAAATAATGGATCATTTAGGGATAGGCTGATGAATTAGTGATGACAAGTGCTTGTGAATTCAGCATATTACACACTTTACAGAGAAGCAGATTATTATTTTCTCTTTTCCTTATTTAGGGAAGAAGGTAAAAAGTTTTTAAAGACATCTCAGTCCTGATTGGGAAACTCCTTAGTATTGTCAAGCCCCCAGCAATCTCAAAAGACTAAAGTAAATATTTAATACGAGTCCCAAATTAATAAGTGAGGCCTATTTATAAAAACAAATGATAGTATCTGGTTTTTAAAAAAAATAGTAATTAGTTGGAGAATCCAAATAAAAGGCCATTCTTAGCTATAGGTCCAAAAATGGAGAGGAAGAGACTTTCCCTGAAAAAAAAAAAAAAAAGCTGTATTTCGTCACTACTGCAAGTTAAAGTTTTAAACAGCTGAACACTGTTAAAGACCATGTGTGTTTACTTTTTTTTCTCCTTGTAGGCAAACACAACAAGACAAAATGTTTCTTCTTTGTGAAATAAATTCTAACCTTGAGATTTTGTGATGTTTTACAGAAGGCAATAAGAGTTGATGGAGTCAAAATACACTATTCAGAGATTTTAGAGTCTCAAAATGATTGTTCCTTTGGGAATGGTACCTCCTAAATGAACCACCATTTAATTCAAAACAGAAAATGCCATTGTTAGTTACAACAGACTCACTCCCTAGGCAAGTATGCTCAACTGTTATTCACACACACTTAGCAGGCTCTCTGGTGATCTATGTATGGTCATGTACCTGCCTCTTTCCTCCCTTGGCATGTGCTTGAGCTACAAATTTGTCATTGAAAATTTTAAAACTTGGGTATAATACTCATAATAATAACACCTTTGTTTCCAAGCTTACTGAGTGAAAGTACATCTTCAAATAGTGAAACCAAGGAATAATATTAATTTCTTTATTTGCAAACTTTTATTCTTCATTTCAAGCAAAATCTACATGTTTTGCAAGGGAACATCCTATAGACTTTGGTGACAAATGGACAGAAGATCAATCAAAGAGAGACAAGGGTATTAAAATACAGTAAACCAATAGGGAGTGGGTTGTTTTGTTGTTTGTTTGTTTCAGGAAGGAGTTATAAACAGAAAAGCAAAGAAAATATTGTCTTAAATTTTAAACTTTAGACTGAGACCATGGAATCTCAGTCATATAATAATGTTTCCCCTTGTCCCAGGTTTCTATTGCTGCACAACAACCACTCCAAAATTTAGTGGGGTAAGCTACAAGCATTTTATTACATTCACGATTTTGTAGGGCAGGAATTTGAGTAGGTCATCTCTGTTCCACAATGTCTGGGGGCTCAGCTAAGGTGGCTTGAATAGGTGCAGATGAATGAGACAATTCAGTAGGGTCACATGTTTGGGTTCTTAGTTTAGCCTTGGGTGAATTCATTGATTCTCTTCCAATTTGTGTCTGCTGGCACTGGTATCTCTAAAATGGCTTCCTTACTCACCTAACAACTAGCCTGGAACAGCAGGGAATATTTGTGTATTTTTCACATGTGATCTATTTACATAGACAGATTGATCTTTCTCATAGCATGGCAGTCTCAGGGAAGTGGGACGCCTTACAAAGAGTCCAGCTTTCCCAAGAACAAACATTCTAAGAGCAGGCTGACCTAATCTTAGAAATTCTAAAATATCACTTCTACAACAGTCTATTGGTCAACCAACTCATTAAGAAAAGGCTAGATTCAAGAAAGTCCACATCTCAAAAGAAAGTATAAAATATACAGCCATATTTAATCTACCCTATCTCTCCTCATAGCATAATCCCATACAATTTTGCAAGATTTTATGACATTCTTTTGTTTTAAAAATTAAAAATAGAAAAAAAGATGTAGAATAAAACCAAGAGATTTATTATCTTCCATTTTATGGATTTCCTTACCATTATGGTCTCTACTGAAAGGGGAAAAAGTTAATTACTGGTAAATTCAGCTGTCTAGTCAATATGTCTACTTTATGAGATAGAAGAATAAATACCACAGAATGTGAAATCAAATGTATAAACCTAGCATATTTTAATCCACATAAAAATGTAAAGATTTTTTTTCTAAAGTACTTGTGACCTCCCAACTATCTACGTTCTTCCTCATTCAAAACACTTTGGGCTTATCTAGTAATAGGTCTGAAATTTCTTTTATTAGGAAGTATCTAAATGTGCTGTGATTTAAAGAGGTTCTATCTCTAATATGTTCAACTGTATCTGTGAATTTTGCAATTTAGCTATTATGAACTCTGACAATATGTAAAAGTTTGAATGAAAATTATACTTATTGAGTTTTTTTGTCTGTGCCAGAAAATATTTTCAGCACTTAATACCTACTCACTCATTTTAATATTAAAATGGCTATAAGAGGCAAATGGTAATATTATCTTCATTTACAAACAAGATACCTAAAGCACAGCAAGGACCTTGCTCAAGATCACAATGCCAATAGAAGGTAGCACTAAGATTCAAACTCAAATAGCTAGCTTTATCCAGTGTTCTAACCACTATGGTGTACTGTATAAAAGTTATTTGGGTATTCCCAAAATTAACAGCTGGAGCCAAAATTACTTTAACTAATTTATCTGTGATGTGTTCTGTATTTAAACTTTCTAAGGAACAAATCTTTTGTCTCTAAGCTAAAATCTTTCCAATCACAGGCAGAAAATATAAACTGAAGAAGTAAATATGATATTTTGTATTGTTTTGTATCATTTCTAAGTAAGAGTATTAAAACATATATTAGAAAATATTTTGGTCATCCATAATTGGAGCTAACTGACTTTGACTTAGCATTACAATTCCACTGAGCATCAGAGACCAACTCAGGCTAGATATAATTACGTACATTCAATTTTTCCAAGATACAGTTCTCCAGTAGAAGAACCCTCATAAACAAATGTCAGGATTATAAAAAGAGCCTACACTTTCTGTTGCTATATATATATAACAGAATGCATGGGTCACTGTATGAGGCTAAATAAAAGTACAAGTTGGTATTTATCATTTCCAGAATGTCCTTATAATAGTACTAGTTACCATTAGTAGCATGCATATAGAAGGGCAAATACCAAATGGATTATTTTTATTAAAAAAAAAATTAATCAAATGCAGTTCTAGATAATAGGATATGGGCCAGAATACAAGACTGTGCATCAGCTTGGGCCTTTGAGTGGGCACTAAAGTATGTCATTTCCACTTCTGAGAAGATAAAAATTACAACAAGGAGTGAAAATGAAGAAAACCATTTGAGGATAGACATCTTGACAAAAGTGAATGGGAAACCAGAGGAGATGTGTAAACACAGGTCATGGAGGCCAGTGAGGGTGAGCAAGTAATACAGATTTGGGGGTTATGAGAACAGCAGGAAGATTCTCTACCAACATATTGCCTGTTGTCATTTACCACATCACAGTAAAGCAATCCATGGGGTTTTCTCAAAGTCCAAAGGCTCTAATTGATTGCTTTAGAGCTACACCCTTCACAGAGAGGGTTGCTTGGGGCAGTTAAGAGATGTCAGCAGTGGTGACACCAACTTTAGTGGAAACTTTAGAATGACAGTATACTGTTTTAGAAGGAGCTGAATCTTAATCATCTTTAAATTAGCAATTTTGATTTCTGATGTATTATTTTCCTTAAACAGGAAACCAAATTTCTAGGATCTTTTCCTCCTGGGTCAGAGACCCATGAATAAAACAACTCTCAAATATCCCCTTCTGAGGTGGGAATTCTCCTTTTTCTAATTATCTCTGGGGCTTAGGCCTTCCTGCTGTATTCCTTCTCCAGAAGCTTCAAGACTTCCATAGTCAAGCCTTATCCTATTCAGGCTGAAAAGTAAACAGTGCCTTAAACTTGCTTATTATAAATTCAGCTTATACTTGTATCCTGGAAACTAGAGCCTCTTTGGGGAACATAAGTGGATAGAATGCATTATTTCTTTGTGCCTTTTATTTTCTGAGTTAAACAAATCTCTTACTTTTTATACTACCTCATGTTAGCCTTTCTAAGATAACTTGGACCATTTTCTCTGCCCTTTTATTGAAGCCAATGGGGCATTGCAAATTATCATTGTACTACTGAGTCAGTAATAGCCATAGAGTTTTACAAAGCATTATTAAAGAAACTAATCTGAATGCACATCAACTACTTTTCTCATTTGAATAATACAGCCATGTAATTTTTTAAACTGTATTAAAAATGCCCAGTTTAAGTTACAGAAAAAAGTACCATTTGTGAGGTTCTAATGTGGATTTTGCAGAAAATATTTTTTTAATTTTTGGTTTTACAATGCTTCTGAAATAAATTACAAAATAAAATGATTAATCAACAAATTCTAAACCAAAGTTTTAATTATATGTGTTGATGGAATTGTTTAAAAATTATTAGATTTCAAAGGCTATCATAATTTTCTCTTCATTACTTACATTCAGTTTTTCTAAGATATATCTCTCCAGCAGAGTAATCCTCACAAATAAATGTCAGGATTATAAGAAAAGCCTACATTTTCTGTTGCTATATACAAAAGAATGCATGGGTTACTATATGGAGCTAAATAAAACTACAAGTTGGCATTTATCATTTCCACGATGTCCTTGTAACAATACCAGTTACCATTAGTACCATGCATATAGAATGGCAAATATCAAATGGATGATTTCTATTAAAAAATTAAATAAAATTTAATCAAACACAGTTCTAGACAATGGAATTTGGGCAGAAAGAGGGACCTAATCTCTTTTTTTTCCATTAATCCAAAAATTCCCAAATAGAGGAAGATAATAATAGCTATCTTTTTTTTTTCTCAATTTACATGAGTGGCACTATGTCTTGTGCTAAAATTATCTTATTTAATCTGCCAAACAGCCATGAAATGAAGGTATTATTTACACTCCTCTCTGCTTTGTACTCACCTACTTATCACCTATACGTGTCCCAAATCCTCAAAACAAACTTAAATGCTAAAATAAAGTTTGAACTCTACTCTGAAGACATCAGGTTGATAGAGAATGTTTTAGGGCTTCCTAGTTATATGACCAGAGCTGAGCTTGAGAAATATCTGGAAATCAGTAATCAGATACATTTTAGAGTATAGACCTAGTTAGAGAGAAAACCCAACAAAGGCTATTGCAATAGTTTAGTAATGACATAGAAAGCCCTGCAACTCTGGGAGAGGAAAGAAAAGAAAAGCACATGTGATAAATGAACTGTGGAGGCATTAGTACCTGGACATGAGAAGGCTAGAAGAATGAACTTTGTAACCAAAGGTGACAGTGTTAACAGAAATAGTGTAGACAGATTAGAAGGATGATAAATTTCGTTTAGACATACTGGTAAAGTTCAGTAAAACTTACATGTAGAAGTGTCTGTTTTTCCTTTTCCTCTAGGGTTAGTAAAATGAAAGCACTGTGTAACTGATAAAGGAAAATTAAGGAGGGAAAGACAAAAAGAGGGGAGGAAGATGTGGAAGACAGGTAAGTGTCCCCTACTTTACTATACACAAAGGAAAGTTGTCCATTTTTTCTGTACCACTATACACTCTGCTATTCAAAAAAAAAAAAGTGATGTGACTTTACCAAATCACCAAATAGAAAGGCCCTTTTAACGTATCAAATAAATAATTAAAATTCTCTGGCAACCATAGTCAGAGGGTGACAGATCTCTACTCAACACTCACTTTAATTACTTCCATGCCCCTCAAAAAAAGAAAGAGAGGGAGAGAAGGTAGAAGGGAGAAAAGGAAGAAAAAAAAATAAATAAAAATAATGACAAAGAATTAAAACTTCTTTGTCTTTGTAAAGTGGTAAATTGGTTAACATTTGTTAACTTTTTCAGAGATGACAGTAGGGCCTATAAGAAAGCAAATAACTTGCATACTTTTTTCTAATATGTGAAGATATCTAATTTTTCAGTAAGCTAATCATTTTTTTATGTTTTCTACTAATTGATATTCAGTATGATATTGAAATGAGCAAAGTTACTTGATTACAGTTGATAATCTATGTTTAACTTTTCACTTTATAAGGTATCTCTATAAGGTAAAGTTCCTTCATTGCTGCCTACAAATTACCACATAGAAGTGTAAATGTATACAGCTATTCAAAAGAAAAGCAGCTTCCAGCTTCACCTCAGGATTCGTTCCTCCCAGAACCTTCTTTTACTATTAAGAACGCTCTTGGTATCAGGTTACTTAACAGAACAATACTTTTTTCTCATCTAGAAAAAAAGATTTGTTTTCTCTGGTAGTATTTAAGTCTTACAACAAAATTATCAGCTTCTGGAACCATTTTAAAACTCTCTTTCAAATATTAAAATCTGAGATTGGTTAACAATCACAAATACTTATCAGGCAGCCATTGACCCTTAAGCATCATCTTAAACACTGTGTGATAAAGATCATTTAGTCCAATTCTGCAATTCTTTGACTGCTTGAATTTCCTCATATAAATTTAAGATTGATCATAGAGCCACTAAAATTAGATTAAAATAAAGTAAAGACCAGAGTATTTATGCAGAAAGCTTTGACCTTTAATGCAGGTATTTCAGGCAAAAGTGAAAGAGGTCTTTTATTCCAAGACTTTGTTTGTAGAAGTGATCTAAGAATACTCTTGAATTTTCTGTATACCACCTGAGTGACTATTGTGGGTTCATTCAGGTACTCAGTTGTTTTTCTAAAATATGAATTCAGCTCATAAAAAAAGAGTAACAGGATACAATTTAAATTTAAATTTTAGTTTCTTTCTCTCAGAATGTTCTACCTCTGCATAGACAGCAAAGAATGGTGGAAAGAGCACTGGAATTGAAATTTTTAAAAAAACTGAATATTAATCCCAGCTCTACCCTGTAAGCAGTTTGTCATGGTTCATCCATTCATCAAACACATGTTTAGCATGTGTTTTATTGAATGTGTTTTACAAAGGCAATTTCTACCTTTTGGAAAGGCAGTCATGCACTAGGTCGCTATTCACTGTGTTGAGATAGTAAAAATATATACACAAAGCCATAGGAATGCAATAAAGCCCCTAAAAGAGTTTCCCTGAAGAAGAGCGAACATATTGGCTGAGATATGAAAAGTTAGTAGAGGCCTTAAATTCTTCACTTTCATTATCTATTAAATAAGAGGGATGAGTTTCTCCTACAACTGCTTCAAGGGGGTTATTTTATGTAACACAAGAAAAGGGACTTAGTCCACAGTCAGGCAGTGAGTGGGCTCTTCAGTAACTCTTGTGTTCTCACTAACTTAGCTGAGACATATCTGTGCTTAGCTCACTTATTTGTTCTCTGTAATTTTCTTCCCATTTGGAATGGATTTTGATAAATCCAGTGGAAGCATCTAAATTTCTCTGGTCTTTATTTTTGCTGTAAGTTTTTCTAATTGTTGTATATACCTCTTTTCTGCACCCAATAAGACTGTAAATTGCTATAGGACCAAGCCCATACCATAGTATCTCCCTTATCACTCAGCCTAATGCCTGCATGCAGTAAGACTTGATCAGCGCTCATAAAGGAAGGAAAGCAGAGCCAGACATTAGCTGGTTCTCAACAAATCATATTGAATTGGATCAACAAGTACACTAGAAGTAAATTCCTGAGCTGAAAATATTTTATGACCAGCAAATAGTTACACTAAGACTAAAAAAATTAGTTCTCTGTTTATTGCCATTTTTGCTAAGATTATTATCTTTAAAAGTCAGGCTTATTAGCATTCAGGTTTATAATTATGCTCTGAGCTCTGATCCTTGTAATGTCCTGTCATTTTACTTCTAGGGATTTATTCTGATTCCTGTTCTGTTTGTAAGTGCCTGTAGGACAGAATAACAAAGCCATTCCCATTTCACCAGCAGATGATCATATTTCTACAATTAGTTTGGTGATAGTTGTTTGAACCTCATCATGTCTAATAGAGAAAAAAAAGGAATTAATATTTGGAAACTCAGTGTATTGTGTTTAGCATCATTATTGCCACTTTTATGGCAAGTGCTTTGACATTTGAGTTCTGACTTACAATATTACTACCATAATCCCTTTTTGTAATTGATTTGGGATACTTAAAGGTTTAATTTCTGATATTACTTCTCAATAAAAAAAGAACTCATGTATTATATTTCTGGAAAATTATCCTATGGATTTTTTTAGATTGTTATTTCAATATTGAAAGAGTTCAATTCAGCAATAAGTCCTATTTTCAGCTGTTGTAGCTTGCATGAGTTTCTTGGGCTATACAGCCACAAAGGATAATTGCATTCTGGGGATAGCAAACTTTGTCTTGGGTTATGGAATAAATGTACAAAAAAGTATTCTAAAATGAGCAGCATCTCTGGCTATTCCTAAGAGACCCTCTTACTCTGGAACGGATACAGGATGTCTGCCCCAGCATGCTTTCCTATTCCGAAGCCCTGACAGAGAACGCCACTCAAGTGTTCACTAGCTGGCATGATGTCAGTCAACAAAGGAATAGATTTGAGAGGGCAGCAAACCAAGGCACTGCCATCTGACAGCTTTGTGTCCAGGGAATTTATTGTCCAGGAGATCAACAAGGCAGTGAACAGACATGGTCTAAACATTCAGTTGTAGGACATTGTGTTTAGGAAAATTTCTTCTGTTTGTCCCATAAATTGGAATCCAGTACAGAAATAGTTCCCTACCTCCCTTTTAAGAACATTCTTAAAATTAACATTATAATTATTATTAATATTATAATGGTCTCTGAGCAGCCTTTCCAAGCCTAGATCTTTCTTCCACTCAAACCGTTTTGCTTCGTCATCTATACCAACTGCAAAGGCATATTTTCTGCAGTAAGTCCAATAGAAAGAATTTTTACTTGCAGTCTGGCTTCTCTCTACATGATATTTTTACTAAACTTTGAAAATAGAATGTTATAGATCAAACAATTCATATAAATATATCTTTTTGCTGTAAATGTTGAGAAATTAAATTTAACAAACATAGGGAGAAGGGAAGGTGTGTGATATAATTAAGCAAAGTAATGTTCATAAATAAATAAAAATAAGTAATTATTAGATTAACACAGGACAACCTAAGCAATTTGGAAGTCTGTACCATGAATTTCCAGAACACTGATTCTATGTTTATTTACCTAACTTGAGTATTTTGTCCAGATTAGACTTTAGACAATATGTAGGAAGATAATGGAAGAAATAACCTAATGTTGCCAGTTAGCAGCATCATTCCTGCTTCTCAGTTAATATTTTAAGAATTATAAGTATAATCTCTTGATAATCTATTCAATAATTTACATGTAGATAATAGTACAAATGTTCTGCAATTACCCTTTGAGATAAGGAATCTTCACATTTCAGTGAATAACCAAGGAAAAACCCTGCAGCTTTCAGCTGTCAGTTCAGAGGAAGTTTTACATGAGTTTCTGAGGCAGTCAGACTACTATCTCCTCTGCCTGTCCATTTCTATAGCAGCTTTGTTGTGTTTTATGATGACAGTCTCACCCCCTTGAGAACAGCCATAGGAAAGGTACAATGAAAGTATTATTTGTATTGTTTGGTTTTGTATGAGACACACATTGGGAACCACTACTTTGTGGAATAGCATTTGCAAGAGGTCTCCAGGGGGCACCAATCTCACTGGCTGAACCCAAAGCTGAATGACAATAAAGAATGGGAAAAATTAAAAAGGCAAGATGCTTTAATTGAACCTGTATTTGTGGAAATGTGATACAGACCTAGAAAACACCTTCCTGGAATGAGAAAGAGGGCTTCTCCAGAGACCCTCTGCAATGACAGCCAAATCATTATAGGCTAAAACAAATGCCCCCATTAGCTAAAGATATACATTAAATTTCTTCTTTTAGAAAATGTTTATTCTTCCACTGACAAATAAAATACAGTAATGGATTTTATTTAAAAAATAATATAGAGAAAGATCTAAAACAGGAGTCAACAAACTTTCTCAGTAAAGTGCTTTGCAGGGCACATAGTCTCTGTCACAACTACTCAATTCTGTCATTATAGAGTGGAAAGAGCCATAGGAAATAACATTAATAGATAGGCATAGCTATGTTTCAATAAAATTTTCTTTATAAAAATAAGCAGATTTGACCCAGGGAGCTACAGTTTACTGACAACTGACCTAAAATATTTTCCAACCCAGCTACTCACTCTAAAGTTGAAGAAAGGTCTAAAGTAATGAAGTGAGATGTCAAACAGGTTTAAAATCCAAATATTTTGAGATTTAGTTCATTGCTCTATAGTGCACTATCACAATGCTCTCATGCCAAATCTTGCTTGCAAAGCTGAGATGTTAACATGGAACACCTGAGTGGGCTGACACCTCAGTCTTTATTCTTCCAGAACCACACAAGGAAAGTCATCTTCTACCCAGCTTCTAACAAAATGTATTACAGCTGAGGTATTGGTAGAAAAGATATTGGACTTAGAATCAAAAGTCTTGAATTTGCACCATCATGGTCTCATTCTCCAGCTGTGTGTACTCAGTCAAGTCAAGATGTTCATGGCTTTCATTTTCTTTATCTCTAAGAGTCAATATTTAACTCAATAGGAATATTGTCAGGATCAAAAGAGAAATCTGCCTAAATATCATTTATTAATTACAAAGGGTTAAACAAATGTGAGTCAGGTCAACATATCAATAAAATATATAGATAAATAAATGGCTGCCTTTAGGTAATCAGTGATCAATGGATTATATGACAGGTTGTGATAAGCAAACACACAAATCCCGTGTGTGCATTAACCAGTTGATTTTACTCTACTTCAGAGCTTCCAGATTATTTCTCTTAGTCCTGACAAGCACACTTGTAAACATATTGTATAAAAAAGGTAATAAATTGTATGTATGTCCAATTGTGGGGGGTATCAGAATGGAATCCTATTTTTTAAAGATAGAGTAAAATTATATACTCTATTATGTTAAAGAATAGGCAGCCTTTTCATATTCAAACGATGCTTGAAACTGTGACTCTCAATTTGGAACAAAATACAAACTAGTCCTAAATTTAAAAACTACGCACTGATCCAGAGTATACAGAAAACTTTCCAGGGTTGGCTTGATAAAAATTTCCTAATGGTTCTGGCTCCTCACAAAATCACAACCATTTGACTTTCTAAAGTCAAGTGCAAACTTGACTGCCTTCCTTGAGAGGTGTTCTATGAGAACATTGTAGAGTAGTAAAACAAAGAACAGCATTGCTATATAATGTTTTTTGTTTGTCTATTTGTGCTGATCACACTAACTTGCCATATGAAACATCCTAGAGTCTATTGATTTGTTTGCTTTAACCCAAAAATCTTTTTAGAGCTACCTACTTTTCTAATTTATTTTAGATCTACAACACCCCCCAAAAAAGACATATAATTTATTATAATTAAAACAAATCTTTATTATTTGAAAAAATAATCTTACTGCCCTGCTTTCCAATAGTGTCATTACAATTCTAAAATTCAATCAACTACCAGCCTGACTCAGTCAAGATCTGTCTATGTAAAAGTATGTCAAGGATGGGGAAGTTCTGGTAGGGAACAGGATGGAGTGGAAGGCAGAAGCAGAGAGTGTGGAAGACATTTTGTACTTACTCGAACACAGCAAGGTTTGTAAAACAGAACAAACAGATTCATAAAATTACATATAACAACACATAGTCTAGTCAAAAGCATGAAACTAGGAGTAAAGAGCCCTGGTCTAATCCCAAATATGCTGCTAATGTTCTGGGTGCCTTTCTGCATGTCACTTTAATCTGAGTTTCCATTTTCTCACCTGTACTTCTAGAGGGTTTGAACTGAACACATAATCTTCCATTTTTACATTTTATGGGTTTATGATTTCTATAATTTTTATAGGGATTTAATAGAATGAGTTACAGAAAGTTTAATAGGGAGATTCTCCTCTGTATATCACAGTGCAACAAAAGCAAGTGCTTAGGTTTAGTGACCTGAATTCTGCCTTGTAATGTTGCCTCTTCCTTAACTCAGATCTTTAGCTATATAACGACTCTACAATGAACATGTGAATTCTCAGACTGGATTTATTGAGAATTATTTTCCTATGGCTTTGTTCATTCTACAGAAGAGACAATCCCTTCTTGGTGCCTAGAACTATTTTCCTACTTCTCCCATCTCTGGTAGAATACTCTAGGTAAAATGTTGTGTCTACTTTGATTAATTGTGCAGTAGGGGGAGCACATAAAACATTGGTAGGATATGAAAATCATGAACTTGAAAAAGTTATTCACAAATGACATTATAACTTATATTTAGAATCAGAATTTTACATCTTACAGGTAACTAGTTATCCAGACAAAATACCTATTTATATCAATGAAGGGAACAATAGATGTACTTATGTATTTATTACATAATCTAAGCACAAGAAACTGAAATAGAATCAGAAATAGATGGTCATCAAACAATCCTTGATGTATAGGGCATGGTCCTCAACTCTGATAGCACAATAAAATCATGTTTCAATTTTCTTTAAATGATCAAGGTTACTTCTCTAACAAATAAATCAGGACTTTTTGAATATGAAAGTCGTGTTCCAGAGAATTGCATGCATAAACACCAAAATACAAATGGTATACATGGAGTTCTGCTACCCCACTGCCTGATGCTGTTCTTAAAACAGATGCAAGAAAAATATTCACAAACACCTGTTTTCCTACATGTCTTCCTTCCTTAAAACATACTCCAATAAGTGAATTTTATTTTATTTATCAAGCTTTTATTGAATTATAAAAAGCATAAAAGGAAAAGACCACTAACAATTAGTATTTTTGGAAGAATAATACTGTCTGAAAAAAAGCAGTCATTGAAGCTGCTCCAGGTGGCCTCTGAGACCTCTGAAGATTTTCTCATTTCTCACTAACTCATGTTTTCCCATCTGTAAAAAGAAGGCAACATTTGCTTCTGACCACCCCAGAAGAATGATCTGAGTAAAATATAATTAAATATGTGAGTTCCTAAGAGTCCTTTCCACAATAAAGGTATAATGTAAAATTAAGATATCATGATAGTTAGTGTGGTTGTCACTACCACTGTTACTTCACTGTTGTACTTACAATATCCCTGTCACTCTGTTAACAATCTTCTTGGGACCAAAAGTGACAAGTGTAAAATGATATTTTTAAATGTCATACTTGCTTTGTCTTGTAAAAAAAAAGAAGTCTATGAAGACCTCAAAGAAGGCCAAAAATACAGTATTCCTATAAGTCAAGTCCCTATAACCACAGATCTAACAAACACCTGCATTATTTTAATTACTCTACCCCTTCAATTACCATAATTTTTATCTCAAATATAATGTAAAAGCTTCAGCTGATTTGACTAGTGTTAAAAGAAACATTGGATGGGCTTTCTTTAGAGCATTAAATTGTGTTAGCTTTTCTTGAATACCGCCTTCCTGAATATCAAAACTATTTCTATCTTACTTCCAGAGGACAAGTTCTATTTCACATTTGTCTCTCGTGGAGTCATGTAATATGCACATGGTAGTAAATGCTGCTATGTGCCATTGAAGGACCCGATATCTGGAGTCTCAAGTCCTTTTTCTTTGTATGCATGAGAGAAACTGGACAAACCAAGTTCTACAGTCTTTCCACTTCAAAATTTCTGTGACTATATAATCATTTCCAAAATCTTAATAAAAAGTTTTTTAAAAAGTTGAATTAAATTCAATTTGAAGAACAAATTAAACATATTTGGCTAGAATAGTGAAAACATCTTTGAATAGTTTAATAGCATGTATGGGAGCATGGGGGCTTTCCCCTGCCAAATATTAAGACATATGATAAAATTACAATAATTAAGGCCTAAAATATATAGTCATATAATGAAATAGACTAAAAAGTACAAAAACCAGTTTAAGTTTATAAAAAAAATCAATGGGAATATAATGAAAACAGAAACTACTATTGTGATTGAAATGTTTATCCATTTCTAATTATTATTAATAGTATATAGAAAATGTTGTATTCTTTAAATTAAATTGGTGACTGGCTATATTATGTAATTTGTATTACTTTCTCACAGTTTTTCAATTGATTAACTTTTGGTTTCCAGGTCAACAAAATTATTTCTTGCATATGTAATAATTATCTCCTTATATTTAAATATACTTACTACTAGTAATATTAGTATTGGTTTTAGTATTATTATACATTGATTAGAACTTCTGCAATTGTGGTAGACAATGAATGTGATGAGAAGCATCCTTCTGACTTTTCTTCTAAGTGAATATAGGCTATTAGTTTAAACATTTTTTTAATTCTGCAAAAGAGGTACCCTATCTCTAGTTTACTGAAAGTATGTCTTGATTCATGAATATATGTTACATTTATAAATGCCTTTTCAGCATCTATCAGAAGGTTCTCATATTTTTTCTTATGATAATAGATCACATCCTTACATTTCTATATTAAACTGTACCTGGTATATTTTTTATTTAAAATAACTAGAATTTGATAATATTGTGTTTAATATTTTTATATCTAAATTCATAAGAGAAATTGATTTATGGATTTCTTTTTTGTATTATTCTTGTCAAAAGTTAGTCAAAGTATTAAGTAGTCTATTTTTTAAACTGGTACTATAGCTATTACCTCGCTGAAGAGGCAATCAGACAAGGTGAGCTATATTACCCAAATCCATCTGGGTCAGAAAGTTAGAGTTCAATTGTTAGATATAATAAATGCAATACAGATTCTAATTTTCTTTGTATAGGTTAAAACAATTTTGAGATCCACAGCTATGTCAATATAACATCAAACCATTTGTAAATTAAAACTTTAAGTCACTTAGATTATCACCTATATATGCATAACACATGCACACAAAGAAAATTAGATTAATTTTCTTTTTCATTAATTAAGTTATTAACAAAATGTTGGACTCCATGAAAACACTCAAATCAGAAAAAACTTTGGTAAAAATTGTTATAATAACAAAATTTGTGTGTGATAAGAATACATGGTAATTTTTCACATGTTGACCACTGTGAAATAATAGGAAATGCATGGGACATAGAGTTAAAAGATCTGGGCCCAAGTTAAAAACTGTAAACTAGTTGCAAGCTTCAATATCAACACATAAAAATCAGCTGTTTTTATACACTAACTATAAATGATCCAAAAAAAATTAGGAAAACATTTTCATTTATAATAACACCTAAAAGAATAAAATGCTTAGAAGTAAACTTAACCAAGGAGACAAAAGACTTGTACACTGAAAACTAAAAAATGTTGCTGAACACAGTTAGATACCAATAAATGTAAATACATCCATGTTCATGAATTATAAGACAACATTGTTAAATATCAGTACTACTCAAAGAAATCTACAGAATCAATACAATCTATATCAATCACATTTTTTTTTTCAAAAAAAGAACAATCCAGATTAAAGCTCCTTTGGAATCTCAAGGACCACAAATAGTCAAAACAATCTTGAAAATGAACAAAATTGGAGGTCTCACCATTCCAGATTTCAAAAACTTATTGCAAAGCTACAGTTATCAAAACAATGTGGTACGGGCATAAAGACAGACTTATAGACCAATAGAATAGAGTTCAAGAGCCCATAAATAAACCACTGCATATATGATTAAACTCTTTTAAACAAGAGTTCCAAGGCCACTAAGTGGAGAGAGAACAGTCTTTTTAATAAGTAGTGTTAGGAAAAATAGATATCCACATGCAAAAGAATGAAGTTGGATGCTTACCACACATTATATACAAAAATTAAATCAATATACAACAAATCAAAGACTTAAATGTAAGAACTAAAAAGAAAACTTCATGATATTAAATTTGGCAATGATTTCCCAGATATAACATCAAAAGTACTGGCAACAAAAGAAAAAAGAAGATAAATTAGACTTCATCAAAATTAAAAAAACTTTTTGTATACCAAAGGACACTATCAACACAGTAAAAGAGCAACTCATGGAACCCATGGAATGGGAGAAAATATTTACAAATCATATAACTGATAAGGGATTAAGATCCAGAATATATAAAGAACTCATACAACTCAACAACAACAATAACAAAAGACAACCCAATTAAGAAATACTTAAAGGACTTGAATAGAAATTTCTCCACAGAAAATGTATAGATGGACAACAAACACATGAAAAAGTGCTGTGATTTTCACTAAACATTAGTGAAACAATGACATACTACTTCACATGCATCAGGATGGCTACTATAAAAAAATACAGAAAATAATGTGTTGACAAAGATGTGAAATTAGAGGCCTTGTGCTTTGCTGGTGAGAATGTAAAAATGGTACAGCCACTATGAAAATAGTATGGTGGGTCCTTAAAAAATTAAACATATAATACCATACAATTCAACAATCACAGTTTTGTGTACATATCCAAAATAATTAAAAGAAGGAACTCAGATATTTTACATTAATGTTCATAGCAGCACTATTTACAATAACCAAAAGGTAGAAATATTCTAAATGTCCATCAATAGATGAATGAATAAATAAAATGTGGTATATCCATACAATAAAATTTTAGCCTTAAAAATGAATGCAATTCCGACACATGCTACAATCTGAATGAATTTTAAAGACATTATGTTTAAGGTAATAATCCAAACACAAAAGGACAAATATTGTATCTTTTTATTTATATGAGGTACTTACAATAGTCAAATTTATAAAAACAGAAAATAGAATGATGGTTGCCAAGAGCTGGAGGGAAAGGAAAATGGATGTTGTTGATTAATGGGTACAGAGTTTCAGTTAGGGAAGGTAAAAAAAGCTCTAGAGATGCATGGTAGTGATGGTTGCTCAACAATATGAATATACTAATGTCACCAACCTTTATATCTAACAATGGTTAAAAAGGTACAAGTTATGTATATTTTACCCCCACAGACACCAAAAAATTGAAATTGTTTGAGGCCAGGCATTGTGTCTTATTTCTCTACATATAAAATTTGCCCGTTCATCATAGCCTCTGGCATCAAATGTGTCAGGGTTTGAAATACAGCTTTTTCACATACTAGCTATTTGACTAATAATTAGCAAGTTCTCAAAGCCTCTGTTACCATATCAATAAAATGACAATTATAATAGTATCTACCTTGTGAGTTGACATGAAGAATAAATGAGCAATATTTAAAAAAAATAGTTATGGTGCTAACAAATGATAAGTATTAAAAACCTGTTCATGATTATTTTTATACTAGAGCTCAGCACAGTAGCTGACAGAGTTCTCAGTTCTCCTACCACTTGTGTAACTGGGTATAATTTAGGCCTTGATTTTCTCTCTATAAAGCCAGGACTATGTAGCCTACATTGAAGAGTTGCCATGATGATTAAATGAAATTATGAGAAACTGTCAACTATGAGTATATAAAAATAAGATACTTAACTCCATAATGATAAAATACATTAGAAGGTAATGAAAGAAATGGTTTTAAAGAATACTTGCATTTGTCACAAAGAACATTTGACACATTGATTTTAAATGTAAAAACACATTTAAAAAAGGAAAATATCCAGAAACCTCCAAATCTGGAATTATAATATTCAGGTTTCTCAGACTTATATGAAAAGACTGATCACACACACACACACACACACACACACACACAAAACATATATTTTATAGCAGCACTTCTACTCATAAAAAAAAAAGCAAATAACTATCATTCTGAAATGATTGCTTAATACCACACTTTATGACTAAGGAAAAGTTGCCTTCCACATAGGCTCTAGTATCACAGCATATTCAGCCTCAAGAAGAATTCTTTGAAAGAGCCAAAGTCCTCACAATTGAGTAAAACCTGATGCTCATGGATCAACTGAGGGCATCTGGTTTCAAAGGTAGCGTTTTGCACATTTTCCCATACCTGGAGGAAAGTGGTCCCAGGAAGAGCCATTCTGTGCATGCAACTTTTTTTTCAGGGCAGCAGAGGGCACTCCAACTCCATGAGAGACAAACGCTCTCAGCCCCCTCAGCTGCTTTACTGGCCTTGCTGACTGAAAGACTTGTGAACCACAGATGGGCAGAACCTTACTATTCCCAAAACTCAATTCCACTGAAAACATATTCACATTCTCTGAGAATTAGCAGCACACTCAACAGAGTAAATGGAGCCTTGGTGAAGGAAAATTGTGTGGCCCACCATATAGCAGACTGCCTCAGGTCTCACCAACTCCTCTCACACCTTTTATATCCCAAGGAGAGTTGAAAATGTCTTTGGCAAGAAATTGTGGAATAGCAGCTAATACCTCCCATGGTCCATAACCCCGAAGCAAATCTCACACAGGAATATTAAGTTACAGCCAAATAACTTTGAACCAGCAGCATGGCTGAGCATTTTCACCTGTTCTCAATAAAAGTCAGGTGAAGAATGGGAGCGTTCATGACAAACTGTGAGGAAAGGTTTAGGTAACATGTACAAAACAGTTACCCTAATAGCCTTCACCAAAATAAAGTCATCATCCTTAAAATGTGGGCGTGTGTAGAGATTTATGAAGCTAACTATCATTCGGTGAAGACACTGCTACCTTCTAATGTAGTGAGGTGAAAGAATTGCAAGAAAAAAAATCTAAAAATATAATAAACAGGATAATTTTCTTAATGTTGCTGCTCTTTTCTTCCTAATCCAATTATTTAATTAGCGATTCGAATATCCCTAATTTAATTTAAGGAAAACCCCAGATAATTTTTTTTTTGTCAGATTCTCTTCATTCTATTCATATTGCTTTAAGAGCCCAGATAATTCTCTACCAGGTCACCTGGTCAGCACTTCCTTTCTTCTGTTTTTTCCTCTCCGTGGCCTGTCTTATTTTCCTCAACTTGTTTTAGTCATCTAATCTCCTTCAGTCAACATGATACATATTCTTTCTAGATCAGCTAAGCATGACAAAAAAATTAAAAAACCATCCAGACTTGAATGTACATTAAATATGTCATTAAAGTCACCTTGCTTCCATGACATTGGCAAAACTTTGGTGAAATTTACATATAAGGGAACTCATTATAATGCCCTTCCTTGGGCAATTTAAAAAGCTTCAGAAAATGGGTCAAATGTTGAATATATAATAGATTGTTAGCTTGTTCTAGGAATTGTGCCTTACTCATGCATCTTGACGGCAAGTGGTAGGTCCTCCAATAGGTCTTAAAATGATCAAGAACCAAGTTCAAATCCTAGCTCTGGTATTTCTTTACCTGTTTACCCTAGAATACTTATTTAACTTCTATGAATTTTCATATTCTCAGATGTAAAAATAGGGACAATCTAAGGTTGCTGAAAGGATTCGTATTTCATTTTTATGTCGACAACAAGCCTGGGCATTCAGTAAATGAGACATTCTCTTTTTGATTAAAACAGTGAATTAAAAGTTACACAAACTTTCTAAAATATGGATATGATAAACGTTACTTACATTCAAAACACTCACATGTTTCTGGCCTAGGAGAAGTTCAAATTCTTCATTTAACTCTCTCCATTTCAGGATACACAATGTCTGCAAGCTTCACTGGAAAAAGAAAATGAAGATATATTTAGCTACAAATTATTGTCCTTTTTCCCGAGAACTCCAGAAGAGGCTTTTTCTACTCAGAAAATGTTCTGGTGTCTCTGAAAATGAACACACAAGCCTCAGAGTTTCTAAATCACACTGCACAACTAGGTTTTATTCCAAATAGTATATCGATTACTAGCAATCAAATTGTGGTCTTTTCCAAACAGCATGTTCCTTTATCATCTAGGAACCAGCAGTTTCAGATTCCATAACTGAGAGCTACATAGCTTATAAGAATTTATATTCAGAATAAAACTTTTTAGTTTGAAGTTGAATCATGATAGATTTGTGTGGAACCTGGTTGCTTGGTGGGCAAAAATAGTGCATTTTATGTTTCCATATTTTTCCCAGGGGAAACAACACCTAAGCATTCTTTCAGGAGAGAAATATATTTCCATTTATCAGTTTAGAAGACCTAATTACAGAAATATTATGCTGTTATTTTCTTCTTTTCTGGGGATGGTCACTCAAGACTAAACGAACAATTGTACATTCCCTTCCTCACTGCAGCCAAATCATGTGTTCTGTATTATATGGTAGCACTGTTATTCTGTCTTAAATGCTGTTTTTGAATTAGAAAAATTCAAAATAACAGATATCTGACAACAGAGAAAATGTATCACCAAGTTTTTCATAATTGATAATGATATGCCTATGCTTGCATTCTCCTAAATAAAATAAAAATAAATAAAGACTCCTTGATCATATTTACATTTCTTTAGGTAGAGGTCCATTTGATCTTCATTATTTCAACTATGTTATTTGGAAAGTATCATTAATGATAAATCTGCTCTATTCCTCTCTTGGGAAAAAATACATATTTCAAGTCTTTATTCAAATATAAATCCTGAAGTTACTTTTTAAATTTTAATAAAATATTTTGGGATATATTTTTTTAAAAATAAATTCTAATTAATTTATAAATGGTACAACTATCTCACCTTCATTCTCATTTTTTTGCATGGATTCTCAAATGTAGTAATTTTTAATCAAAAGAGACTTTCTGATTCACATCTCATTAAATGTAACTTTGAAAGAAAAGAAAATCAGAAGTATTTTATGCAATGTCCTGGAATGTATAGAACCTGAGAGATTTCTCCCATAGCAGCAATCTGAACAAAATATAACCAGTCTATTCGGCAAGACACAAATTACTTACCTTCTATACCACAACTCTAAAGGAAATATCCTGCTCACTCAGTTAGGAATGTTTGTAGAGAATGAATACTACTAAGACACAGGAAACAGTTCAGTTTACTCATTCTATATGAGTGTGTTTTTCTAAAAAGTGCAACTTCCACAATCTACTACAATGTCCTGTGATTATAATTTTGGCTGTAGCTCCTCTGTGATGCCTTGTGAGACTATATCAATCTTCCTGGATCCTTCTCTTGTCTCAAATTCTATAATAGGATATCTTACAGTTTGGCATTTCAAATTTCATTCTATTTCATTTATATTGGTTTATACTTTACAAAATTACATATTTTTTTATGGGAGCAGACTCACAAAATTTTGTTTCTTATATATCTACATAGTTTCTGTAAAAGTGACA
Source organism: Macroglossus sobrinus (assembly GCA_004027375.1). NCBI lineage: Eukaryota > Metazoa > Chordata > Mammalia > Chiroptera > Pteropodidae > Macroglossus > Macroglossus sobrinus. Next base: position 415,674 of record PVKZ01001231.1, on the reverse strand, counting down.
AACATAGACTAGGACCTCCAAAAACAATTTTTTTTCATAATAAATAGTTTTAGAATTTCATTGAATACAAACAAGTATTTTGAAATCACAGTGATTTTGTGATGGTATTAATATTAAGAAATCATGAAAAGTCATTCACAAGCTACACTTCTTTAACCGCAATGTTTTTACCTTTCAGCACCCCTTCACACATATTCCTGAACACTAAGTGAGAAAAGGGGAGTCATCTGGCTTTCCTATAAAATCCTGAAAACATAACTTTACAAATTTAAAAATTATATTTTCCTTGAGTGTAACTAATTTTCAGTAGTGTTTTGAAAAAAACCTATAAAACTACCTAAGGGATAATCTTGAAACTAACTAAAATACATGGTAAGAAGCAGAGAGAAATAAATTTTGAAATTAGTATAATTCCTTGGTGAAGTTTGCAGGCTTCAGTATATGATTGCAAGTGACGATTATCTCCAGAATAGTTTCATTAATTTTGTGGGTATGCACAACATATATTTAAAGTTTAGTTTCATTAACCTTGACATATTTTATTATTTTAGAGTAAAATAATATAGTATTAGTAAAGATGGAAAGTTTTCTTTTTTGTAATTTAAGAATTATGTAACATGTCTCAAAGAATTGTAACATCTTAAAGATATATGAAAATCTGTTTCTACCTAAACTAAGTAGCCAATTAGTTCACTTAATTTTTACTTTTCAAATTCAATACAATATTTGTCTTATTTGTTTCACATAAAAGATATAGCCAAATTAGGATAACAAAATACACAATAATATTTGTACACTTGAATTTAAAATTACAACTGTTTTTGGAGAACATTGTATGACAATTAAGAAATCCTATTTTAAGAACTGAGAGGCAAGTACCATGTATAAGGCAAAAGAAAATTACTCTATGAAATTTGGCTAAAAAATGGGGAGGGGTAAAACAAATATGGAGAGTAAAATAGTTTTCAGTTCCAACATGTATCATTCACACACATCCCCACAAACATGATCACTATTTTTACTACTACCTACATTCATATTAAAAGTTTCTTTTAAAATAAGGACCATTTTGCAGTAAGTCAGATGTTTCCAGAAATAACACACAAGTTGTGGCTATTTTACCCAGCAGTCTCCTTTATCACTCTAGAGAAAGAGAGTTGATAGGCTGTATCTGCACTATAATTAGCTTGTGGAAGCAAGATCATAACGAAAGCAAAATTTACATTTTTACAAGCAGGCGACTGTTTGCTCACTCTAAATAGAATAAAAAATGAATTTCGCTATGTACGTTTATTCAATCCATTTTCTAATATTTCCCCTCCAAGTGTGTGATTAGCAAGCCAGAACACAAAAAAACTGTTCCTGAATGGAGTTCCCATCCTGTCTCACTGGGATCAAAGAAAGGAGAAAGGCTCTAAAACAAACACAGTGAATGTTATTTGGTTATCATAAACTATGCAACTGGTCTCTACTTCCATGATGCAATTAAATTGTATTCAGGAAAAGTTATATATTGTTCTTTGAAATAATATTAATAATAATCTTGTAGATTGAAAGTCCTGAAACTTAACTGAAAGCTCTCTGTTAAGTCCCACTATTAAGGATGAGTTGCAGGAGAAGAATTATTAACAGCCAGACACAGAGACCACATCTTCAGATCCTATGACCTAAGGCCATGAAGGTGAGAGAAGCAAAACAACTGCAGTTCTCATCTAGCAATAATGGATTTGCAAGAATTTGCAACAAACTTTCCTTCTAGCTGCTGCTTTTATGTCACAGAAATAAAATACATGTACAAAATTAAAACTGTGTGTGTAGACCTTTCTGACCCCTTTTCCATTCAGTTATTAATAATAACTATGATAATAATGCTTATGCACAGGGCTGGAATGAAGGTTAATTAGTTAATATTTATAAAGCTTTCTAAAAATGAAAAGTACTATATAAATATTAACTATATTCTTTTCTCCGTTTACCCTTATATTTTCTTTCCTTTTTTTTTTATCACAGATAAATTTATTTTCTCTCCTGTCTAATTTTTTCACTGGTTACTTTTTCTGCTCTTTTTCTTGTTCTTGCCCTTACCTCCACATTGATACCTATCACTCTCATACTTCAACCTTGTCTTATGCTCTTCTCCCTTCCAGTGTTTTAGGCTCCTCTTTCTCATTTTAATTTCTTTTCTCTAGTCTTCCTTTATCCACTCCTCACTCCTTTTCATCTTTTGCCTGTATATTTATCCTTTTCATTTTCCTCATTTTTTAAACATCAATAAAATATTAGAGGTGACATAGCTTTTAATTAAATGTTATCCCCATGTTATAGGGTATTGAAACCAAGTAGATAAATCCAATTTGTTGTCACCAATACTTTCCTATTAGATACATCCTACTAGACAGTAAACTCATGAAATAGACAGTGTCCATCTAGAGTACTTTCTCCCCTGTACTATAAAAAATCTCAATTAAAAAATTGTTTTTAATAAATCCCTCTACTCCATAACATTCCAACGACCTTTGAGTTTTCAATGCCTTAATGTACTATGAGTTTTCAAAAAGTTAATCACAGGGTATAAGTATTGGGTCAAATTTTAGTCGGTCTCACATACATACTTCTCATTATATGTGTAACTTCTTAAGTCTTATTGGCCAATAACAACAAAAAAAGACTGGAATTTATCATCTCTCTTCTAAAAGTTAAAGTATAGAAATAATACAGCTGCCCATTAGGCATACAGTAATAATTTAGTTATAGTACAAGGATCAAGTAATTTTAAGTTCTATATTTTAGTGATACATTTTAAGAGATTCTACCATTTAAGAGATTTACTCAGATTTTAAAAATAGTATACCACATTTGAAGATCTATTTGATTTATAAGCTCATGACTCAACTAGTTGCTTCCTAGTTATTCTCACCCATCTGAGTCCCTATATCTAGTTATGTGCATTTCCATCTGAGTAATCTAACTAAATCACATTAACACTGTTATATTCTTGCTCAAATGTCTTTGGGAATTACCAATTGCTTATAAAATTCAAAGCTTACCAATTAAGACCCAAAAAATTATTCTTCAGCTTACATTTTCAAGTAGAATCAAATATTTAGTAAATATATACTATGTGTTATATCAGGTACAATTGTGCTATGTTTTCCCATGTCTATCTGCCTCATGAGATCATAGGAACTACAAGCCATTATATCTAAAACCAAAACACCCAGCAGAACTTGGCATGAGCCCTCTGTTCAGTTACATACATTCATCCAAACTCTTTTTGTCTACCAATCAATTGTTAGTTAGTCTGACAACATCTTCTGTGCTTTCCAGACTCTGTGCAATTTCATTCATCCAATATGACTCTGCCACCCCTGTCTGCCTATAATTTTTTAAAAGCTTAATCAGAAATTTTGAAGTGATTATCCCTCAACTTATAATAATTATTACCCTATATGCTTATTTTTATGATTAACTAAGCAGTATCATTATATTTACTCAACAGATATGTATTAAATTCTCACCATGTTCAGGAAATTGTGCTACATGTTATAGGAGCTGTAAAAATGAATGAAACAGTTGCTACTACTAAAGATATTTATCTTTTCAAGGACATAAGTAAAAAAGGTGATAAGTAACAATGAAGGCCATCAACTTAATAGGAGTAAAGATGAAGAAGAAAGCATTTCAGCAGGTAGTGACTAGGTAGTCAGTAGGTACTGTTAGAACTGAGTATGTTGCTGATAGATAAAAGGTGGAAGACTATTTTAAGTAGATGTATTAGTTACCTATTGCTATGTAACAAATTATCCCAGAATTTAATGGTTTAACGTAACACACACTTCATTTATTATTTTACTATTTCTGTGGATTAGGAATCTGACACAATTTAGTTTCTCAGACCTTAAGTATCTCATGAGATAGCAATCAAGCTGTTGGCTGGAGCTGCAGTATTATCTGAAGGCTTTCACTTCCAAGATCATTCACATGGTTGTTGGCTAGCCTCAGTCCCTTGCTATGTGAACCTTTCCACAGGATGCCTTACAACAAGGCATCTGGCTTCCTCAGGGTAAGAGATCATAGAAAAACAGAGAAACAAAGACAGAGAGCAAGTAAACCCAAGGCATAGAGCCAATCTTTATAATCTAATCTCAGAATTGACATCATTGTACCTCTGTCATACTCTATTTCTTATAATCAAGTAACTAAAATCCAACCCACACTCAAGGTGAGGGGATTACAGAAGGGTGTGGCTACCAGGAGGTAAGAATCCCTGGGGCCATATTAGAGCAGTGCTGATAACACATCGAAGGGGTATGGGACAAAATGCTGCAGGGGCATTTAGAAATGGTAAGCAGCTCAGGTAGCAAACATGTCACAAGAATATAGAGTTCTGATATTGCTGAAAAGTCTGATTTCATGGAGCTACTGGAGAACTGTTGAAATACAAGAACATTATGATCAGAGCAATTTTTTTTTTTGAGAAGAATAAAATTCGTACTTGGAAGCATGAATTTGAGGTAGGAACCTCTGAATAAAGGAATACCAGTTAAGAGACTTACGTAATAGATGAAATATGAGCTCCATTTGAAATGAGCATTATTTTGAACTGCAAAATTATACAACTTTCTATGCATAATATACAGCTTGTCTATCTATTGAGACTACATGTTAAGACAATGATAGGCTATGCCTTTGTATCCCCGTTGTGTCTAATACAACGTACTCAAGTGCTGTACAAATATTGGTTAAAAAAAAGAGTAGAAAAAGGATCATGAAAAAGTAGTATTCCACAAGTAATAAGAATTTTAAGAAAAAATGTGGTTGATTTCCTTAAAATAACACAAAAGATTTTAATTGAAACTGAAAATAAGATGCTTAGATATAAAAAGTGAAAGACTTTTCCTAAAAGAGTACCAGTGGAACGATAATGCCAACCCAACCACAGAGAATACAGAGCATAGTAATGGAGGAACCCAGGACAGACTTTGTTTTCAAGAAGTTTGGTTGTGCTGAAAAAAAAGGAAAGTATGATAATAGCTGGGAGAAACTGTGGCTTCAAGTAAATGAAGATTTGAGCATATTTTTTGGTTGAAAGGAAGCAGTTAGTGAAAAGGGGAAGAATTTAAAGACTTGTGAAAGAAGAGAGATTTTTATGGTGCTAACTCTCAGAACAGACAGAAAGGAATGAGGTTTAAAAAATGCACAGATGGTGGCATTAATCGTGGAAAGACATAAGAACAACTCTTCCTCAAAAAGACAAGAGGAAAATGTATATGATATATGAGAAAATGTTTTTAATCTACACAGTCCCATTACAAAGTCTCTACTATCAAAATGATCAAAATGATTATAAGGACCATGATATAGTTTGGTTGTGAGTCACAAATACAGATAATCTAAGGGTACATACAGGTACGTAAAATAAACTGAATTGATGGTAATCTCTTTTGTTTGATATTTTTACTTCATTTCATATACTTTGCCTGATGGAACCTCATAGAAAATCTATTCTCATTAAATAACAAAGCAGTCATAGAATTTAATGTTAATACTGGGTCTAATATCTTTTAAAAAATGTTATTTTCCCCCTAGATCATCAAGAATTCTATTTAATTAATATCTGACCTCCTATAGTATGAAATGAATAAAGTTAGAAAATGTAGAAGAGACAAAAGAAAAAAGAGTTTTTGCCTTTGAAGAACTCAAAATAGTGAAAAGTACACAAATTCCTCTGAGACAGAGTAGATGATGGCATAGGATTGTTAGTAAAAAATCTTGAGGATTCAAAGGAGATAAAGGTAACCTCCAAGTATGGTCATAAGGAAAGGAGATAAGGGTAACCTCCAGGTATGGTCATCAAGAAGTCTTCATGAAAGAAGTTACAACTTATATGGAATTGGCAGCTGTATGAGACTTTTAGGAGGAACAATGAAGAGAAATAACACTTGAGAGTTAGGCAAGAACAAGAATAAAGTCCTAAGGGTGGGAGAGTATAGTAAATGTTCAGAGAAAATCAACTATCTCAACTATCTCAAGGGGAGGGGCATGAGGGAAAGAATTGGAGAAAAGCCTAGAATAACTAGGGCTATAATAAATGTTAGTTTAATTAATGAGTCAGTAGATGATGATCTTGTTTTAATAAGCTCAACCTAGAAGATATGAGTTTTGGAGTCAGTAGAAAAAGATATGGGGAATTCAGTTAGGAGCCTCTTGCAGTACTCCAGAAAATAATGGTAACAGAAACAAACAGTCTGAATGGAAAGCATCTGTAGGACACATGGGGCATTGGAAAGTAAAATTTAAAGGATAAAGTGAATGATTGGATGTGAGGTTGATGAGGGTGAGCCAAGAATGACTCAAAAATCACTTTTTGAATCAAAAAGTTAGATAATGGCCTAAGTGGAAGGGACAAACTACAGGGTTTTTAAAAATCTACAAAGGGTAAAATCACTAGAACTATTTGGAATGTGATTTCTAACAAAAGATCATGAGAAGCAAGAGAGGGAAAAAATATCACTAGTAGTTACCATACTACAGATAGCACAACTAGCAAAATGCTAGTGCTAGGAAATAAAACTACTACATGGTAGGTGCTGATGGCAAAGTATAGTCAGGTTCTTTAACAACAACAAAAAAAGATATTTTGCCAGAACATTTTATAGCATTCATTCTTCAACAAAATATTACTTTAGTCATCAACTATCAGTTCTTCAAGACCAAGCACCTTTATGAGAAAACATTTTTAGCTCGTTCCTAATCACAAATTGGAGACCTGAGAACAGCATAAAGCCATAAAGAAACTTGAAATTATAACAAGCACAAGTCAGCTAATCAGTGTGAGATAAAACTCATCTCAAAAGAGACCCCAAGTCTATCTTTTTTTACTTAATTTTATTCTTTTTCTTAAATTGGTAAATCCACTCTATTAGTTCTTACTGATGTTAGAGACTTATACCTATTCATTTAATTGGTATGTGAATTATAACAGTAAATGGCACTGAGATGTGCCTCAAAAGCGAAGTATAAAAATTCCCATCCCACAGCCCCAAGAGAATAGGATGAATAGTCATTATGTTTGTGAATTCAAAGAATGCAATCCCATTGTTCAGAGACAACATATAATTATTTGTCTCTTTCTTACTTTAAAGTTTTTTTTTTTAATGTCGAACCTGAGACACACTCAAGAACAGCTTGCCAGGTTGGTCGAGAATGCTACTATACCTACCATTCACTAAGTCATAAGTTTTCTATACTTTGGCTATGTATATATGACACATGACTCATATTTCTCCCATGTGATTGCTTACTCAGAGATAAAAGAGGTCTAGTAAAGCATAGTGCTTTACTCACAGATAATATTCCACACTATCTCTTTTCATCTACCAACACATCAAGGTAATTGAAGTATATATAGTGTGGAAATCATTCAATATTAATTTTTTAAATAAACTAATTTGGAACAAATAAACATGAAAATTTCCTTATTTATTTGTTAGTATAATAATGCTATCTATATGTTTCTAGACTTTGCTTATGTTTTCTAAGAACAAATAAACAATTCTATAAATTCTTGAGGTATTTGGTTCAATCTGTCAGACATCAATTAGTTCTACAGCAATCTCTCCCAACTGTCTTGTGGAAAGCCAGCAAAAGTGAAAATCAGCCAGGATGACCAAGGAAACACTTGCGTCCATTCTGACCAGAAAAATTTGTCATTAAAAGAAGGTTCAACATTCAGATCCAAAGCTCATTCCTCCTTCTCATGGGAAAATAGACAACTGTATTATGAATATTTGCTGCATTGAGAAGAAATGTTTATTTGGTACTTTTTTTCACTGATAGTTACAAAACAAGTAGGTATGGATCCTTTGGATTTGCTTGACTACACCAAAGAAAATGATACTTTTAATATGCCAAGCAATTCAGTGAAAAGGGACTTTCGATCTATGGGTGTCATTCACATTTTCTAAAAATGTAATCAGAAAAAGATAAGAAAAATTAATACACTTAATACTTCTAACATTTACTCATTTTGCTGAATTATAATGTCTACTCAAAAGTAGCTCTTACTAATGTTTTATATATGTTTAGTATTTTCTTTTCTCAACTGTTTGGTGCATGTTCACCTAATCAAGGTTTTTGGTTCCAAGAAGTCAGCCTTGGTTAAGGTGAAAAGAAAATGAATTTATTGAAAGGATACATTGGGGCTTATTGAACTGATAGGTCAACTGGAGAATTATCTGGGAAGGTATATAGGAACCATAGAAGGTGAGTGGGGGTAGACAGCAGAGAACATCACCACATCATACTACAGTGGTAGCCCAGACTTGACTTCACTCTACACCAGCATTATGGTCAGTCCCCCAATAGGTTCAGCAACTTTATATCATCACCCAGATTCAAAATTTCAGGCTGGAACATCCCATTAATAGCACCTCAAACATGTGTCCATACCTTCACTTGCCAAGAATAGGTACACTGGACATTGAAGTGTCTTTAGTGGAAAGTATGAGTCTTTCTGCCAAGACTCAAAGAAGTAATTCAACCACTTAAGTTGAAGCTTCACATTTTGGGAAAGCAAAAATTGGCAATATCCATTATGCATGCTAGAAAGAGAAATCTATTTCATGCCATGTATTTATCTATGTAGTAAACATATTGATTGTTTTAAATTTAGGGAATGGGATAGAGGAAAATTAATTTAATGTTCTACTTAGAAACTTCATTATCAAACAAGGTATAGAAGGTATAGACTGATCAATTTTTTCTATCCTATATGACCTGGAAGGAAAAAGTATTTCTCTCCATTTTTTTCAACCCTCCCTTTAAAAAAGCATCACTATATTAATGAATACCATTTTAACACTAAATTAATGCAACATAAAGCTATTGTTATGGAGAAGTTACTTTTAAGCTAAGCACTGTTCTAAGTGTTTTATGTGTATTAACTCCTTTAATTGTATTGACTCATTTTATTTGTTGGAGCTTCTACAGGTGTCTGATATCACTGTTGAGAGAATAAGTTCAGGTAAAGTTACTAGCAAACATAGTCTATTATGGAGATAATACAAATCACACATAGACCCATAATATAGCACACTGGTGTCTACACAACATCTGTACTCCTTCTCATTCACAAAGAGAAATTCAAGAACCTACCCAGGTAAAAGAAAACATCCCCAAGCCTCACACTAAGGTATAGGTAGTAATCATGGAGTAATAGATTAGAAAAGCCCTTTACGTGGGCAAATTCCTTTTGATCTTCCATTAGTCCTCCTTTTTGTCCCTTTTATTCCTTTCCCCATCTTTCTACTCCCTGTCTGAAATGCAAATATAATCACTAGACTTCCAATAGTCAATTTTAGGCTATAAGGTAACACTGAAAATTGAAGCCATAAGCTAAAGATGGAAGATCAATAAGACAGAAGAGAACTGGATCCCTGAAGACAGGACAGAAACATTGCATCTACCCTAGACTGCAATCTATGCTTTTCTTTAATATAAATTCTATTTTGTTTGAGTCAGTCAAATTTGAGTCAAATTTGAATTTTCTGTTATGATGCTAAACACAATCCTAAAAACTATCCTCCTTCTTTGAGCTTGATATTGTATTTGAATATATTATGTATAATGTATATGAAGAGTTCTGGTAATTGTGTCTTGATATTTGTCCAGCAGTTTACCATGAAAATGTCTTCCATATACATTATTTCCTTTTTTTCCTAAGGAAATTAAAGATCAATGAAGTTAAAGCATTTCAAAATGATTAAACACATGGAAGCACCAGATATACTAAAAACTTAAGACTATCCTATATTTTCTCTCATCTTTCTATTACTTTTTCTTCTAATCATAGCTACACTGATATGGGTTAACTTACTTTTGTTTTTGTTCTTAAATGTAGAAAAAGGACATTTCAACTTAGACACTTAGTTTCTTATTACTGTTAGAAATTAGCTCATAAAAGGTTCTCCAACCTCCAAAAAGTTTAGATTACAATTCAATGACCCTATTTTAATGTAAAATATTCACTTTTATTTCCCTTTGGACTTTCTTTACTCACCCCTCATACCCTACCCACTACCTCTGGCAACCACCAATCTGTTCTCTATGACTATGAGCTTGGTGTTTTGTTTTGCTTTTTTTTTTTTTAGATTGCACATATAAGAGAAATTCTATGGTATTTGTCATTCTTTTACTTACTTCACTTGGAAAAATGCCCTCAAGGTCCATCCATGTTGATATAAATAGTAAGATTTCATTCTTTTTTATGGTTGAATACTATTCCATATAGATATGTAGATATTTAGATATAGATATTGATATACACAATTTCTTTACCCATTTACCTGTTGATGGACACTTAAATTGCTTTCATACCCTTATTACTGAAACTCTAACAACCCCAAAAAGGTACTGTCAGATGGAATTACTCCCATTTTATAAATGGTGAAACAATTTCAGGTGTTAACTGACTTGTTCGGGATTATGAAGCAAGTAAGTAGAATATTATTGATGGGGACTAAGGTCTTTAAACTCAGCTTCCATCTCTTTCCACTATATCATACTGATTTATCTAAGCATGTTTTGTTTTTCCAGATATTACATTTCTTAAAATATAAAGCCAAATATTTAGCCTGTAATAAGAAAATGCATTTACTTATTCTTCATATTAACAACTTCAATCCAATGAGAAAATATTTCATTCGCAGCTCAGTGCCTATAGGCCAATAAAATAACAGTTTGTAGATATCTTACTGAATGTTTCAAAGTTTTGGCCAAATTCATTTTAGAAAACCTCAATTATTGGACTCAAGGACCCAGAATAAGCAAGCCAAAGAGATACAATGTGGGTGGAAAGACGTGTTAAATTGAAAGGGAAAAGGAAAGTCTTTAGAGGTCTATGACTTACTGGGGATGTGGAGTAAAAGAAAAAGAGCTTCTTTTTTTAATTAGCTAAATATTAAATAATGAGATCTTAGTGTAAATTAGTTACATAACTAACCACACAATCTAAATGTACTACTTTTGCTTTCCTTTTTCTCTACATAAAAAAAGCAAATTAGAAGCATGAACTGTGTAGTTTTACAAGTATCATTTGATCACATTTTTATCAATCTATTGTCATAGGCATATGGTTACCCCTGTCTGTCTGTATTATATAAGAGAAAGGCAAAGAATAGGCCCCAGATTCAAACAAAAAGACAAAAATAGAACTGGTGACTGAGCTAGCTTAATAAATTTTTTTCTGCATAAAATAAAATAATTTTAGAAATTAAGAATCATATAAAGCAAAGAGTAGAGTATGCCCACCAAAAAATCTAATACAGTAAACCAATAAGAGATTGATATCAATAGAGATTTGATATCACTTTTTGATATCAAAAAGGCCAAGGAATGAGTTCTGACTTTGCTACCAACTGGCTATGTGGATTTGAACAAATCATCCAACTACTCTAAGCCTTGCTTTCTTCACCTATCTAATGAGAATAATGGTGCCTCAAAAAGTTGTTGTGAAAAGTCAAAGTAAAAATGTCATTGCATAGTGGCTTGTAAGTGAAATAAGTGGTCGAAAAAAGTATCATTTTTTAGATAGGTCATAATTAGAATTTTTTTTCCAATGTTTTAAAGTCTTCTCATATATCTCTTAGGTCAAAAAGGGTACACTTACTCAAAAACTGTCTCTACATAGCATTGTCACTATTAACTTATTTGTGTAAGTGTGAGTATGAATGTATGCACAAGTGCACCCAAAATATCTTGATCAAAAGTAGCAGGGGGTTTCTTTGTTGAATTTTTAAAACTATATCACTTTGGACCAAATGATGGGCCAAAAATAGACTATATTTTCTTTTATCTGAAATGTACATGTTATTTGAGGCAAGAGCAGGTAATACTTAAGATGGGGTTTTTCCCTGAAATTTATCTTGTTGAACCATCTTCTCTTGAAATACAGAAAAGTTGATTTAATACAATAAATAGCCTTATAAAGAAGAATGAGATCAAATTCTGAATTTCAAGGAGAGGAAGTTCATCTCTTATTTATCTTGATTTCAACAGGACTGAAAAACATCAGATTTGAGTTAGGCAAATACAGTAAGTACTCTCCCATCCTTTGGCCCACCTCACTAGATAACATTGGACATGAGTATATACTGAAGACAAGGGGCACATGAGGGTGAATAATGGCACATAAAATGCCTTTTGAAACACAGCTGGCTTTTCATTAAGATTGAGATAATGCTTCCTACAGTTATCCAGGTTCCTCAATTATCTGATTGATACATTATATATCCTGTCAAAGTATGATCTCCTAGTATACCAGCTATTTCTTGGATCCTGTTGAAAGTTTATCACTCCAAGGCCCCACTCCTTAACGCCTACCTAAATGGTACCTTTACAAGAAAGACTGGTGCAGCTGCTTCCCAGAAATATCTTTGGCATGGAATGACTTCACTGCACATATAACAGGTTTTAACCACTGGTCTGAAACACTGGTATTTAAATGAGAACTAAATTGGAAGTTAAAAACCCATTAACTCACAATGTATTTTTGCTGAGTATGAGGTAGTTTAGATAAAACAAAAGTCTACCTATGAGGAAAAAAATGCCTATAGAAATTAAGACTGCAAACAGGAAGCCAGGAAATATGTTTATTTAAGAAAATAATTTATATTCAAGCCTTCAGAAGAATAGAAAGGCTAATTACAAGTATTTTAAAATATATTCATTATAATTCTTTTAAGAATCTTTTAAATGATATGCACAGCATAGACTGATGTTATCCCATAATCTCAAAAATACTAAAACTACTTGTCTTTTAAAATAGCATATACTTTAAAAATAGCATAAACTTTTCACCAAGTTAATATAATTATGTTTTTATAATTTTAAAAATAATATTGAATTGATCAAATATTAAATTTCACATATTTGAAAATACAGTATCCTTTGAAAAAAAATTATATATACATACAATGCATATGCATATACATAAATACACACACACACACATATATATATATATATATATATATATATATATATGCATGCACACATATGCATACATATGCTGCTTATTTCATTCACCGGATGAATTGAAAAATATATCAGGGTCATAGAATCACTTGCAGAACTAAATGCAAATGTCAAAGAATATTTACTGGAAAAAACAAGCAGAAAAAAACTTCATCTATAATAAACATATATTGTAGCCAACAAAATTTTATAAAAATTTTGGCAGGCATCTGTTAAATATGTGCCAAAGAGGTAAGTCCATCCATCTTCTCATAAAAATACAGAGGAGAACCAAATGCACAATACAGAAACAACGTCTGGAATCCAGAACTCAATTTGAAGAGGAAGAAAGGATCACCAATCCTAGAGACACTTCTACATATATTTTGATGTTTTCCTTTTGTGTACAGTATTGATGAGTGTGTCATATGCTCATTGAGAAACTAGCCCTTGGTAATTGTCAGGGATCTTCATTCTGAGTGCAGACTCCACTGGAAATTAATTGCTTCGGTGCAATCTGAACCACATCATAAATGTCATGTAGAAGTTGCAGGGAGTGAGGAGGCAGTGACAGCTCAATCCGCACTGTTTCATTTAAAGGTGGGTAAAACACACTGCGACAGAAGTGCTCTTCATCAATAATTTAGTCCACAGTGTAAAGCCAAGCCGTGCCAAAGATGCCAGGGGAGCCGCTGCCTCCCTGGTTTTAATGACACCAGCAGGGAGGGGTTGAGGGGCCAGCTCAAATCAACATTCACTGCACATCTGGGCATGTCGGCAGATGAAGATATCAAGGACTGAGCTGACAGGACAAAGGGTTGAAAAAAAAAGTGTAACCTAGAAAACCTTTACTTTGAATTCTTTGTATAAATTCAAGGGATATGACAGTTCCTAAGGTCATCTTATATAATAAAACTTCAGTGATCTACATAGGGAATGTTAACCCTTTCCATCATGCAATCAACGAAAATGAAAGTTTAGGTTCTAATGTTCACTTTATGACTCAAATATTCTTATTTATCCCTACCCCCTCAATGACTTCTGTACTAATGTTAAAAGGAATTGCCTGATTTCATCTCATGAACTCTAATTATAGTTCCTCAAAAGCCCCACTACAGTTGGGGGTCAGTCCACATTCCTCTTAACCTAGGAGAGGTTAATATCTTGGCTATTTCACAGTATTTGCCAGAAACTTAAAATGTAGTCTGGGAGCTTGCACTGTAGTATAAATGAAATAGCAAAATGGCAAAGCCATTCCTTCTTTATTGTACTTACTTTTAAAAATATAAAGAAAGGGGGTATGTGTGTTTTCACTACCTAAAAAGTACTATTTCTGAGATTTTAATGCAAAAGTTTGGGTGGGGCTTGAAAAACAAGGATTATATGAATTATATGAGTGTGATCTTGTCTTGATTCTCTGAGGAACCCATGCACCCCAGTTCTGGTATTCTCGAAACCCCAGAGGCCAAATTCAATTATCTCATCCTATGTTTTGTATATTTAGAGGGCATCACAACTTCACTGGGGGCTGATTGGATTCTCACACTAAGGAGATTCTGTCCTCATTGAAGGAAAGTAACTGAGCTTCCATTTTCCCCCAATGGTTTTCACTCCCCAAACTGAAGTTTGTAACATTAATGCTAATTCAAGTTGAGTTTAAATTATTTCACTACAAAAATAAAGATGATAATCAGTATATGTAATTCATAAAGAAAAACATGAGATGAGCATAAAATAAATTTCAAATTTACTATTTTAATAACATTTAGCCCCTTTTAGGTGACTAATATTCAGATGATTATTATCCAAAATCTAGATGTGTAAGAAAGCAGTAGCCACACTTGTTTCAAAGTGTGAGTTCATGGAGAGGTATATGATAAAAAGCTAATAAATCTAGATCTCCAAGAATTCCTAGGCATGATCAAACCCATTTTGAAAATGCTTTTATGAATCAGTGCATCCACTGATAGCTATGAAATTTGAGGAACTTGACACATGAAATTTAAACCATCACTGCAGATCACTTCACAGAATACGCCTCTCTTCTAAATGTCTGGTATTTATGAAAGGTTATAGATCTCACCATTAATCTGCTAATTTCTTTTATAAACTCAAAAAGAAGATTGCCAACAATGCAAAAGATGAACAAGTAGGTAATCCTATAGGATTCAAATTTGACAGATTGATACTACCCAACCCAATCCCTGACATGAATTCTTAATGGAGGAAATCCCATATGGCCTGTGAAAGGTCTTACCACAAGAGAAATGACTTTGATATCAAATCTATATGTAAAGCTTGTAATAAAGAGTCTGTAAACTAATTAGGTCATAATTGTGAAAGTAGAAACTTTGTGTGAGCACATGTCATATTTCTCATTTTATGGCTGATAAAACAGACACAATCAATAAAAGTCATATTTTTCAGCTACAAATTTTATTCTACCACTTTTGGCTTTCTTCTCAGAATTATTATATTTAAGGTAAAAATAACTGTTTAATTACATTTTCAAAAAAACAAAAACGTTCTCATTTACCAAGAAAATACATAAGAAAGGAGGCTATTATATTGAAAGTATTAAGTTGAACCATCTGAGATAGATGATACTCGCTTGTTTTTTCATATAAAAATGCAGTTTCATATGGCTGAACATCATACTTCTTTACTTTTGAACAAATTTATTTAAATAAGAACTCTAATGGGCATCTAAATATTTTTTTTAAATCATCCATTCAATAATAATTTAACAAACTTTGAAGCCCTACTATATATCAAACACTGTCTTTGGTCCTAGATTTTTTTTAAAAAAGCAACTAGTAATGTGCATGTTTACTTCTTTGAGACAAATTGAGAGAAATTAGGAAATGTGTATATTTAATACTAAGATATTTAGAGTTCTGCTAAATGACAATAAAAACAGGCAAACTACGTCTTTCAAATAATCTCAGTTTATAGAAAATACAATTTGGGTAACAATAATTTTTCTACTTTTATATTTTTAGTGTCCATAAAAGCATTGTCATGAAGCCAAATTTATAGAAAACTACAACTTGCTCATGGCAAGAAAGACCTAGGGAGAAGGCACTTCATGTAGGCTATATGAACTAAATACGGAATGGCAAGTGTCACAAATATCAAATTAGTATCCACTTTAAAAATAGAAGATGTTCAACTCTGTCCATATTCACATGTATGAGTCCCTTGAACTCCAGATGGAAATGGATGTTCTAGTTATCACTGAACTGAAAGATAATCATGTTGGAGTGTCAGATCCAAAGGATGGCTGCTTTTAAAAATCCCATTAAACAATATTTTTCAATTTAAGTGGTAGCATTATCAGAAGGGCTTTGATAATGTAGCTGCCAATTGTGCTCTCTTGATTTGTAACTTTGAGGGCTTGGGGAACATGAGCTATTTAAAGCACCTTTTAAGAAATCTCCTAATTTTGTTTCTGACTTTGAATATTCTCTTTTCACTGTACAGGTGAAGGAAAACCTGTAGCTCTAATTAGAATGAACTACAATCAAACATATGCCAAGATTAAAACTCAGAGACACCAGCAGTGCACAGTACAGTGGTAGGTAAGAAACTTCCATTCGAAAAAAAAAAAAAAAAATATATATATATATATATATATATATATATATATATATATATATATATATATATAACAGAATTAGTACAGTCTTTTTGAGAGGCAGATAAAATATCTCAGATAAGCAGATTGCTAAAAGAGAATGCACCACAAAAATGTCACAACTGTTCTAACATAACTAGTTGTTTTAACAAATCTTGGGATCTATATAAGTATGTATATATGTATATACCACATGAATGGTTACCTAAAACATATGAATGCACATGACTGATGGTAACAGATATTTTTAGATTAATTCTTCTTCATTTAGAGCATGATAAAACATACCAGTGCCTCTTCCCAAATACCAGTAAAGACATTTGTTTTTCTTTGTTTTGGATTCTTATAACTAGGGTGAATGACTCTTCTCTGTACCCTTTTCTGTCATTTATTTGAAATTAGTCATTAAACTTCAGCCTACTCTAAGCATTCTATGCTGATATTGAGGTATATAATTATGAAAGAATGGCAGATTGATAACTTTTCTTTTGTTGATCCCTTAGTACAAAATTCACAACTTTTACATGATTAAGAAAAAAATATACTGAAAAAGCTTTAAAAATTATTGCATGTTATATCACGTAGTGTTTCCACAAAATTACAAACTAGTCCTAAGTTTATATTTCTTATAAAAGCAAATAAAGAGCCCTAAACCTAGGGAGACTATATAGTAATTATCATATATTATATTATAAAGTATATATAATATATATTGTTAGTCTCTATTACTGTTGATGGAATATGTGAGTACTAGAACACTAGAAAGAGAAACTTCTACTTTAATAGGAATAATTCATAGGAATAATAGCAGTAATAGTAATAACTATTTTAAACCAACAATTTAATGATTTAATATAAATGTCTAAAAAGGATAAATAAGGATTTTTTAAAGAAATCTTTTCCAATGTGTAAATTTTTTAGCCAGGTATTTGAATACTCTAAAATAATAACTATCTTGGCCATTAATGGATGAAGCAAACAACTTCATTCTAAAAAAAAAAAAAGTCAACTCTTTCTTCATTTAAACCCAACATCTATATAGAATCACAAGATACATCTAAGAGAAAACTTACCCACTAGGTCTGTTAGTGATGAAAGGTAATGCTGCTCTGGTTCTACTAACCAGTCATAGGCCCCACGTACCAGTAGATTTAATTTGCCATAAAGTTAAATTTTTCCTACAAAAGAGAACCATTCACCTGGACTTTTATTCCTTACCATCCCATAGTGTGAAAATGATAATAATTATTCACAGCCATAAGGAAGTGGAGTGGAGTGGGGCAAATTGGGTGGGGTGGGGCAGGGAAAGGGGATCTTAGAAAAAAAAAAGTGTCATTAAAATAGGGTAAACATCAAAAGTCTCAGCTACCTTGACCAATTTGTAAGATTTGGGAGAATAAAAAGGGCTTTGGAGATCTCACAAAAAGGTCAAAGGAAAGGATTATGAGGGTAAGGGGTGGAGACACATTAAGAGGAACCAGGAAAGTAACATTCTAAACAGGCTTTTTTTTTTTTTAATTCACTTGGGTTTGTACAATATGTTTCTTGAAAGAATTTGAAGCTCAATATATAAAAAGCTGACTATTTATATATTTGATTCCTTAAAAGCAATTAGGAATACAAAGCAGATGGTCCAGCATTGTAGATTTCCCTTTTCATATTGCTTAAACACTAGAGATCAATAAGTCTAATATAAACAGATGATTTCCATAGCAGGGTTTATAATTAGCTGGCACCGAATGTGTCCAAACTCTAAAATAATTAGCAGAAGCATGTGGCACACCATTAAAACCTTGTGGCTTGTCTGCATTTACATTTATAATTATTAAAGTTAATTATGATTCTTATGGTGTGGTTCCAAGCTTCTTTACAACTTAAATATTTTTTTTTAATCCCATAACTTCCTTTCTAACCTTCCTCAAGCCTCTGGAAAACAGTAAAATCAGACCAAATTAAAAATATATAGCTGCCATTTTTTGCTCCAAAAAATAAATTCTGACTTTATCGTGAAATACTGGCTCTTCTTAAAGAGCTGGCAGCTTTTTCAACTGATAATATTTCGATCTTAAATTTTAAGTTGTTCATAATGGTGGGGATAGACAGAATGACAATGCTCATCAGACTTTAGAGTGAAAGCTGCCATTTGAGAGCTAAATAAATGACAAGTCAGTGCTAATATAGTCTCCTCAATTTATTATACGGTAATACAGAATTTTAAGTAACATACTTACATAATGTTCTTGATTTAAGGTCTAAAGATACTCTTCATTATTTTAGAATGCAGGTAACATTTCAGAGAGTGGAAGCAAAGAGCTCATCTTTAAAGTTCTTATCTCCTAAAAATGGCATTTAAAAGCGCCTTCCCCTGTATTAGAAACCCTGAATACAACAAAAAGTATAACACGAAAACTGCCTTCTCAGCCAAAAGAATGAGAGTATCAGTTTTACCAGCAGTCATGCTAACCACAAAAGCATATTTCCTTAAAATTTGCAACAACAATTATGATGACGTTTCTGTAGACCTTATACTCAGATGTCATCTATTGTCATTGAAACAACTGGTCAGTGTCCTTAATGTAAATATTATTAAATCTGAAGATTTCCAACCTTCAGTCAAGAATATTCTGAAAACATTTTTATCTGTACCCTATGAAATACATCAGGCCAAATTTAAAAACATAGTCATTGACATATTTATAAGTCAATAAATCAGAAAGAAATATTAAATGCCCTATTTTCCACATCTACTCACATATATCTCTGCTACTATATTCAAGTTATCAATACTCAATAAATGTGATATGCACTTTCTTTACAAAAGAACCTATTGACTTATTTAAAGTAATTTGTCTTCTGGTGCTTTTCATTTGCTAGCATTTTACATAAATTCCATATGCAGTTAGCATCCTACAAAGGAAAGTTCCTGTTTTTTGCTATTTCACTTTTCAGATAATTTCTATTAGATTTTTACATGAGTTTAAATATAGTACTCTTGTCTACCTATAAATTGTAAAACACAGCTCTATAAAGTACCTACCAGCCTCATTTTTCCCCAAAGCAGATAAAGATTTTTCATAGAAATGGCCACATTTTTCATCGTGAAGAAAAATCCTTTGTTTCTTCACTTCTCATGGTGCATCATTTAGAGGTAAAAAGTTAAAATATACTTTATTCATACTATTACTATTAGAACAAAAGGAATTCATGTTAATTTCATTGCTAATTAAATATGTAGATATAAAGACACTGTAATTTCAATATAGCAGATAAAGAGAAGGATACAATATCAGCAGTGATTTTTAAAATTACATATTATTTTAATAAAACTATTAAATAATTATGTCCAATTAAATTTTATGGTCCTTACTGGCTAAGAGAGAAATATAAGATGAAGAAAAAAAAGAAGATAGAATGAGATAATAAAAGTGAGAAAAGCCTCAAGACTGTAAAGAAAAGAGATAAAGGAAAAGAAGTACCTAGAAAGGATCAAGAAGAAAATTAAGACTATAGAATCTACATATTGAAAATATCTGTCTACTGAAAAAGGTAATGAATATTCTCCCTGCCCACAGCCATATCCAAGATCCAGTCTCAGTCCTTCAAGATCCAATGTAAAATAGGTTTTCCCCAGAGCAAATCTTACTCATACAATGCCCTTGGTATCAATAAAAGTAATGGATTTAAGTACTCCTGTTAATCATCATTTTCAACATTATAGTATGTTGTGTGTGTGTGTTTAATCTCTGTGTTTAATCTCTGTGCTTCTCGAAATCATTTCTGAGGATATCTGCATCAAACTGTTAGTCATGTGTTATTTTTCCTAGAAAAAATTCATGTAACAATCTTTCTTTACTAAGATAACCCACAGAGATAAACAAAAGCAATTTTTAACGTTCTTATTAAGGGAGACTATTAATATGAAACCTTATGATATTGATATGTTATGTTCTCCACAATAATCCAGTGTCATCATTCACACAATTATAAAAATATGAGTTATGCCATTCTTCATCAGTATTACTACTAGTATGTTACACTTTTTGGCTGTCTAACATGTTTAGGGAAGCTCGTTAGATGCTGGAATCACTACGATTTACCACAAATGACTCATAGCCCGACTGGGGACATGCAAGATACAGAATGAGCCACAATACAAGGCAAGACCTGCTCTGTTAAAAATGCCTAGTACAAACCATATTTAATAGACATTCAGAAAAGAGTCACCCAGGAAGCTCTCACTAAATTAATAAATATTAAAATATGTTTTTATAGAAGGACTTCAAAAAGCTCAGGGTCTAGGATATTATAATAGAATATTCCAGGTCAAAAAATTGGCATGAGTAAGGCATAGAATATATTCAAAAAATAATGAAACTAGTTTGGAGAAATAATAGGTGGATATCACACTGTATAAAATAATAGGTAGATGTCACCTTGTATTGAAATATAAACTTAGAGTATGGAAAAGTTTGATTTTTTTTTCTTTTTTACTTTTTTGTACAGAGACCGCTTGGGTTCTTTTTCCTCACTATGTACATTATCCTAAAAAATCAGCTCAATTTTCAACTCCATTTTGCATAGGTAAATATATCCTTAGCCTATAGAGAATAGAACTGAGGTCACATTCCTCCTATAGCCCAAGTGTGCTCATTTCTCGAATCTCCAGTAAAAAAAATACGTATTCCTGTTTCAGAGAACCCATATTCTTCTCCTAGACTATTTAAAGTCATGTCCATCACACACTTTCTGGCCCACACTTAGGTTTCCTCTGGCTCAGTCCAGACCAGGAGATGTCTGGAATGTGACAAGGTGGTATGAGCCTGCCAGCTCTATTCTGTTAGCAAATTTATTTTCTTCTCTTAGACGGATGATAAAAATGTCATGGTGTGATGCTTTAGCACGCCCAGGAGCTCCCACCTACAGCTGTGGGGCTTGAGTGAGACCTGAAGCCAAGAATGCCATAAGGAGCACAGACAGTGCCTCCACCATCACTGCTTCTCCTGCATTGCTCATTCTCCTGCTAAATGATGCAATGGGACCCCCTCAGGGATTCTGAGTCTGATCATGTTTTTCTTGCTATTTTTTTACTTCCATCTTCTCTTCAATAAAGCAGCCCAAACTGCTGAATTTTTCATGAAACAGATAATATCATTGTACACAAGATAATGGCATTCAAATACATCCATCTGCTTGTTAGCTCTGACTACATTGATTACAATTCTACTAAAAGAATATTTACAAAAAAATGATTTCTTTCCTGTTTTGTAGTATTAAAAATGCACATTTTCATAGGGGAACTATGGAGGAGCCAGTATACATACATAAGCAAAGAGGAAAAAATGAACTGAGAAATTAAGCAGCAGTCCCTGGGGCTTATCCAAGAACAACAGTTTACTTTTCTCGAAGATGGATTTGAAATCCAGATGAGTTTTATGACTCAATGATTTTGTTCTTCCATCAGCTGAAGAACAGAGGGTAGAAAACTGCTTTTTATTGTTATGATAGACAGGGCCCAGGCAGTTCCTCCAAAGGTTGGAAAGTACTGAGTCCTGTTGTTCACTAAATCTAGATTGGCAGTGACTGAGAAAAGCACGACAGAAGAACAGGGCTCCTTCCTCCGGCATCTCCCAGTCTCCATGGGTGCTGAAGAGATAGGAAAGATGAGATGATCCGAGTAGGAGAGAGGACAAAAGAGAAGGTAAAGGAAGCGTATCCCTCCCATCTGTTCTCTCATGGCCTAATACATGGTCTCTGATCCTAAAATAGGTAGATAATCATCAATCTGATTCAGACCAGAAGAGTTCACTAAAATTTTTCACATCTCATCTCAAAGGCAGGTTTTTTTTACTGTCTATATTATGATCTATTACTCAAAATTTTTAAACACTAAATACCTCTGTCCTCTTATTCATAAATGATGCACTTATTCATTTATTTACTTTGCTATTCTTATTGCCATTCTCATCTTCAGGAGTCAAATGGAAAATTAATTCAGTATACTGATATATGTGCCACCATTATGTCATAAGATGTTTTCTCTACACTTTCTCTTTGTCCTATTCAACCACAGTCATATCATATTAACTAGTTTGGATTGTTATTTGAATAATTGCTAAGACATTTTCTAACTGGCATGAGATTTTTAATTGAACGTTCAATTAATTTAATTACCCCTAACATCCCTAAATTCTAGACAATTACCCTTAATGTTCTTAAACCAAAGGTTTTTTTAAATCTAGTATGTAAACTAAACAATTTTATTTCAGTCCATATCATCCTCAATCTTCTAAGCCAAAAGAATGACGCACTGCACTTAACGTAAATATTTTTCAACTAAAAAGCTCTATCATTTTTTGTACTTAGAAAAATTGTAGATAGAAACTTCCTTTGGACTTTCTGAAAATTTTCTAAAGATTCAGTCAGAAAAGCTTCTACTAAGAGAAGGTAAGTTTTAGTGAAAAACTTAAGAAATATTGGTATAATAAACACACATACACACAAATACTTGTCTTGGAACAGCATCCATATTGGGCGAGGGTGGGTAGGTATGGTGGTAGATCTTGTGAGCACATTTTTTGCAGTGTTATTTTCATGATCCAAAGGATAAATACTACTTCCTGGGGACTTGGGATGATTTCTTCTATGTGCCTCAAAACATGTCTAGAACCTTGTATAAACCCAATAAAACATTTAAAAAGAAAGTAAAAATGTACAGTTTTCTTTTTTTATGGTATATATTTCATGTCATTGCTGAATCAGAAACTGCTGTGATTATAAATTTCTTTCCTGCTCTTCTTATAACATGTTTTATCATTTATGAAACACATAGTATACAAATTGTGCCAATGCTTGATGTTCTTGAAATGATAAATGGTTTTGTGTATTCTTCTGTATTTTCAAGACAAGTTGAAAATCTACTTAGAAATTTCTAAGGTGTCTAAGGTGTCTCTTCTATTTTTTTAACCAAATGTAATAAAAACCATATGGCACACGGATATGCACCCCCCTCATGCGTAATGCATAGTTCTCATTACATTAGTGGACATATGGAAGACCAACCAAGAAAAGTGGAATCCTTGTGATATTGTTTCAAACCTTCCCCTTAAATAAGTCTTTCTCCTAATGTTGGATCTAGTTCACATAACTACCATCTTTCCATGCCAATGCTTAGCCAGTCTCTGCATAGTAAGTTAAACTGATTTCTGACAACTAAACTATCATGACCTCTAAACCAGAGAACAGAGGCATTGCAATAGCAATAAAATGATCTTACTTATTTTAAATACCAATGAAATGTAAAGTAATAACAATAATTACATGGGTAGACCTTATTCAAAGATTCTTTCAAAGCTTAAATCATTAAAAACTAAATATCCAGGGGAAGAAAGTGGGTGGGATAACTGTCCAACTTGGCTCCATAATATGAGATGAAAGAAAAAACTCCATCTTTTGTATTTTTTAATAAACTCTAAAGTACATTGTAGAGAATCAATAAATATTAACAACAACAACAAACAGTCCCATTATAAGTCAATGGCTCCCCTCTGTACACTATAGTGTACAAACCATTCTCTAGTATTTTCACTTTCATTCGTAAAATGAAAATTGTACATTTTAGTCTGGAGTAGAGAGATAAATCTTAGGTATCCAACACAGATCTATAACCTCCCACAACTGTTTCTATAATTCTTTCTTATCCAGGCAAGATAACCAGATCACTGTATCCTCTAACTGCTCCTCTTAGGACCAATATGTAGGTCAATCTACTTTCTGTCTCTCTGTGTATAAATCTGTCTCAACTACAGTAACCTTCCCTAATAATGCAGAAGTAATTTAATATAAGTGCAAGTAACTCTGGACCCAGGACCTTTTAGAACTCATGAGACAACTGTTTATAGGTCCTAGAAGTTCCATAACAACAAAAAAGATAATAATTATTAGTGTCTTCAAACACAATTGTGTTAGGGATATGGCGAGAAAGAATATATAGTTTTTACTCTCAGGGAGTTTACAATTTAAAATAATAAAGAACAATAATAATATAACATAAATGAAGCAAGAACCAAAATACAATATGTAATTATATTCCAAAGCTATGTAGTTCAGAGAAAGAAGTTAATTTGGTTAGGGAAGGCTATACTCTATGATTATAACAAGGAACAATTTGAATTGATAGAAAGAAAAGAGTGACAGGAAAAAGGAAAAGGAGAAAGGAAGAATGAGGGGAAAAGGGAGGAAGAGGGGAAGGAAAAGGAAAGGAAAGGAAGGAATCTTAGAAATCACACAGACCAACTTCCTCTTGTTACAGGTGAAGGAATCAAGAGTAAAAGTAGTGATATCACCTACCCAAGTGGACAGAAAGAGAGAAATGATAGATATGCAAAGAGATTTAAGTTCTAACTATCAAGCTATTATTTTTCTCCTACCAGATGAGATTACATTTCCTCTAATTTCCAATGACCTAATAATGCATTTAAGAAAAGCAGACAGTATGATCCTAAGATCACACACTACAGTATTTAACAGCAAACTTATTCTATGACAGGCCAGGTAGTAAATATTTTAGGCTTTTCAGGCCATGTGGTCTCCATAACAGCTAATCAATTCTGCCTTTCTAGTGTGAAAGCACCTATAGATAATATGTGATAAATATTATTTAGTTCTAATAACTTTATTTGAAAAAAAAAAAAACAAGAAGCAAACTGGATTTAGTACATGAGCCATAGTTGACTAGGCCCTGTTCTACAAGCATGTAAGAAAAAAAAAAAATAGGTATATATTAAAGTTAAATTAAATCCAATTCCAATTACATAGTTAGAAAATATTGCATTTTAACCTAGTTGTGTCAGAGTATGGGCTCCTAAGCAATCTTTTTTTTATCTTTGAAACTAGAGTAAAGTCTTACCCTATCTCTCAAGATTTTCTGTTCATAATAGCTTTCAGAATTAAAGAGATTAGTTAATTACTGTTCTGCTAGAAAACAGAGGGAATTTTTGGCTCATAACCCAGATTATTCAGTATGTAATACCTGGGTAAGCATTAAATTGGTACTCTGGGAATTAAACTGGTAAAATCAAAGTTTGCAGAAGAGTTAAATTCTAAATCTCATTTGAATGCCTTCCTATATAATATTTTTGTAGTATTTGCTTGTTTTTCATAATATTCCAATTCAAATTAATTTTATCTATTATTTTGGCCCTGAAAACTCCTGAAACTTTCGATACACATTTCCATGGAAGTCAGAAACCCAGTCACAGAAGCTTTCATTTCCTCAAGGGAATGTACGGTTCTGCCTTCAACCCTCAGGAAGATTGCTAAAAGCATATATTAATGACACTTTGCTGAATTTCAGAAATAGATTTACATTATATAAACTTAGAGTGTTGAAAGGAAAAGAATAGTAATATAATACCCACATGCAGATCTTAACTCTCTAACTTCTACCTCCCAACTCTGATAATCAAGACAGTTCACTACATGGGCACCACCAGTCACAGAAAGAGATGCCTGTGGAACCCAACCAATTCAAGCACTCTGCTACATATTAGGAGTTCTTACTTTGATATTTAAAGGAAGATTATTTGAGACTAATTTAGCTTACCTACATCTGTGGCTAAATGTACTATACAAAGTTCTAGAGTTAATTACAGACATAGGCTGTTATCACAAAAGATAAATTATACAAATATGAGTTTTATAATTTCACAATCCTTTCCTTGAAAAGATTTCAAAATTTGACAGACTAGGAGAGCCTAAATGTATAGAACAGTCTATTTTGCCCAGTTTGGACAGATCCATCATCATTTGGGGGGGGGGGTATTTTTCTCATTGGTTCTAAAAGTTGAACTGGTTAGAATCACTTTAAATAGGGGTTTATTAAAATTATTATGCAACTGGCTAAGGGAATAGAATTCTAAAACCAAAACTTGAATGAGTGTATTCAAAGCAGCTAGAGGGTCATTTCTCTCCAAGTGTTCAAAGCCCTGACAGTCAAAACCAGAGAAACCAAGGAAGCTGAGAGACTCAGAACTGAGAAAAAACTCTGCATAGAACCGAGTGAAGGCACTTGTGTGACCAACTGCATTTAAGTGGCTACTGGGGTGGAGTAGTGCATTCTAGATTAGAGTGTTTATAAACCAGTTGGGAAGAACATGTCAATATACTATATAAAAAAGTCTCTCTTTTTTTAAAAAAAGAAATTAAATAGTTTTCTTAAGAGTCTCTTTAATTCATGACTTCTAGGAAATTAACTGGGGAACACATTTTTTTATGCGCTTTTTTTGGTATGAATGCAATCTGGCTACAAAAATTTCATTATACTTAATAATATTTTTAAGAAACTAAAATCAAGATAAAAAAGAATTTTGATGCTAGACATATCTAAAATGTCCTGAAAATTCACAAATCAAGATACTGAAATTATATGTCATAATATATTATAGAGTCAATATATGAATCCAATGCAGAATATGTGTATTTTCTGCCAAGACAAAGCTAGATATACCACTGTCAGTGTGCCCTGCTATATAGTAAAAAAAAAAAAAAAATTTCAAGGGGGCATGAAACAGAGTGTGTACTCATCTGGAAAATCCTCGGGCCTGCATAGAGGAACCCCTATTGCTATTCAAACCTTCTGATAATCTAATCTACAGAGATATTTTTCTTAATGAATGAAAATGACTTCAAATGACTATAAACCTATGTTAAATTAGCACCGTGTTAACTTAATACAAATAGCATCTTAAGCCAGCTAAAATTAAATGATCACTGGGAAAGATTATTTTGAGACTTACCAGTCTTTATCTAACCAAAATGAATTTGTATTTCAAGTGATATATAAATATCATTTAATTTATCTGATGATCAAACTTTAAGCAATCTGACCTACCTAGAACACTACTTAAAATATAAAAATTAAAAAAAATTTTTTTTAAATTCCCTGAATGGCGTATTAGCATCAAAAAGAAAAAGGAAATCCTTATGCTCAGGCACTGCTCAGGTGCCCTGGAGCACCCCACGTAGCCGGGTATAAAATATAGCCAGAAGGTAAAATGTAAGGAGAGCAATGAGATTTCTGCAGGTGCCATCGAAAGAAAAAGATAGTAGAACTATGTAAATCAGACAGAATATACAAGCAAAGTACTTTGAAATTATTTGCGTAGAAATAAAACATTCTTTGATTTAAATCAAAACTACTTAAGTGCTAACATAAGAAGATGTATTTTAGGAAGTTAAGACAGTGGTTCTCAAATTCAGCATGTATCAGAGTCAACTGAACAGCTTATTAAAACACAGACTGCTGGGCCCACCCCAAGTTTCTGATTCAGTAGTTCAGGGATGAGGTTCAAGAATTTGCATTTCTAACAAGTTCTCATGTCATGCTGATACTGCTTTTCTGAGAACTGCCCTTTGAGAACCATTGATGTAAGGTACAAGATGTCATTCTTTAACGAAGAAACAGAAAGATAAACAAAGGGACTCGCTGAAAATGAAACAATGTAAGCCAAAGGTAGATCTCTAAATGGACCTATTTACACAGAGGCTCATTTTAAGACACTTAATGGTAAATTATTCTCACTGTTATTTCAAACCTAATTTTTTAAATGTATAACTAAACTCCCCCATGTAGAACATCCTTAAAATCAGAAATTCTCTTGCTGCGTTGTAATGCATAGACATTATTATCTAAGTCAGTGTCTAAGGTGTGGCACAACCTGTAAGTATTTACCTTGCTTTATGGACTGGTTAATAAGATACGATTTCCTTAAAAGCTATTTATAAATCAGGCTTTTGGTTTGTGGGGTGTTTCGTTTTGGGGTAGTCTTTTTATCTGTTTAGATTTAGTACATTGAAGCGCATTTAAAATGCACAAAGGGACTTCTATTTAAAGAGATCTTACAGAAAATCCTGTTGTAATGTGAATGGTTATTTCTCACAAATTTTTCTCTCTGATTACCTGGATTTCATGCACCAGTTTGGTAAAAAGCAAACTTGTCAACACATTGCTCTAAAAAATTCAGATTTGGAAAATTGCTTTTACCTTTTTATTTCTCTCTTGAGGTATTTCTCCTACTTCAAGTTAGCCTCATAAGTAAAATCTTCACATGTGTTACTTTTAATTTCTTTTCATCCTTGAAAAAATGAAAGTATCAAGAGATTCTTCCTTTAGAGTGAAGGACTTGTTTGAAACTCCAATGCTCCAAGCAATGCCCTAAGTAGGTCAAATTCCAAGCTGTAATTTCAGCAGACAAATTTGCCTGATTTCCCAAGACAATAAAAGAGGACACTTAAGGCAAGAGATTTCCAACTGTCCAATCTCGACCTTCAAAATCTGTGTGTTCTGGTCCAACTCCAACCTAACAGCCCATGACATTAACATTAGTTTGAGCAGGGATACTTATTCTAAAATTCCAAACTATACATATACATTTCTCCATTCTGAATGCCTTCTATCCTCCAATCTATGTTCTATTCATCCATCTTCAAGGTCTACTAAAGATGAACTCTATAAGGTCTTCCCCCAAACACTCCACTCTCAATAATCTTTTCATTTTCAACACTCCTCCTAAATGTATTTTCTATACAGTTCATTATGACACAAGATTATATCCTGTCTTGTAACAAAATCTAACTATTTCACAGCATGCTTTTTATGCTTAACTATAGAATCAGTTCTTAGATATTAAGAAGTACATCTTCTTCATCACAAATCTCAATAGTAGTTACTCAACACATATGTATTCAATATTCTATGACCACATATTAATCTAGTGCCTATTATAATCCAGACATATTATAGTCCTCTTACTTCAGTCCAGTTAACCCACAAATGAGCTCTCTGACATGGTTCATCTTAGGAACTTCTAGATTCCTTGAAATTGCTTCACCCAGTAAAAAATATATGGGTCATTTCTGTGCCACAGCAGAAGAAGAACAAAGCATTAATGTGTTAGCTCTGTTCTTACGACTGCCTTGTCTTCTCTATGAGACCAATTTCCATCTATGTTCCCACTGAAAATATTTTGTGCTCCAAATAATTGAAAGTTGTCTTTGGTGACACAACAACAATAGACATTATAAAATTATAAAATGGGCATTATATCTCTTTTATACACAGTCCAATGTTAAGTATGACATGAACACTAGTAAAAGATCCCAACAGAGTAAAACAATTTCCAGATACAGCATTCCTAGCACAATGGTTAAGAGTCTGGGCTTTAAAATTATATATGTGCATTTGAAGACTTACTGGTGGTTTGGCTTTGGACTAGCTACAATCTATCCAAGGAAGCCAAATGTGAAAATGGGATCAGAATGACTTTCCTTAAAGAATTAACTTAGATGATGTCTGTAAAGAATTTAGTAATATCTGGTATAAAATAAGCATTTAACAAGTAGTGGTTGTAATTCTTATTGATATTTTAATAAAGCAAATTACAGCTCACAAATACAGACCATTGAGGCAAAAAAAAAAAAAAAAAAAAGAATGTAAACAAATAGCTAAATACAGGCATTGGCCTGGCCACATTTGGCTGTTAATCACAAGCCACTGATTTGGCCCATCTTAGGGCAACCAGAAATCCTGTTGTTGGTTTTTGAAAGACAAAATAGCCCTATGAGAGAGATGGAGGGAGTGTATTCTTCCATGGAGTGGACTGCTGAGCAAATACAGCATCCATAAATGGCTTAAAGTATATATCTCCTATAGGACTCAGAAATTGCTTTCATTTTCTTCTATTTTTCCTTTTAATTCTTTTTCTCGCCTGATTTGCTCTTTCCCCTTCTATTACTAGCCCTAATCAATGCAGTAGGTCAGATTGAAAGAATGGACAGCCTCAGAGCCACACATACATTTAAACCACTTTAATGCAAATATTGATCGTAGGAGCATAGACACAGGCTGGGCTGCATTTTTTTTTTTTTCTAATGGGCATGCTTTTTTTTCTGGGGCTGTGCTATCCATGATAAAATAGGTCATCATAGATCAGAATTCCATCATCTTCTATGCACAGGAATGCAAAAGTAAATCCAAAAGGTAGGGCACATGCCAAACTTATGAGCCTCCAAAGTAGGTGTTTCAACAGTGCTAAACTGTATTTTCTTAATCACGTACACTTCCCTCTTCATATTTCTTAGATGAGCTATTTTGGTATACAAAGAAGTTGACTATCTGAATGGGTGTGGTACCTTGTGTCACAAGAACAGCTGTACAACAATGTCCACTATGGTAAAATGCTTAATTCCTGTGTACAGGAGATTATCAAAGCATTGTATCAGAAAGTCACTGTCCGAGACATATTTAGCAACAAAGTCCAAGTCTGAGCTGAAATCCAAAAGGGGAGATCAAGGGCAGGAAGGAATTCTAAAGGGCCACTTTGAAATTTGATACTAAAAAGATCTGATATTCTATCTGTGGGCATTTTTAGTTTGGACTGGGGGCAGGGAAGAAATGAAAGAAAAAGAAAACCAGTTTACAAAGCTTGCTTGGCCTACTGCCAAGAAAGGAGGTGTCACAAAACTGGGTAGGGTTTGAAAGCAACACAAATCAAGCTAAACCCAAAGAAAGGAGAGGGTAAACAACTCAAATTAAAAGCTCCAAACCAATACCAGTTGCTTCAAAGCAATACTAGTTGCTTTCAGATGTTTTTTTAATTCCATTTTTCCATAGGTCTGCGGTTGCCATTATAGTTGCCTGTTATAACTTTAAAGCAAAATAAAAGGCAGCAATATTCCATCACATTTATTGAGATGGCTATGGAGATGGAAGTATAAGACCATCACGACCTTACATACTGTACAGAGAACCTTTTTTGATTCTTTTCCAAAGCTCTGTTGGCCACACATCTTTATGCAAATAGAATAAATGTCATCATAAAGAGGGACAAGCAAGATGTGTACACAAGGTGGACAGAATGTTCGCTGTGGGCTTATCAGCCAAAAAGCTGGAGATAACTGGAGGTGAAGGGGAAACTGAGTGGTATGCAAAGTGGGAGGGAGGCAAGGTGGAATGAAGCCTTTGACCTTGGAAGAGCTGAGTACTAGTGCAGAGAGGGAGGGAGAGAGAGAATGGAATGAGGAATTCCTTGCTGTAATATATTCGGGTAAAAATGGGGCTGTCATCTTGAGCTACAAGTTAGAAAGTTATTACTTTTAATATGCCACTACCTTAGGCCTATACTGTTATGTAAAAGAAAAATAACCTTGTGTGACAGTTTAACATTGATCGATGTGCCTGCCAAATGCAAAGAGATAAATAAGCAGGTGATGAATAAACAGCACTTCAAGTAAAGACATTACGCTGCATGCATAAAACAGCGCCAGGCACCTAGGAGCTGTGGGTGGCCGAAGGTTGGCCATTTCATGCCCACTCAGTAAAGCAGACTTAATCGCTTCCAATATTTTCTGTTAAAAAGCA
The DNA here is from genome assembly GCA_004027375.1 of Macroglossus sobrinus. Classification (NCBI taxonomy): domain Eukaryota; kingdom Metazoa; phylum Chordata; class Mammalia; order Chiroptera; family Pteropodidae; genus Macroglossus; species Macroglossus sobrinus. The sequence continues at coordinate 383,608 of PVKZ01001231.1, read as the reverse complement.
CGCTTAATGAGCCAATTTCACAAGCCCAGAGAAACTGATTATTATCTCTGAGTTCCAACAGAGTTGGTTGTTTTCCAAGAGCCAGTTTTTTTTTTTTTTCCTTGACGGGATAAAAACCTTTTTTAAAGAGAGAGAGAGAAAGAGAGCAAGAGAGAAAGGGAAAGAAGAGAGTTACAGAGCCAGCCAAAGGGCATAGAAAGCTAGCTCACAGGGGCAACAGACCACTAGATGGCAGTGTTACCTTGCAGTCAGCTGCCCCCTAAGGTTGGGGGGGGGGGAAGCTTGAAACTGGACAGGACTCCGCTGAAAGATGGGACGGTAAATAAAGCTGAAAACAGCTGTCTGAAGAGTTGATACTCTACCCTCCGCCCTTCTGGACCCTTTGTCCACAATTATTCCATCCTCCAGCCCATACAAGGCGAAAAGACAAAAGGGGCAGTCCCTGAATGGCCTCCCTCCTGCTAACAGTCCAAGGCTCTGATTATTCTTCTAGGCTGCCGTTTTTTCCACAAAGTAAGCGGGTCCTTTTTACACCATTAGGCCCAGTTCTTCCTGGTGTTTTTTTCTACCCTAAGGGGTGTGCACTTTCTGTATCCCCCACAGGACTAAGAATGTGGCTACACATGGGGCTAAAATCCCAGGAGGATGTAGCAATGTAGCTTTTCACCATTTACTTTGAGCCAGATTTATTATATTTTTCTTCTTTCTCTTGGATATTCTTTTTTTGCAATTATAGTAGAGTGTAGAAGAAAAAAATTAGACTCAAAGGTATAAACCTCTTAGTGAAAATATTGGGAGTAAGGAAAGAGAGAGAGCATCTTCCTTAGGAAGCCAGTTCTTCAAAAGGCATGATTTTGTGTCTTCCTTTAACTGCATGACAAGGTGGTGAAAACTACAGTAGCACAAGGTTATTTTCACTAACTGCAGTTATTCAATCTATAGGAAGGAAGACCCAACAACTAAATCTCAGCATATAATTAACTCAGATACTAAAAACAATCCAAACAAAAAAATTTAAATGAACTGTTGTTAGGTTTGTTCTAAATTAAGATGCAAGTTAATTATTTATGAATATTCATAGAAAACTTGAACCATTTCCAAATTTGCCTTTATTTTCCCATCAGTTAACCAAATAATTGATGTGTAATTTTTTTGTAGCATAAATTTTTCTAGATGTGCAACGGAGCTAACAAATTCATTAAGATTTTGAGGATTCATTTTTGTCTTCTGATGGCTCAAAAAGGAATGGACTTGTAGAGAAAAAATAATTTTCATCTCTTGTACTTGTAGTTATCTATAATAGAAGAATGAAATAACACTAAGATTGGTCAATCATGGGGAAATTAGCATATTTGAGCAACTTTCAGAAAAAGCAGATAAAATTCAACTTTCTGTATGTGGATGGTGGGGCGCAGGGAGGAGGAGGAGCAGGGAGTGTTTAAAGAGTGGGAGGTGGACACAGAAATGAAACTAGTAAGAGTAAGAAGGTACCCATCTCTCAAGAACTTAGGTAATCATGGCCACTATTCTTATTCAATTACTCTGAACAAAAATCTCTACATGTCTCCAAGTTTCATTTCAAAATTCTAGCTCCTACCTCCCCTCCCTCACCCAGAGGCCTAGCCCATTATCCACATTTAAATCTCATCCATCCCACTGCCAAGGAGCCAGCTGTTTTTGAAGAAGCCAGTTATCCAACCAGAAAAACTCATACCTGCTGAAATATTAACCAATAGTTAATAATGCATTTTCCACTGACTACAGAACTTTGTGCCTAAAGTATAACCAGATATTTATTAGGGCCTCTCAAAGGAAAAGTCAAAATCATAAACACACCTGGATAGTTCAGTTAAGTTTTCAGTTAAGGTACTGCAGCAAACAAAATAGAAGGATTAAAAAAGAATGTGTGACAACCACTCATAAGAAATCTGTCCTTTCGGTGATTTAAACAACCAACAAAAGTCCTATCCTATCCTATGCCAGGCACTGGTTGGGTGCTGGAGACATAGAGCAAAAACTCATGTGTTTCCCTCAAGGAGCTCACTGGCTGGTGGTTCTAACACAGTGAGAGAACCACATGGTGCCCAGAGGTGAGTTCTTTTCCCACTGGGAGGTCCTGAAGGCTACTTCAATTGGGAGGGGGTTGCAAGAGAAGAATTTAGGTTTCTACTAACAAACTACCACAAACTGGTTAGTTTCAAATGACAGAAATGCATTCTCTCATAGTTCTGGAGGCTAGGAGTCTGAAATTAAGGTGTTGACAGGGTTAGTTCTTCCTGCTGGACAATCAAAGAAACCATCCCACAACAATCTCCTAGCTTCTGGTGTTGTGACCATCTTTAGCCTTCCCTGGCTTACCAATGCATCACTATGTCTTCATAAGGACTTCTTCTCTGTGTTTCCACATATTTATTATAAGGATATCGGTCATACTGGATTTAGAGGCCCACCCAAATCTACTATGATTTCATATTAACTAATTACATCTGCAAATAACTTATTTCCTCCTAAGGTAACATTCTGTGGTTCCTAGTGAAACATCAATTTCTGAAGGACACTATTCAACCCAGTACATGGGGCATTTCAGGATGGCAGAGTACACAGAGCATCCTAAGAATTGCAAGTTGTTCCTTCCAGTTACAGGGTAAGATGCAAGGGAAGTGGAAGTGGAGGAAACTGGATCTAGAAAGAGAAGCTGAAACAGGACAAAAAGATCTCATGTGAGATATTAAGGAATTGGATATTGTTCTGAAAGGTAGTTTTTTTAAAAAAAAAAAAAAAAAAAGGTTGATTTTTAACTAGGTAACTGTTGAAAACACACTCCGATACTTAGATATTTAGAAATAAGTAAAATTTGAAGCAGAGAGACCAGTTAAGGTGTTATTTCAGTAATGCAAGATAAGACTATAAAACACAGTGCCAGTGAGAGTGAAAAGAAGAAACATTTTTCTTAAAAATAATAAATTATAACTGATAGGGTTTTAAGTAGGTAGGATTAACAAAACATATATTGTTTAAGGGTGAAGTTGTTGAAAGCTGACTACAATCCCAGACTTGACCCAGAATTCTGGCCTGAGCAAGGGCATTGATCATAAAATTGTTACATGAGGTCAAAAATGAATTTTTGAAAAGGAACAGACTTGATCATATTGGAAATTGTTTCAATTTTGGGCATGCTGAATACATATGTATATTTGTAAATATGTAAGAGAAGTTGGGATGAAAATACAGATTTGGAAGAAGAGCCTACAAATTAGGTTGAACAGGAGCTCCCTGAGAGAATAAGAGGGAACACAGAATGATTCTCAGTGCCAAATGCTGAAAAGAATTCACAAAAGGACTGAGAAATTCAAGGAGAAAGTAGAACAGAGACTAGATAGTAAGTGATCCGCCCTTTCCTGACACTTGGCTGGTAAAGGGAATACTGGACAAAAAATAAGGATGTTGTTGAAGAATGGGTTGATGTTTTATTTGCTTGCTTAAAGTAAGACTGAGTTGCTCATTTTCATATAGAGATGTGAAAATCTTGTATAGAGGGAAAGGAGGAAGAAATAAGAGAGTTAATCAAGAATTTAAGACAAGGGAGTTCCAGAACAAGAGCTGGGCCCTTCTCTGTGTCTCTAAAACAAGCCCACAGATCCAGGTTATCTATCTTACAGAGTTTTGGGAAGGACAAAATGATATAATGATGTGAAATCAATTTTGAATGATGCACATACACAGTTATTATTAAAATGACGGTGTTTTCAGTAATAATGTCTTAAATGTGTGGCAGTTTTTGTTTTTATTAAGCTGGCATACTCTATAGAAACTAGAATGACCAAGACAGGCCTGCATTCTCCCCTGCTCAGTCTGGATATGAATTTTCTGAGGCTATGTTTGTCTAAAATGAATCCCAGGCAGGGAGATTTCCCTGCAGGGGAAGAGAGAGCACCTGTAGATTTGGCATGCTTCTTAATTTTTCCAACATGCAAATCATGGTATATGATGCCAAAACTGTACTTTCCAAAACCAATCAGAGATACATGTTCTCCAGATTTTCATTAGCTATAGGAAAGTTTCACAAACCCACCAACAAGTACAATGATCAGGCTTTCCCCTCTCTTTAGCATATTCATAGATTCTGCCCTAGCATTCTCATGGGAAACACCAATACATTACTTAATTGATATCCAGGGCAAGGCTTTCAACCTTTTTCAAGATCTCTAAATAATGACGATATAGCCATACACAGCAACTTGACCCACTAAAGAGATTATGAAGAGAGAGAAAAAGAGCAGTATTTCCACTCTAGATGGAACACTTCATTAAAAACAATCCTCAATAAATATTGAAACAAAGGTACTTCTCTCTCATTTATCACCAACCCACTCACCTTTTATTCATTGATATCTTCAATGGCCAGTGTGTTTGCAGTACTTCTAAGTATTCATGCTCTTTCTTAAGTGGTCAGAAAGATGATCAAGGAACAAATTCACAACTGCAATAAATAGAACACTACACATTTAATGCATGCCAGCAAAATGGAGTGTGATATTAAGTCAAGCAAGACAAAAATTCAGTTCATTTTAATTCAGAAAAAAAATGTATAGCACTAAGTCAATCGTCAGCCCAAATGTTTTCTCCAGTGTATGAAATGTATGTCCTGATAATTAATGTGACACATGAGGAGAATCTGCATTGAATTATACCAAAGGAAGGCTAATACAATGCATGCGATTCTTATCAATGCTGAAGCAGAAGAAGCTTCTACCTGTTTCAAAACATTTTAAAACATACTCAAACTAATTCAAATCAGTTTTCTGCTCTTGATATAAATTTAGTAAAAAGTCAATTCTGAGATCTAAGATTTAAGCTAAGAAAAAAATACAGAAGTCATAAAACTGTCAAAAAGTACAGATAAAGTAAAGGACAGACAGCTGTGGCTCTAATTATCCATTAATCTTACATATTCTACATATACATACAGAATAATTCAATTGCTGCTGTAATTTAAAAATTGTAATAATATACATAAATAGAAAGAGAAAGGGAAAGTAAGAGCAGCCACAGAACATACAATTTTCAGAAAATGCAAAAATATACAATAAATTTGCTATCTGAGTCTTTGAAATGGAGACTTCTACTGGAAATTTTAAATTATAAGGGATGTAAATTTTTTCATAATATGAAGAACAATTACCTATGATTCTTTTTAAATCTATAAAGTGAGCAGATGCTGTTTCTGTATTATTTTTATACAATTATTAGAATAGGAATAAAATAAATTGATTGGTCAAGAGATAATCCTTACATTGGGATAAAGACTATAATTAAAGAGAAATCTATGTGAAAGTTCATAATAATCAAGATAATATCTTGGTTAATACATTTTGGAAGCAAACAGCACATACCAGAATGCTATTACACTCTCCTACATAAACAATATAATTCTTTGTCTCTGAAGTGTATTGTATATAAAGTGCCAAGATTCTTATATTCAATGTATTCCAAAACAGTCCAGATTAAAAAATATTAATATTTCATAAGTTACATATATGTGTGTGTGTGTGTGTGTGTGTGTGTGTGTGTGTGTGTATGCATGTGTGTTTATACTGAACCTCAAGAGGTGGGGAGAAAATGCTGTGTTTTTTTTGTTGTTATAAATAGCTTACTTTGTGACCGTGTTTTCATTTCTTACTTCTTTTCAATTCAAAGGGCCCAATGAACCAATAATTAATCTTGACTGAACTTAACAGTATATCTATATCCATATAAAATGTTTTAAAGTCTATCTTATTAGAAAATATTAAATGATTTATTCTGAGACTGTTTACCAAGTTGATAGCCTGGCATATCATAGTTGCTCAACAATTGATTGTAAACAAGAAAATGAATGTGCCAACAAGGAAAAGTCATCCACTCTGTAAAATTTACTACATGTACCTTAATAGGTATACCTTGAAGTAAAAAATAAAAAAAAAAATAAAAATCCTAATTTATAAAAGTGACTTAAACGGTAGTATCAAAGAATCTGTGGTGTGAAGTTGGATAAGAATATAAATCTAGGTGATCCGTAGCCATGTCAGATGTCAGATGTGCATTTCGACCTCACTAAAAGATGTACTTAGCAGGGGGACTCAAGAGGAAAGGGGTGGCATCACATGATCTATCCAGCATCACTGTGGATTCAGATATTTCTTACCATTTCATTTTCTTCTAGCCAAAAGAAATTTGAAGTTTCAAATTTTATTTTAATTCCATTGATGAGAATATTTTGGAAACTGGATAGCAAATATCAAAAGAATAAACTGCATGATTTTTAGCTTCCATAACATATTAATACTAAAATGCCATTATATTTTTGACCCTGAGGAAATAAATGCCCTAATAAAAGGGTAGGATTTCCACATAGCATTAGATGGTCCTATGGAAGCCAGAATGATGTTAACTTGATCTTCACTCAAGCAGTTACATGCTGCTGAACTTTTAAGTCTCTACTACCTATAAAACAGTCATGTAAGTAAACCTCAAAAGTTTGTATTGAGAATTGCAAGGATAATTTATATAACCTAATCCAAGTATTCCATATATGTTAGACTATTCCTTGACCCTTTCACATTAAAAAAAAAAAAAATCTACACTTCATTGTTTTCTTTCTTAAACAAGATATAAGTAACAAAATTAATTCTCTTTGACTTCTTCCAGCCAAGTGATAGCAACACATTACGTTATGACATATAACCATAAAATAGTGCTTTGTTTATATTATAAAAAACTTCTGTAGAATAGACAAGAATGTTTTTTTATAACTTATGGAGAAAATTTTTCTAAAATATATTTGTTCTTTCTATCATTTTAATGACATTATAAATTTGATAAACAAATATATGCATGTTTATTACAAAAACCTTGAAAAATATACGAAAAAGCACAAAGAAGAAAATTAAAATCACTCAAAATCCTCTCACTCAGAGATAATTACTGCTAATTTGAAGGTCTTTATTTCCATTCTATGTATTTGAATGAGATAATTCTCTGCCTGTTGCTTTGTAAACTTTTTACCTGTATTAATATTTTATAAACATTTTACATGCCTAAGTATTCTTAAGCATTCTATATAATATCTAGTATAAAGATCATTTTATGGCTATTATTGTTTTTAAGCAAGACTGATAAAATAAACCCATTGATCCTGCTTCAACAACTATCAACCTATGGTCAGTCCTACTTCACATACTCTCACCCATTCCACATTCTACCTTTAAAAGATAAGAACTTTAAAAATAAATAAATAAATAACCACAATGCCATTATTACATCTCAAAAAATTTAAAATAATTATTTGATATCATCAAACTTTCAAGCAGTGTTCAAAAATCCTTGATATCCCCACCTCTCTCATTCTCACTCTCTCTCCCTTTCCCTATCGTTAAAATTAACATTTGAAGTTCCATATACTGCAAATGGTCAGTAAGTCTCCTTTAATTAATAGGTTCCTCTCCATCTCTATTTTTTTTCCTTGCAATTTATTTGTTGGGGGTAAAAATAAAAAAATAAGTCAATGAATTTCTCACGTTCTAGATTTTGCTAACTGCATCATCATCAGTTTCATTTAACATGTTTCTCTATCAAATGTATTTCCTAGAAATAGGTACTTCAGTCTAAAATTTTATTCAGATCCAGGTTCCATGTTTTGGCAACAATATTTCATAAGTGGTATGGTGTGCTGCCCTTAGGTGGTACATAATATTGAATTGTCTGTCTTTTTCTGATATTAGCAGCCATTGATGATCAATGCCTAGAACCATTGATTTATCAGCATTATAAAATGGTGATAGTCTAATTATAGAAGTTTTGCTAACGTAAATAGCATATAAATAGCTAAAATCTCATAGCTAAATATTTGTTAATGTCTATGTGCATATGTTTACATTTAAGAAAAATTAAATATCTGAATCAAAGTAAATTTACATTTGGTAATTTACCTTATCATACATATTGCCCAACTTCCTTCCAGAAAAGTTATACTAACTTGCACTCCCGCATTGGATTACTGTTGTTTTAAACATTTCCATTAATTTGTTTGCCAAAAATGAGAAACTCATTATGATATACTCTGCAATATTTTGCTTACAATAGGATTAAGCATGTATTTCTTAAATTTAAATTTGTAGTTCCTCTTTTGTAAATTGTGAGCTTTTGGTTTCTTTGACCATTTTTCTATTGGGTATTTAACTCTTTCTTTTATTTTTTTTTCCTGGTATCTTTAAAATAGTATTTAGTTCAGTGTTATGGAAATGTGATCACTGATGAGTAGCCCTACTGTATTATATAAATACACCACACACCTATAACATCCAATTACTATCTATGCTATGTTTCCCCAGCTTAATATTTTATCCAAGTTCCTGGTCAAAAGTGGCAGAGCAAACATCTGCAAACTATGCTGAACACAACTGAAATACCATTTTAGAAATGGTATTTTAATTCATTACAATGAGGAATTAATTCATTACACTGAGAATTAAAAATTCTCATTCTAAGTTTGCTTTCCTCTTAGAATTTAAACATGCCCATTCAATGTACAATGCCATTATATTTAAGGAACACAGAACACTTTATTAAATGCAGTATGTCCAAAAAATATAATCCCTGTACCCTCATATAAAAATTATAGATATCATTTATCTGCTGGCTTTGCAAATAGTCTTCCACCCCCACACCCACCACATGGAAAGCAATAAGTATTTTCATTACAATGCACTTAAAAAGTAATAAGGAGGATATCTCAGCTGAATTGCTATAGACATAGAGGTTGACTATTGTCATTTAAGAGTCTTGTACCTAGTCACTCCACATGCCTTAGAATAGGTTCTAATACTGGAATAAATACCCGCAGAAGCTGTCACGCACATTTAGTACAATTTTCTCTGAAAGAAGTACAAACATTTCTTTGAAAATGGGAGTTACAAATAATTAAAAGTCTAGGACTGATGCATTAAATTTTATGTCATCTAAGCCCAAATCTAAAATTACAAACAGTAATAACATTTGGTAGGAGAGGTAGAATATTAAGTCTATATAGATGGAGAAAATACTTAGAATTGAATCAGGTAGCTAAAAAATAAAATTAGATCTTTGCAACATCAGTATTCACATTTGTGCATTAGGATCATGCAAATACAATTAATTAGAGTTCAAGTCATTTAGTTTACAATGGTGACTAAACTCAATGGTTTTCCAATTATAAGAATACATAATGCACAATGGAGATAGCATAGCATCTTATAAAGAATGGAAAAAGAAGAAAAGGGAGAAGGAAAAAAGGAAGGGAAGAGTAGAGGGGAAAAAAAAGGAGAGAGCAAAACTTGCTGAGAAAGTATTTTATTTTTTAATTTCAGAAAAAAACATCTTTCAATTATAATTAAATAACTATAATATTTGTTTCACTACAATGAACCCCATCGACATTAAACTCCAAACAAGCCAACCTCGAAATTTTAATTTAATTATCTTGTAATATTTAAATAAACCCACATATTTTACATTTTCTTTAATAGATTGCAGATTGACACAATTGAAAATGTAGTCAAAATTTTATACTTCAAAAAAGACAGCAAAAAATTATTACCTCCTTAGAAATGCAAAATCTTCCTAAACAATTATTTTAAATACTCTGTAAGAGAGTTGGTAAGATCTAGACCACCCTAATTAAGCTACTTTAAAGATTAAATTAAGTAATACATGTTGATGCCTTCATACAGTGACCAATAGATTTATTTAGTGAACGTTAGTTATTGCTGTCATCATGATGACAATCATCATCATTATATCATAAATGTGCCTGAAAGTTGTGCATGAGAAAAATGTTCTGCTCATCTGGCAAGGATACCTTATTATACAGTATATCTTCTGTAAAATAAGTGTTTTAATGGTGACCATTAGTGAAATTAGTAGTTCTCAATGGGGAGGATGATTTTGTCAAATAAATGTCTGGAAACATTTATATTTGTCAAAAAGTTGTGGTTGGGTGCTCAAAAGGTACTGCTGTTGGTATCTAGTGATTAGAAGACAGGAATGCTGCTAAATATCTTCAGGACAGCGCCCCCCCAAAACAGAGAACCAATAAGCTCACGTGTTAATAGTGCCGAGGGTAAGAAACCATACAGTGAAGTGAGCATATTCTTAATAAAAAAATCTAGAAATACATATTCAGACATTCATAAAAACCATTTTTGAAATCTCCAATGTATTCTCATAATTTATACTTAACTGCAATTGGATTCAGACACAATTCACACAAATTCACTTGATGAAATAGGACTGACAAGACCCACTGTCTCACAAAGCTTAGTTTCATAATCATAACTATGTGCCTACTTAAATATCCATGAATTTATCATTCTTTTCTTCTATAATCTCATAGCTTATTTATATCTTTCAGGAAAATTCCTAAGAGGCACTAGCAATTTCTTACATTTGATTTTTTAATGTCAAAAATTTATGTTTTTATCTTAATAATTTTAGTAAGAGAAAAAGTACACTGTGAATACACATTAGCCATATGGAAAAGACAATGAGGTTTAGTAATTAAAACTGAAAAGGTAAAGAACTATGCAGTAATTAGAACACTGATTAATCAGCTGATAATTTTATCTTGATTAATGCTGCTGGTTTCTCTTCTTATTGACCTAGGAAAGGTAGGCTTAGACCAATTAAATATAAATTGCTCTCCGTTTTTTACATTCTGGGCAGCTTCCAGTATTCTAAGTCATACCACATTTAAGAAGTACAATTGAAATGCTTTTACTAAATTGGGAAGTTCAACAAAAAATACAATTTGGTTTATATTCCAAACATGCTGATGCTTTTATCTAAGGCTAAATTATACAGAACTAGCTTATTGTAATATTATCCGAGGAATATTAAAATTAGAGTAAATTGCTATTTTTGAAAATCTTCTAATAACATTCAGTTAAAAACGATTAGATACCTCATTCATTTTACAAAGTCTAACATGAGAAATGAAAAGAACTGAAGTTAAAAAATATAGCTAGTTAACAGAAAAAAATCATTCTAGTATGAAGGAGATACACTTATTCACAACCAGTTTCTTTTCTTCTTTTTGCATATGTACACTTGTTTTGAGATATAATCAACATTATGTAAGTTTAAAGTATACAACATGATGATTTAATATGTTTATAATGAAAAATAATTACCACAATAAAGTTAGTTACCTTTATCCATCACCAATTTTTGTGTGTAGTGAGAATTTTAAGATCTATTCTCTTAGTAACTTTCAAGTATATAGTACTATGAACTATAGTCACCATGCTGTATATAGACCCTAGAATATATAGACCCCAGAACTTGTTCCTCTTACAACTGGAAGTTTGTACCTTTTGACCAACTTCTATTTTCTTCACCTCCCTTACACTACTGGTAACCACCAATCTACTCTGTCTTTCTGTAAGTTTAGTATTTTTAGATCTCATTTAGTATCAATGAGATCATACAGTATTTGTCTTTCTGTCTGGCTTATTTCACTTAGCATAATGCTCTCAAGTTCCATCCGCGATGTCACAAGTAGTAAGATTTCTTTCTTTTTATGGCAGAAGTGTGCGTGTGTGTGTGTGTGTGTGTGTGTGTGTGTGTGTGAGAGAGAGAGAGAGAGAGAGAGAGAGAGAGAGAGAGAGACAGAGAGACAGAGAGAGAGAGAGAGAGATTTTCTTTATCCATTCATTTATTGACAGACACTTGTTTCCATTTCTTGGCTACTGTAAATAATGTCGTAACGAACATAGAGGTATATATATCTATTCCACATAATGATTTCATTTCCTTCAGATACATACCTAGAAGTGAAATGATAGATCATATGGCAATTCTATTTTTATTTTTTGAGTAATCTTCATACTGTTATTCAAATAATTTTAAAAAGAGATATTCATTTAAAAATATTTATGAATCTCCTTACCTGCAACTATTATCACCAGCACCAACACTCATTATGTATCTAATATATTCTTAATAAAAATAGTTTGTGTCATTTGATTCTCCCTACTCTATGGTGTAGGTGCCCTCATTACCATTTACTATTAAAGAAACTGAGACTCAGAGGAGTGAATCTTTTTGCCTACTGTTACAAAGCTGAAATAGGGTAATTTCTAAATTTCAAAGGGACATATAAAAGTGAATTAAAACAAAACATGTACTCAGTGACTACAGGTCTCATAAGGTAAAGTAAATACACAATAACAGCCACTCAAACTATAAGTAACTGTATTTGCTTATTGTATTTAGCCAGAACTAGATAGAAAAGTCACCTTTCAATATGAGCATTTTAAAAATTGTTTTCCTGCCATAGATTATTTTGATCTCCTAAAGCTATATATTCTCAAAAGAATATGAAAATCAATTACAGTTAATCAAAGTAGATATAACCCAAGAAAGACTAGCGATATTAAAGAGGAAGAACAATTGTAATTCCTTTCATCTCACCTACTAGATCATTTCTGTGTCCTATAATGTAAAATATATGAAAAATACACTGCTTTGAAAGTGGGTACCTTTCAACTTACTGGGGAAATAGTTCTTAAAACTCTGAACTAGTCACAAAGCACTATTAAATGAAATGTAGTAAAACATCAAATTGAATATCATCGTAACCTGTGACTTCCAGGATCTTGTCCTCATCTTCTAATGCAGACTCCAATCTCACCTATCTAGAAATCCTCGATAGGTCAGTTTGTGGAAAACCAACTTCCTTTATCCTTTCCCGCTCTATGCTTAAGCCACATATCTGATCCCACAGTCCCCAGACAATACTGAAGCTGACGGTGACAAAGCTTCTCAGCCTTCCACAGACAAAAGTCTTTATAGGCTACATTCTAAGAGGGAGATGTCAAACAGTGCTTTGTGTCAAAGCACAGTCTTAGAAAAACTCTATTTTTATATATATTTATAAATTAGTGTTTCTTTAAGGCCTCAGAAGGCATACAAAAACGATTATAATAAAAATAGCAACCATGAAAAACAGCATTACAGCATTACCTAACTTTATTTGAGTATTTCCTGTGAGTGAGGCACTATGGCAAAAGTTGATTATTTATTGCATCATTAATCCTCAAACAATCCAATGACTTAGGGTCTTTTTTAGACTCATTTCATAGTTGAAGACCGAAGCAAATAAGAGTAAAAAAGAAGGCAGCAGAATATATTGGAAGTGAACTCAGAGAGTCTGACTCCAAAGTCATGGCTCTGACTTTTAGTTGTTTGGATGCTGAAATTCAACTATATAAATACCATACGAGAAGAGAGAATGGTAAGTGTATATCCTATAGGCATATTTTTCTGACTAGTGGTGCTTTATACAATAATCACTAGTTTAATTTTTAGTAATTTTTTTTGCTGCCTGTAAGTATATAGAATATAACCAGGTGTCCAGTGAGATTTCATACCGTTGTTAATGAGTGGGATGTTGATACAAAAAATGCTTATCTGATTAAATGGTTAAGTATGAGATGATTTTAGAAATGATTTCTTGGATTTTTTTTCCAATGAAAAAGCCATTCATTGAACAAACATGTTTAATATACTTACCCACTTGCCAACCTCTGTTCAAGTTGCTATGTTTTATATTAATATTCATTCACTCAATTTGATATGTTATAGCAATGAATAAAATAGTTTTCATGGAGTTTATAATTACATGGAATAAAAACTAAAATTAATAGCACAGTGGAAAACAAAGAGCATTTCACTTGTTAGTTCTTCACAGAAGTCAGGGAGTTGATGTTTGAACTGAAATATCTAAATAGCATTTCAACTTCAATTCAGCATTTACTGAAAATTTTACTAACTACAATAGTTACATCTAACATGTATATAGTACTTGGTAATTAACCAAATACTTATTTTGTCCCTCACAACTTTCCTTATTTTGTCGCTCACAAAATCTTCACAACACACATGTTAGGCCAAATCGTTGTCCCTTTATTACAGAGGAGAAAAGAGTAGCTTAAAAAAATTAAATTATTTGTCTAAGAATATTGAGTAAGTGATAGAGCCAGGACTTAAACTCGAGCTGTGGTTGAAAACCAAACAAATAAAATACTAACTAAACTGTAAACATACACACACAAAATTATTCAATGAAGAAACATTAAACAATGTTCATTTATTCTACAAGTATTTACTTCTGTCTGCTAGGTAGGCCAGATGGAATATGTGGCCACTAACCTGGACCTGGATGACTGAGTAAACATTCAAACAAACATAGGAAGGGCACATATGGAGGCAAAGCACAGTTACACTATGCAGACCAAAACAAGATGTGAAGCCAAGAAAGCATCTGGTGTGTTTAGGAAATTATGACTTTTGAAAGTAACTAAAGCATAGGTCAGTGATGAAGATATGCTAAATGAAAGTTGGGATCATATATAAATGCTCTATTGACACTATGCAATGAATATATACTTAATTTTACTGGCTTTGTAGACCCATTAAAGATTTTAAATGGAAAAAGTGAATTTTGTATAATATGATTGATACTGTAGGAAATGAACACTATCAGCAGTATGAAGGAGGGATTGGCAAGGTAAAAGTTTACTCTTTGCTTACCTCCTCTCTGCCTCTTGGTGCATATGTGAAGAACAGATAAATCAATATGGCTGGCTGGCATAGAAACTGGAAGATAATTTAGGAAGAGGAGACTGAAAAGGTAGATTAGGTCAAGATTCTGCAGGACCTTGCTAACAATTTAACCTTTACTTTGTAGGTAGGCTTTATAGCACTTATGAACAAATATTACTATTTGCCCATTTATGTTTCCCTCAGTACCTAGCATTGTACCACTAGCTTGTAAATATGATTAACAAACATTAAATGTTTTTATTAATTTATTAATATATGTAATGCTATTAATTAAATGTTAATTTATTAATTTAGCCTATACAGGACTAAATCTAATCAAAATGAACAGATATAGGGATTTCTGTAGAAACATAATGCATATCTAGAAAAAAATAACATGTTCTATAAAATCAACCAATAAAAATGACAGATTTTAAGGGAAAGAAAATGTTGGGGCACTATAACTATAACCCATGACACTTATGACTAGAGCACAATATCATTAAAAAAATCCTAATTTTAAAAATATTTGCACTATTTAAAAAACATATTAACTACCTAATAAATAAAGAAATACTATGATAAATATGGGGCTTTGCTTTTAAATAACGATGAGTAAAAGTTACTTAATGGACAGAAGTGTAAGGCAAGGTTCAGGTTGCTGAATTATGTATGAAGGAACAAAATGCACACAGGGAAACTGCTCAATTACCTGTCCAAGACAGAGCACGCGGTCAGGTGAGCCAAGAAAAAAACCTGCAGCCAATGGACATCATGTATGGTATGCCTTTCTTCACTTCTTATATGTTAGTGTACTTTGAGTCTAAATGTTGTTACTTGCTGGTGCAAAATATGAATTGCACATGAATCCACATGACTTCCATTCTAAACAGATATCATTCCCACATTTACAAATTGTGTAAGAGCTAATTAATGTTCCAGAAGCACATATATAGAAGGATAGACTATAACTGAAATTATGAATCTAACATCAATTAAACAGAATTTTTTTCCTTTTTTAAGCATATTTTTATGAAGAATATTTATAAAATGCAAATAACATATGAATGAAAAATAACCATAAAACAAGCAGTCACACTGTCACCACCCAGTTTCAAAATAACGTTTAGAAAGCCACCTGCCTGATCAAATCCACATCAGTGGCCCACACTCAGAAGTAACTACCATCCTGGATTTAGTCCATATCATTCCTTTATCTTTCTTATAGTTTATCCTAAGTACTACAGTGTTTGATTTAGCCTGTTATATTTTGTTTTATAAGTGAAAATCTATGAACATAATCTATGCCTTGGTTTGTTCATTCAATGTTATGTTTTTTAGATTTAACTGTGATAATGCATGTACTTGTAGCACATTCATTTGCACTGCTATATATTGCATTTCATAAATATATTAAAGCTCATTTATCCATTCTATGGTCAATGGACATCTCAGATATTTTCCACTTTTCTTGCGATTATAAACAAGGTACCTATGCATATTCTTTTACCTGTCTCTAGGTACACATGTACAGTATTTCTTCTGCATATATACTGCTTGCTTGCAGGGATTTTCATGTTCTACTTTATTATTTAACACAGATTGATTTCAAAAGTGGTTTTAGGTCTTTTTATTTTCAAATACATTGTATGAGACTTCCCACTGCTCCCCATTTCTACCAGCATAAGATATAGATTTTTTTAACTCCTACCAATCTGATAACTGTAAATGGTTTCTAAATGCAATCTCACTTTGTATTTTCATGATTAATAAGAAATCAAATATCTTTTATTTTGTTTACTTGCTAGTCATGCATCTTTTAATATGAAGTGCATGTTCAAGTCATTTATCTTCAGCATTATTTGTCTTTTACATATAAATTTGTAGAATGTCTTTCTATATTATAGATTCTCGTCCTTTATAGATTTTAGATTCTCATATACATTGTTGTTACTACATTCTTCTCAGCTATGGTCTATTTTCACTGTATAATGTCTATTAATAAATAGATAATTTTTGTGAAATCAAATTTGCCTTCATGGTTTGCTAATTCTGTGTTTTCATCAAGAAATTTTTGTGAGCCAAGAGTATACATATATTTTCTTATATTATCTTGCAAAAGATTAGATATTGCCTTTCACATTTAAGATGTTTAATACATTTAATAGATATACTTTTATATATGGTGTGACATAAGGGATATGGTAAGGAAAGACTTTACTTTTTCCCATATTGACAGAGTTGGTTCAGCACAACTCATAGTCAAATGCTTTTGCCTACTTATCAGCAAAGACACTGCTGTCTTAAAGTATTAGTATGTTTCTGGATTCTCTTCTGTCCTACTGGCCTAAATCTGTAAAAACAACATCTATCTTAATTACTGGTAGAGCCAATTCCCCGAACTTGTTCTTCAGCAAGAATATAAGAATATCTTGGCTCTTTTTGACCACTGCTTTTCACAAACAAATAAAATCATATTATGCCAGCCCACACACACACACACACGAGAGAGAGAGAGAGAGAGAGAGAGAGAGAGAGAGAGAGAGAGAGAGAGAGAGAGAAAGAGAATAAAGCTTTCATTATTTCACCATTAATAAGGTGCCTTTTTTTTAGCAATAACTCAATCTAGTTAAGAAATTTTTTCTTCACTTGCTTTAAGAAATTTTATCATTATTTATTATTGCAGTGTATCAAGTAAATTTTTAAATCTAAATATATTCTTATTGATTTCTAATGCTATGTCAATCTTTCATTCTTTTTATAAAATTGTTACTATATAACATTTATACATTGCTTGATTCACTCTGCTAATACATTAAGTATTTTAAATCTAAATTTTTGATGGAATCAGTCTATAAATGTCCTTTTTAAAAAAATACTGTCTTTGTCTCCAAAATATAAGTTGGGTAATCCTTTTTCCTGTCATCTAAAACATTTTATAAAATTGGAATTTTCAGTTGCTTAAAGCTTGATAAAATATTCTAATAAAATGATATGGTAATGGTGTTTTTCGAGATTAACTACTGAAAAATTTTAATACACAGAGCATTCATATGTTCTCTTTTTTATTGTTTTGGTAACTTATGCTAGAAATTTGTCAATTTCATGTCTCAAATTTGCAACAAAGAAGTGTTTACAATGTCTTTTTAGTATCTTTTTAAAGCTTGATGAATTTTTTATTTTCTAATCATCTATCTTCCAAGTGAGCTTAGTCCATTTTTTTTAAGTTTACTTCATCCACATTGAATATGATTACATATATACTCTTTTAGTTAGTGATTTTTAATTATCCCAATTTTCTGTTCTTTTTTACTTATTTGACTTATATTGATTTTTGACATTGATATTTTCCTTATAATTTTTCATGTATTTGAGAGCTGTATGTATATTTTATCTCTCATTGATTGCCTTAATAAGCATACCTACCTTACAAATTAGAAAAAATCAATCTTTTTAAATTTCTCTTGAACTTTATAAGAATCTTAGAACCCTTTAACTCCAATCACCTACTCTATTAAAAAAAAATACTATTTTGATGACAGTGTTTTTGTTAAATATTTCTTCTCATTTGACTTTTATTATACAGTCAACATTTGTTTAGAATTTACCACATACTATTTCTCTCCTTTCACACTCCCTCTTTTCTTTCCCATCCTGTTCTGTATCCTGGACTTTCAAATGGAATTTATATCCTTCTTGAAGGACTTATTTTAGAATTCTCTTTGAAAAGAAACTGTTCATGATACACTCAGCTCTTATTTCTCAGAAATTTTCTTCATGTTGCCTTATTTTTGGAAGAGTTTTTTGGATGCATAATTCTAGGTGGTCAGTTATTTTCTATATGCCATTTAAAGATACAATTTTACACTTTCTTTCACCTTCCATTACTGATTGCAATGTCAGCTCAGTCTAATCATTGTTTCTTTGTTTGTAAACTGTTTTAACTCACTGAGAGGCTTTTAATATATGTTATGTGCTTCAGTGTTCTCAGGTTCTAGATTAGAGGTTTCTAGGTTTGGGTTTATTTTCATTTATCCTCTGAGACTTCTGCATCTGCAAATAAGTGTTTTCCATTAATTCTGAAAATCCCTTGCCATTATTTCTCTAAGCAGTGACTCTGTTATGAACCACTTTCCCCTTCTGGAAATCCATTTAGATATATGTGGTGCTTTATTCCTTATTCTACATCTCTCAACCTGTCTTCTTCCATATGTTTTAGCCTTTTATCCTAATTCCCTCAGATATTCCAGTTCCATAATACTCTTTTACCTCTCTACAGTTTGCCATTTAACCCATCTTTTGAAATTTAAATTATAATTATTGTTAGATTTTTCAAATCTGCTTGATCATTTTATAGTTCATATTTTTCTGTTTTAATTTTAAATATTTTTATATTTCATACTTGTATATTTTATTTTTATATCTTTATAAATTCATTATCTGAAACTTTTCAGGTTTAATATTGCTATGCCTGATTTCTGCTGGCTCTCTTTCATGGTGACTTCCTTGTGTTGTAAGTTCTAATTTTTGATTATTCACTGTCCTTTCTTGTAATTTTATCTTTGAGAATTCTTTGAGGTCAGAGTTGAAAGTATAATTTCCTTCAAAGTAGACTTCTGCTTACTCCATGAAGATCAAGACCATTAAATTAGGTCCTATATATTTTTTTAAGATTTGCTAGCATGTCAAAAAGAACCTTTATTTCTTTTATGCCTCTTATTTTCTTATGCTTTCTTACCAGATGTTTTTGGATGCACTGCCATCTGGCCTGCAGCTTTCTGGGCAGGAAGCTTCTGGGCTGGAGCCTTCTTGCCTGCAGTGGTCATTTTTGCTGGAACCTTTGCAGGAACTGCCACAACTGCACCTTTAGCAGCAGGTGCTTTTTTGGGGAGAAGTTTTCAGGAGTGCTATCTTTTGAAGCTAACTTCAAGCTTGATTATTCTGTTTCTCATTTTCTTTGCTTTTGTGACTTTGTAACAATCAGAATTTGTCATCCTGGCTTCAATCTTCTGGGCCCATCTTGTGGATGCCCATTTTGTACTGATATATGCCTTCTTCCAGGCTTGTCAGGCACACTTCTTGGCAGGCACTGTGTAGGACCCTGAGGATGTCAGTGAGCTACATGCATTTAAAAGAAACAGCCTGTCTCCTTACCTGTGTGCAAGGTTCATCAACCAAAGCTCTATTTTAATCAATAACATTTACAATCACGACCAGCTTCTGGGCATGAGGCTCAAAGGAGATGTAGGCCACCCTGCCCACTTCCACAAAGTGCCTGAACACCATGTTGGTGATGTTTGTGAGAAGAAATGAGGTCTTATTTTAAAGTAAACCATTTGTGTCAGGTTTTTCTATTTGTTTCTTTTGTTTTTGTTTTCCCACAAAGGATATATCAATTTAGGTTTAAATAAGGCCAACTTGTGTTTAGGAGATGCCTCACCCCCACCCCACATACTACTAAAATTTGTATAGGAAATTCTTCCCATTATGGAAGTTTATAATTTACTCTAACTGAAAGTCTAGCCCTTTTGGTTACCAGAATCATGCAACAGGCTCTCAAAAGTCCCCTTATATTATGTAGACAGTAGATTTGTTTCAAGTTCTGTGTACCTTTCGGAGATATCAAAACCAAAGACTGAGATCACTACTTATACAAAGGTCTCTTAGACAGAAGTTAGTTTTAGTACTATCAAATATATCTGGATTCCCACAATCATATTAATTTTGGTTCCTGAGAAAAACCAAAATTTCTTCCTAGCTACATAATTTAATAAGTTTTATTTTACCTTTTAATGTTTCCACTGGAAATATAGTCTGCATATTATCAGAAGGACAGTCAATATTCTCTTTTCATCCAAATATTGGCTGGATGAATGTTAGTGGAATGGGTAAAAGAGTGGATGGTCCAACAATCAGTTGCTCTATACCATCCCTCTATACTAGAGGTTGGCAAACTTTTTCTGCAAAGGTCAGACAGTAAATATTTTAGGCTTTGCATTCTACATGGTTTTGACCTCAACTACTAAACTCTGATTTTTCACTGCAAAAGCTGTCACAGACATTACCTAAATGAATAAGCATGGCTATATTCAAAAAAGAAAAAGAAAGAGAGAGAGAGGGATGTGGGAGAAATAAATTTACACATTATCTAAATAAGTAGTGGTGAACTCCCACTGGCACATCTAAGCACAGGAGTAATGACTTGAGAAATAAGTATTCTGAACATTTCTCTGAAGCAGACATGGTGAATCTCCACACTGTATACCAACTTCCTAAGAAACGAATGAAACTAAAAAGATACATCCATCTTCCCAGTTACCCTCTGATAATTTGCATTCTAAAAACTATCCAGTAATCTTTCATCAGTGGTAAAGTTTGCACTGGGACCTATATGTCAACAGATATATAAATTTTTTTCAAAGAAAGCAATATACACTGTAGTATTAGAAGAAGAATGTGAATTATATTACTTGAGAATGGCTATAATGTATGCCCTTGAACTGGGCACCGCTTAAGTGATTTTCAGATGGCAAAATTGAGATTAAAAATGTTGCTCACTTGAAAATGACCCTTTGGTGCTCCACAAAAGAGAACCTTATAAATCTAGCACTAAATGTCTTTGTAAGAGTTGAGACATTCTATGGAGCATATTTTAACAATCTAATCATTAACCTAGGTTGGGCCTTTTAAAAATTTTAGTTATAAATTATAAAGCATAAGTTTAAAAATTAAAAGAAATCATTTTCCTTTAATAAAAGATTACAAATAATAACAACAGATCATTTGCATTGATAGCCAAAAAAAAAAAAAAAAGTCCAAACATGACAAAAATATCCGGAAGGATTATGTTACTTTTGCAACTAATATTCTAGGAGAACAAATTTGCAAAGTATTGGTTAGAGACATTTGTTCTTCTTAGATATGTTAGTCAACTTTTGTCTGGACTCCACATATTTACTAGCTTGAATAAAGAAAAATATAAACTACTATTCTAATGCAACAATACTCAAATATAGTTCAACATTTTATATCAAATATATAGCTGTATCTGAGTCTTCAAACGGGGCAGAAATAGGGTCAAGTTTTTTGGTGCAACCTGAGCTAGCAGCTAAACACTGTCCTAGATAAAGCTTCCAAGCTTTCCAAAGAGCACTCTTGGTATTGCCTATAATGAAAGAAGAAACAAAGACCTGAGGCACCATGTTTCCCCAGATGTAGAATACTCACACAATTATTATATGAATCATTAACTTCCAGTTCTTGAAGGATTCTATATTTCATAATATTTAAGACCTTAAAGTCTCATCAAGAAAAAGGGTAAATTTAAAAAAAGATATAACTATATATTGACAAATGTGATATTATACTATTATGCAATACTATTAAATTATTTCAATATGATTAGCATAGTTTTTTTTTTCTATTACTTCCACATTTTCTACATAGAATATGATTTATTGTTATAATCAGGAAAAAAATACACGTACACACAATGAATGAAAGTCAGTGTTTAAGTCCAAGTTTTGCTTTTAGTTTACACAGTGCAGTTCTGGCATGTGCTCTTGCTTTGTGGGCCTTGGACATCTGTTGGGTGATCCATCGCTGACTCCCACCCAGCTCTGGTTACTGGCATTCTCATGCTTGTACCCTGTTTTTCAACATAATTCTTGATCTGACTCACCAACCCCAAGTCAACAGTTCCTGAAAAGCTCAGTGTTAACTTTATATTCCTTTCCTTTTTGGAAGAGAAGCCTACAAAAGGTGTTCTTAGAGATGTGTAGCTCTGTTTATTACTAACTCCCATTAAGGGACTAGGATCAGTAGGAATAAACACTGAAAGAAAAAAAGCAAAGACTTTACCATTCAAGATGTGGGCTGAGGATCAGCAACATTACATCTATCCCAACTGTTTCTCCAAGAACCAGCTTTCATAATCTATACCTACACCTACAAATTATCATGATTTTTTAAAATCCGAATAGTAAACTTCACTTGACCCTCAAAAAGTATTTAACCATTTCACTATATTGTAATTGTACTATTTAATGTGTTTCACCTACTATTGAAGAAGAATTTGCATTCAAAAAGCTAATCTCCTCTTTGCTTCTGTGAAAGTGCTTTATGCATAGGCAGAAGGGCAGATCTTGAGATCAACTGAAGACCCACCCTCCCCTGCTTGTTCTGTCTGGATAGAAGCTAACAGACATATTACCTAAATTCCTAAATCACATACTCTGTAACTGCCCAGAGTCCATGCTAACTGTAACAGTGTGGATATAAAAGCTAAATTGCCCCCTGAACTTGGGTCCCAGATCTTCAGAGTGCTAGCTCTCCTGGGACCAGTGGTGTAATAAACCTGAGTTCTCCAACTCTCCAAGTGGTGCTTGGTTTCTCGCAGGACTTGTTTCACAACATTTCTGCAACACTATTATTTATGAACTACAAGGGTAGATACAAAATTTCTTGAACTTTTCTATTCAAAAAAGAGACTATGAGCCAGTACAATTTCAGATGAGGGTCTGATAGAAATGTACAATCTCAGGTCCCATATAAAACATAATGAATCAATATCTATATTTTTGAAAAGGATCCAGGAGATTGAAAAGCACTGCTTTCAGTGCTAGAGCACTTTTTAAATATAAACACATACAGGACTAACAATACATTAGAATCAGCAAAATGAAGTGAAAAAGAATTGTGTACTTTAGAAAAAGCCAATCCAAGCATCTTGGTAAGCCTCCTCACCAGCCTGATTGTTATAGCTTTTTAAGTTTCCCAATAAAGGGGGTCACTTTTTGTGATTTAAGAAATGTATATTTAGTCTTCCTTTCTTTTCTGGGTCAGAGCTCCTAAAGCCCTAGAAATTTCTTAGATGACTAGAGTGACTTTTGTTATATTAAAGAGGTAACCTTTGAAATATTGATAATCACTTAAAAATGGAGACTGATTACCTGAGGAACAAAAGGTATAATTAGAGGTTTAGAATTTTCAGCCCCATCTTCCTGTGAGGAGAGAGGGGCTGAGGTTAAATTAATTGTCAATGGCCAATGTTTTAATCAATCATGCCTATTTAATGAATCTTCCATGAAAACCCAAAGGACAAGGTTCCAAGAACTTCCAGGTTGGTGAACACTGGGAGATTTTCTGGAGAGAGGCATGTTTGGAGAGGGGATGAAAGCTCTGAGCCCTTTCCCCATACTAGTATAGGGAGGAGGCAAGAGAACTAAAAGTTAAGTCAGGGTATATTCCGAGACAGCAATGATGTTCAGCCCTACAGGCAGACTCAGAGGAAACCTTCATAAAAAGAAAGATTTCTCCTGGAATTACTAACAAACCATTCACCCATACCATGAAGGAAATCAGGAAAAGAGAGTCTTTAAGTCAGGATTTATACAAAATAAAATCATTCATTCCCTATGGCCAAAACTATGAGGAACTTATGAATCAAAGGCTGGGAATTGCCAGCAGGCTTTTCAAGCTATTCTTATGTTTTCATGCTACTATTCTTCCTTTCACCCTATACACCCATACCATCAAAGAAACACATGTAAACAAAAATCTTTAAACTATAATTCACAGGAAGTAAGAATGATACAAAAAGTGAATTTCCAAACACTCAGGGTCCCTGCTCAATGTCTTTTTCTCTGTCTCTCATGTCTGTCTGTCTGTCCCTCTGAATCTCTGGTAGTCTCTCTCTCACTCTCTGCCTCTGAGAGGAGACCATGCTCTTTCTATGGAGCATTACCCCTTCTCTAATAAACTTTCCTTTTGACTCTAACTCTGGTGTGCATTTGAATTTTTCTTGTGCTTTTCTCTCAGGGCAGGGCCTGAGCTCTGCCTCCCTATCCCAAGCTCAGGGGAATTGTCCTGTCTGGCATCAACACCTTGCCTTATGAATCTCTTCCACTTGGCTATTCCTGAGTTATATCCTTTTATACTAAACTGATCATCTAGTACTGACTTTTCAGGCATCTGGTTGGTGTCTCCGAGTTGCTTGGTATTGTGTAGGAAGCCATACGTACACTGGAATTGAGTCTAGGAATACATATAAGATCTATCAACCATAGCAGTTATCATATGCCTTTAATTTCCTTATTTATTAACTGTTGCATAGCTCCCCTTTCTCCCTTGAGCTCCTGAGATTCTCACCTAATCATTCTGTTCCTCTAAAATCAAAGTAATATCTTCTAGATTAGTTAGACCTCCTAATGTAAATGTTCGGGAACAAATTTCTTCTCAAAACAAAAACTCAGGTGATACTTATGCATAGTGATACTTATGCAAACCCAGACTAATTAAGTCTTTACACACAAAAATATTAAAATTAATAAAAATTATATCTAACTTCCATAGGATCTAATTCAATCTTTCCAAAGAGCCTAATTTTTAGCACTCAGAAGGAAGTCACTGGGAAGTCATATTAACAATATAATCCTTCCACAGAGTACAATTTAATTAAAAACCAGGTGGCCCTGAGTTTTTCTCCAAGGCTCTATGCTAAAAAAAAAAAAAAAAAAAAAAATCATTGAGCATAAGGGAAGATTCAACTAGAAATCAGAAGAAAAATGAAAAAGATTAATCAAAATATCCTTTCATTTTAGTTAATATAAACCTGGTATCTAAAAAGGGTTCATAATCATGACACTGAAAGTAGAAACTACATGAGAAAAAAATTGATATTTAGTTAATTTAAAAAATTATACATCTTAAAAAACATACATAATCCAAATACATATTTATCTTAAATACAAAGTTAACCTAATTTTTTTAAATATGTTAAAAATTCTTCTTTTGTGTCTCATCTAAAATCTGTCCTTGGTCCATTTTTCTATTTGGATTTTAGCATTTTATGTATTAACTTGTATGAGTTCCTTGACCAAAAAGATACAAAACTTCTGAAATAGTTGCTGCCAATTATTTTTAATAGGTTATTTTTAACAGGATTTCTTTTGTTGTTGCTGCCGTTATTCAAAAATTATTAATTTTTTATGTAATCATATCTATGCATTTTCCCTTTGTGATTTTTTTTCACTATTTTATATGCTCACAAATATTCATCATTACTAAATCAGGCAGTCAACTCTATTTTTTATAGTTTCTAGAGAGCTCACATTTTTATTTCACATTTATCTTTTTAACTTATCTGGAATTTATATTTCTATATGTCATGAGGTGATATGAGATCTAATTGACTTTTTTCCCACATTTGTTAAGTAATTGTCCAGGGACCACTTCCTAAATACTGAGTTGATACCAACTCAATCTTAAGTTTTACATATTTGAATCTGTAGATGCTCTTTCTTTTCCTTTGTTTTTATCAAAATGATACTGTCTTAAGTATTGTAGCTTTATACCTTATAAGACAACTTACTATTTGCCCCTGTTCATTCTGAGAGATGAACATTAGATTTACTGTGGCAGATTAAAAAAAAAATTAACAGATAATATCAATTCTCTAAATTTATATGGCAAGAATAAATCTTTTAATATATTTCATCTTTGTTTGATAAAATTGTCTCTTAAGTCTCAGCAAACTTTTACCATTTTCATTATATAGTTCCTACATATTTTTCTTCCTAATATTACATCAAGGTATTTCACATTTCGTTCTATCTTAAATGAGATTTTTTTTGTTACATATTTTTCTAACTTCTTAGAAAGCACAAAAGCAGATCAAAGAAATTATTCTAAAACATGTTTTAAAACTAATTCTGACCCACATAATTTGGAAGCAATAAATAAGCTATAAACTTTTCACAAGGACAATGATAAGTAATCCAGAGTAGAACTTGGCAAATAAATAAGCAAAAATGTAGTACGACAAACAACTATAGACAATAAAAGAGGTAAATTAAGGTTCTCTCATAGATTTCCTTTCCTTAAAATAAGAGATAATCTCAAAATAAAAGTTAGAATTATCTTTTCAAAAAATCCTCAAATAGTACACATATTAAAATTCCCCCAGAAAGATTTGTATCTAAAATTGGATAGTACCATAATGTTCTGGTTTACAAGAATCACATTTAAAAAGCACAGTGAATTAAAATAGCTAATCAATTTTCTTGATCACACACTATTAAAAATAACTCTCTTTGCCAGGCAATATGACTGGGGTGAGGAAGAAAGGAGGAATGCCCCCCTACTGTGTAACATGAATGAGAGCAATAGCTGTTAAAGGAAGAGCTTAATTCCCTTGGATTCAACCCTACTATACAACAGATGTGGGGTTCCTGTGATGCAAATTGCCAGGGAGGATTTAAACTGAACTAAGACAACATCCTTTACAGAAGAGTAAGATATAAGAATTTTTTGGAGATTTAGGGGCAAGCAGATAGTCAAAATTACCCTTGGGTGCTAAGAGTATGACACCAGAAAAATCCATAATACATGTTCCTTAGAAAACACAATCTGATTTTCTAGAAAAAAAGTTAATGTAAAGATATGCACATTTGTTATTTGTTAGCTATATTTAATGATGACCTAAGAACAGGTACTAGAAATAATCACAATCGACTCCAAATCAAAATACAAAGGATCTTAAGAAATAACAGAATCTCAATTTAAAGAATTGTTTAAATTAGTATTTAATCTAACTAGTTCACCCACAAAACTCATGTTTGTAGGATATGGAACAATGATTAACTGAGAAGGAAATACTGAATTTTCATACCAACACTTTTAAAAGAAAATCTTTGCAAAGTGTGTTCCTTTATTTTTCTTAATAACTGGAATACTAAGCAATAATAATGGTCTATTATTACTACAGCGAATTTTATAAAATCATAATTTTGAATTGTTTCTGGTATCAGCTTACTTTACATTCAATTTTTTTTCTTATAAATACCAAAAAGGATTTCAGTCTCTCATGCTTTCACAGTATTTCTAAAGTAAAATTTAACAGTTCATGTTGATATTATTAACCAAACAGAAATGAGAAAGGAGAAAATGAGATTGATTTGCAAAACTGTTGGTAAAAGATAACCAAAAGTATTCACACTTATTTAGCTACATTAGTCAATCTATTATCTGCAAAATCCTCAGCTTTTATTCACTAAAACAATACCAGATTTAAAATCAAAAGTACAAAAAGTAACCTTTTATGAGAAAACATGACATGAGAAAATGCCTCCCATTTAACAGAAAACCCTGCGATGAACTAAAAGTGAATTTCCCAAGAAGTTGGATTAATTCATGATTTCAATAGCAACTACATTTCACTTTGTGGTGTCATATTGTTTACTTATGAACTGACAAAACTGAGAAGTTTCTATAGAAATCTGATTTGTCTTCAAACACAGAACTCAACAAAACAACTCATGAAAGAATGAATATACATTACTCAAAGTCTAAAGAGCATTTACTGAAATAAAGTTGACTCATAAGATATCGTTCTTTAATAAAAGAGAACTTAGAGCTATACGACTCATTAGCACTCAGTATATATAACAAGACTAACATAAACTCTTTGATGAAAAATGTCTTACTTAACCAAGAAATTATTCTAAAACTAGTAACTGAGCCTTAGTGAGAAAAATCAGTTTCAGCTTACACTGAAATGAAAAACTCTTAGATGGAAAAGAATAGGGTGAGAGAGATGAGGATGATTCTCATTTACACTGGATTTTTAAAGAAGGGATTTAACAAAGTGACTATGTGTCTTTTTTAACATCCAGGGAACAAAGACAGAGATCTAAGAACATTTAAGTTGGTACTATAAAAAAAAAAGGTTAAAAAATCACCAATTCTAACAAATGTAAGTAGATACTGGATTAAATAAAAAGTAGTCTTTAATAGACAATGGTACACTGTTCTCTAAGCTGTCTAATGAGGTGAAGAATGGAAACAGAACCATTTTAGGAAATGACAAGGCTGAGTTGTATTGCGATCTGTCAGTTGTTGAAGGTATTGAAAGTTTATTTAAAAATCTGGTTGCTAAAAAGATCAGGTTGCTATTATTTTTGAAATATGCAAGTCTATTTGTAATTTCTATGATAGTAAATGACAAGAAAACCCAGAGTCATAAGTCAGATATAACCTTTTTCAAATATTACATTACTAGTTCTCAGAAAATAAAGGCAAAAATCAACTATTAACACACTCCCTCAAGACTCTGATCTACTTATATGTTCATATTTGAATTTTAGTTCCTTTTAGTGACCAATAAAAGCAAGAAATGAAAATATGTTTATAGCTTTTAAAAGAACAGGTTATAAAGAATGTAACACTTAAAAAATAAAAGCATAATGCAACCCAGTAGATATGTTAATAATAATAAAGTTGGTAAAACCGAAGT
Source organism: Macroglossus sobrinus (assembly GCA_004027375.1). Lineage (NCBI taxonomy): Eukaryota > Metazoa > Chordata > Mammalia > Chiroptera > Pteropodidae > Macroglossus > Macroglossus sobrinus. The sequence goes on along the minus strand of PVKZ01001231.1, from coordinate 354,696 downwards.
AAATTATTGCAGTTAAAAAAAAAATGTTGTAAAGAGATATACGCACACTCACTATAACAGCTAAACCTAAAAAGGCTAACATCACCAAGTGGTGGTGAGGATGACACATAATAAAACTCTCATATGTTGCTGGGTATACAAAATGCTATGGCCACTCTAAGAAACTGTTTGTTTGTTTGTTTGTTTTTAACAAAATTCAACATATGCATACCATGTGACCGTGAAATCCCACTACTAGATATTTACCCAAGAGAAATTAAAACTTACGTTCACACAAAAAACTTGCATGCAAATGTTTCTAGTAGCCTTATTCATAATCACCTAAAACTAGAAAGAACAGGTCATCAAAAGGTAAATGGAAACAAATTGTGGTACATCTATTCAGTAGAATACTACTTAGCAATACCTTGAAAAAATCTACTGATTTACGCAACATAAACAAAATTGAAAAGCATATGTTAAGCAAAAAAAGAAAGACACAAAAGAGCACAAACTGTATGTTTTCATTGACATAAAATTCTAAAGGCAAAACTATAGGGAAAGAAAGAAGATCAGTGGTTGTCAGGGGCAAGGTGAATATATGTAGGAAATTGACTTCAAAAGGGTAGAAGAGACATTTTGGGGGTTATGGAAATGTTTAGTATCATGATTGTAGTGGTAGTTATGGCTATATAGATTTGTCAAAACTCATGGAATTATGTATTCAAAATGGTAAATTTCACTGTAAATAATACTTCAAAAAAGCTGATTTTAAAAATACAAGATAAAAATTTTAGGTATGAAAAATTTCTAAACTGTATTTGTCTTAAAAAGATAATTGATGAAATACTTAGAGAAAGAAAACATCAACAATGTGAGGTCATAACAAATATAATACCTATTAATAAATCAAATCAATAAACCTACATGATATCATAGATGATTGGCTAAATAAGACTAATCTGGCTCTAAAATGGGAATATTGTTATTAAAAGTTGGAAAAAATGGTGTTATAATTCTATGTAATGGAAAAAGCTGTTTCAGCTTGGATCCCATTCAAGAAGTTACTCTTATTATTTCTCTACCACAGGAAGCAAATTGTAAACTTCATAATAGGATGGAAGAGAATGCTAATAGAGTCAGAGTGAAAACACATAAGATGGAATACTCAACTAAAACAGGAAGAGAAATACAAAGCCAAGGAACAGAAATCATTATTTTGGTTAAGACCTATATTTTGTTGAGCTTATTGAAAAAAGTGCATTTTTTGTAAATTCATTAAAAATACAGTTATCTGCTATTAATTTTAATTAAATGAATTTAAAAAATTCATTTTTGAAAAAAAATCAAAATAAAAATTCTGAAAAGAAGCCAAATCCTAGCATAAGCCAACAAGGAATAAGAGTGATATAGAACATGCAGCCAAACTGATTTAACTTTCCCAAAAGTTTCTAACTGAAACTAAAGATATATCAGTTTTCTACATTTATCCTGTATCTTTGACTATGCTTACACAAATGTTTAATAAAATGCTTGTAGTTCTCAGTTAAGCATGTGTTCAATTCTTCTCAAGCAATTCTGTTGTTATCAAATGTAGATTATTGAACTGTACAAACTATTTTATGCTCAAGAGTAGAAAAATCTTAAAAATGTTTCTCTAAGCTTAAAAAGCAGTAATATGGATCAAATGAGTATGACAGAAGTTGAAGAATGAGAAAAATTGAAATGATCAAGAAGATTTTTCAATAAAAAATAAACAAATATACATACATAAATGGGCATGTGTGTTCACCCATGTGTGTGTGTATATGTGTGTGCGTGTGTGTGTAATGTCCTGTCTTCTTGAGTTACAGTTTTTTTTTCTTTAAACCAGAGTATGAAAAAAGTTTTCTTAACATAGTACCAAAAACGGTATATGAGTCAAATGTGCAGAGCCACTAATTTTGTATACTTCCCGTATCACTTAGCTTTTAATGTTATAACTTATAAAATGACTTGTTATAATAGATTATTAGTACATTATACTCATAGTCTGAAAGAACTTAGTTCTCAATGAATAATGTCAATTTGCTCATATAAGTTTGAAATACAAATTTGATAAAATACTAGCACTCTAAAATAAGTGCTTAGCTAATAGAATGGAAAAGACAGGACCTCAAAAGAACACTATCGAAGGAGCTAATAATGAAAAGTTGTAGCAAAAAAATGCATTTATATAATCAAGGGAAAATGCTTAGCAAATTTACATTCCTATCAAATCAGAATGTGGAACTAATGAAAGGAAATCCTTAAAAACAATTATTTGCAAGTAAAACAAAGTCCATGATCATTTGTTCTTTGAAGAAATGGGAAATGTTTTCATCACTCAAAGTGTGCAAGATATGTTAATCTTAGTTGAATAGGTAATGCACACATCTTAAGTTATTTATTAGAATAAAACCCAGTTCTGTCTAGCTTAAAAGGCAATAACTCGATTTTAATGATGTGGGTTTAATATAGCTTTTCTGTAAACTGAAAGAATTATAGATCTTTGCTAAAATTAATGAAATACTGAACAAAATATCTCAATACTGGGTAGATATACAAATATGTCTTAAAAACAGATGCATATTTTATAGAATTTGTACTCTACTCAATGAAAAATATTAATTGTGGACATGTAAGTAAACAGATTCAAGTCTTGACAAAGAGCCAACATCAATAAACTATTAATTTTCAAGAGAATGATTATAAGCGAATCCAACATTCTACTTCCAAAGAAAAGAACTGATGGCAGGCCCATCAAAGTAGCTTTATAACCCAAACTACCTGTCAGAGAAGAATGATAGACAAAAATAGAACGAGTCTTATTTCATCAACTCTCCATGAAAGTGCATGATGCTGTTCCTAGCTAAGAATTAAGTGAAAAATTATTTGCACCCAAAGCAAACTGTGTTTCATCCAGTCCATTTTGATTTGACAACTCATGACTTCTTCCAAATTTTTCTCCACCTTTTTCACTTCCCCATTTAGAGTTGCTCCCAACAAGATAGTCCCCAAACCACAATCTACAGACTACAAGATAACCATCTGTTTTCTTTCCTTACCAAAAGTAGCAATACTCATTTCTTTTGCTCTCATATTTTCAAAGAAGATGCTCTCCATGTAAAGCACCATTCATTTTTGCAGTATTGTCCAAAGGTTTGATGGTGTTGTTTCATAATGACATCTTTCTTTCTAGTTCTTATAGAAATAGCAGAAAAAAAATAATAGGAAGAAATTAGAAAATGTTTTGCTCCTGGAAAACTGCAAATTTTAATTCTACACCTATCTATTCCCAACTACTGCTCACATACATTTATTCTACTTCTACACTCATCAATCTTGCAAATACAACAGCGGGCATACTCGGCCTTCTTCTAAAAGCAACAAGGAGATTGGCCTTTTTCAAAATTATTCTGTACTGTTCTGTGGCCAAAGTAGCACTTTTCACAGTTAGGATTATTCTCCACATTGTTGTATCCAGTCAAAGCCACTCAAGAATTCCTATGGTCCCAGCAGCACTAAAAATACATAACAGCCTCCTTACAATAATGGCTGTGAATCACAGCATTCCTCAGCTGACATAAGTAGTTAAAATAGTTGGGAAAAAAAAAAGTTAAATAAAACTTTTTTAAAAGTTAAAGTTAAAAAAAAAAATGAAAAGGGGGTTGAAAAGGACTCCCCTACCGTCTAACAATATTAAAGTCTGTCTCAAATTTACAAACGTCCTCAGCAACATCAAATGCCGCAGCTTCAAACACACGCGCCAGCTTCAAGCCCGACAGCTTCAAATGCCGTAGCTTCAAACACGCGCGGCAGCTTCAAACGCGCCAGCTTCAAACAGCCTTGGGGCAGCCATCTTGCACACGCTCCAAGGAGCACAACCTCAGGGCCCTTAGGCGGCCACCCCGTCCCAGAGGCCACACAGAGGCTTTGTTGGGGGAAAAATGGGAAAAAGGAAAAAAAAAGAAGAAATATAATTTGCAGACGTTAAATTAGCCCATAGAGGGAGCTCACATAGTCCCATAATTTCACAGTAATTGGAATCTCCTATAATTTAAAATGTAGCTCCATCATTTGTTAGAGAGAGCCTCCAGGGGTCAAAGAGATCATGTCTTACTTCATACCGATCTCTGCATGCCTATAAAATGCAATTCCATTTAGACCCCCCTTGACCGTGTGTTTTGTTATCGCAACAAAAAGATGATGATTCTTGGCTACCTGTTCTCCAAAAGCAGCTCAGAAATTAAAGTGACTATGTGTGCTGTTAAGGTGACTCCAAATGAATAAAGACCATAATAAGAATAAAGTTCTAACAATTAGAATTGTCATGGCAATAACCTAAATGTCCCCCATTCATGGCATTTGGATTAGAAAGCTACGTGCTCTCTTTCAACCTTGACTAGAGATACTCTTGTGGCTATCCATTTCTCTCGCTGTCTAGAGTCCTTAAATAAGGCATGCTGCAATGCCTTCAGACAAAAGGATAAAACCAGAAAACGACATGATATAATGGCGGAAAGCCTTTTCAGTAAAACATAGGAGGAACAAAATTCCAGTATTCAATGGAAAGAAATATTAAAGGGAAGTACACTCAAAAATAAAAACATCTAAATGTGCAGTTGTACATGGAAATCTATCTGCTCTTGTGAAACTAATTTTGAAAGGAAACAATAGTTTACATTTATGTAATTCTTAAATATTTAGAACTATTAAGTATATGTAAAACTAAAATGGTTTCTGAAAATGTTTAACCTTTGAAGTAAAGTTATTTCTATCTTAGAGTAGATAAAAACCAAGAATGTGAAAAAAGCTCAAAGTATAGGACTTAATCAAGAATTTAACATATGTGGATTTTATTCTATTTGGGATAATCTATTAGATGTTAAGAAAAATATATCTACTTCATTTAAATTAACTCACAAACTTGTATGTTATTACTGTTTCTCAGTAAAATAACTGTAGTTTAAAAATAAATCATTAATTTGAGACTATAAGTGACATTTTAATATTACAGATACTACATCGACAATAGTAAAAAGCAAACCATATATATTTAAGGAATCATTTGCCTAGAGATGTGGAATAAAGCTCAATTTCAAACCAATAATAATCACATCTAGCCAAGATTCTATTTCAGGAATAAAAAGTACCTGAATATTATCTAAATTTCCCTTCATGCTCAATAATCTTCCATTGCTTTATATATTTCCTATCATAGAAAATGCTTTACTTTCATGATGTGCCTGATAGGTTCCTGATTTCTATCTCTAATTTCAGATTCAACCAGAAAAAACATCAAGAACCTTGCAGATATGATTCATCAATAATAATACCAGAAAGCCCAGGTTTTCCTAAGCATTTTAGAGCAAGGTAAATGGGGATGCTCACCCTGGTTTGGCAAGCATTTGGACCAACAGAAAACTCACAAGGAACATGGTGCATAAGAGGAGAATCAAAAAAGAATCCTTAAGGTTTAAGATCTCAAAACCATGTGGTTCTGTTACAAATTGTGAAATTATTCACTAGTAATGGCATATACATGTCATGAAACTATAAAGACTTATCAATTGTGCAGCTGTTAAGTTCCTGAAGGCCAGCAGATAACCTTATCAAATAAAAAAAAATGTTCAAGTAATTGAGGCTATGCATAATAGAAGATAATAATTGATGAATTATCTTAGTTAATGAGCAAGAATAAAGGAAGTAATGCTTGTTTGTTGCTACAAAGAATACTTGGATACTATCTGTTACCTGTCAATGAGAAGTTGGCAATCAAGGGTCTTCTAATAAAAGAAAAAGTGAGTGAAGCCTCTTCATTTCTAACTTACTGTGTTTGAGGAGTCATAATATCTTACTCCATTATTAAGCCTGAATATCAACTGACACATATTCTAAAACTAAACATTTTGTGTGAGAAATAGAATAAGCATATTAAAAGATGGCAGTCTTTCTTACTCACCTATAACATTGATAAGGGATATAATCAAATTGTAGAAATAAAAAATGTAGCATTTAGGTTTCACTTTGAACCCTAACCAAGCTTGATATCTGATGGTAGAAAATACACATCCAATAGTTGACTACTGACTTTTTACCCCAACAATAAATATGATATCTTATTTCTGATATATCTGTAATCAGAATAGAAAATAAAAAATAAAACTATAGTTATCTGGAAGGCTTTCAAACTTAGGTGACCTTTTTTACATTTCTTTTTTATTAACTGTTTATCAGGAACTCTTTTTGACAGCTTAATTTCCTTGTTTAAAATCTCTTTTAAAAATATGACTGTCCCTATTACCTATAGGTAATTTTTAAACTAAGTTAATTGAGGTACCTGCAGTCTCCTACAATCATATATATGATTATGATTATATAAAGACACTCTAGGTATAGATGAACAGAAGACTCAGCTGAATATATCTGTTTACATAAACCTTACTTTTTCATGAATCTTTGTGGTTCTTGTTTTTTTTAATCCAAAGTTCAAAAACATTCACATTACTTGAGAGTTCTGACTTTTCAAGTGTATGCAAAACATATACTCTGAGAAAGACTGTAAGAACTTTGTGATATGGGCTCCTACATGCCATCTGGTATGATGTCTAATCAGCTTTCTGATCATCCAATTTCTAGAAGGAGATACTAAACTTCAAAATTTTTACTATAAAACAAAATAACTCCAAAAGTACACTTAGTTATCTATAAACCTGACATAAGAAAAGCATACCTTTTCCTAAAATAAGAATTCAATGACTGATGATTTGCAGAAATTAATATATTAATTAATAAATTAACATAATTAGTTACTATAAAATTTTCAACAGCATTCCACAGGAATAACTTTTCCTCACTTAAGTACTTTTAACTGACACAGCAAACATATTTTTGAGTTGTTTATATTTGCACACTTATGTATAGGCAAATAATAGTGAGAGAATAAACCCAAATGTTTGCAGTATAAATGACTAAAATGTGTTAATATGGAGAGGTTTCCTTACTTTACCACAGGAAAGTCCTGACAGAAGTTTGGGTAGAATTCATTAATCAAATTATAGAATAGAGTAATATTTTCCATAACTGCCAATCTAAAGAACCCTCAATATACTTATACTTCTAACCAAAATAGAAAGGATATATTTCAGATCAAAGAGGAGTGGGAAAATGTTTGATAACAAAAGGAATGTTTTAATTGATGAGGGTTACAGTGCATGAATATGTAATATTAGACCAATTTTTCTTCCTTCAGAATATTATAAATCTTAGTCTTTTAAATCTAGTGTGGTCATATAATTTATCATCCAAAATGTTACCTTTTGAGAGGCTAAAGGGGCACTAGTAATAATTATTCCTTACCTGGGCAAAACAGGTTGCACGGTTTTCCTACTTATCCAAAGTTCATTTAAAATAGCTACCCTCTAAGAGGAGATATAGATAACATTGGACATATTTTTTAAAAAATTAGTTATTTGAAGGCTACTCTGAAAAATAAGACTTGTGGCCAATTTAATAAGCATAAGTTATAATAGATTCTGAAGGTAATAGGTGAGGACTTGAGTCTCTTCAGATCTATAAAAGCTACTAGGCTTCATGTATATCTAAACATCTTTCAACATGTTAGCTCCACTGCAATTAACTACAAAAGATAAATGAAAAGTGAATCATTCAGATACAGTATATGACTTTATAACTTCTTACCTATAAAGCAAGAAAGGATTACACTGTCCTATAATAACAGTTTTTTGTTTCAGTTATCAATGAGACATATGTTTGTATATATATACATGTAATTTATATTTTATTATGTGAATTTATATTTTATTTATATATTTAATATAATATATTTTTCAAGTCAACTGATGAGAATGTATTTTGTTAAAAGTTACTCTTGAGTTGAAACACACTTTTTTGGCTTAACCATTTCAGAACATCTGTGAAATCCAAGTAAACTCTGCAGTAAGATAGCTATAATTTTGTTTTCCCTTTATCAAGGAAAAAAAATAAAATAAATTTTCCATCAGTCACAATGAGAGCTAGAGGGGCTGATTATTCAAAATGAAGTAGCACCTACATTTCTCCAAATATTTCCCCAAGATATAGCATTTGTGCTGAGTATTCAATAGTTTCCTCAAGCTGTACACCTGAAAAATATGTCTCAAATCTGGTGTTCATAATCTGGTAGTCAACCACATGTGTTCACAGCCCATATCTTTGAAACAATTATTCTCTTGGGTATGCAAATGTACTGGGCTTGCAACATGTTTATTCAAAAGAGTAGGAAGAATGTTTCTTATGTGAGCATCTGCAGGTTTCCATTGGAAATCTGCATACAACAATACATTTCTGCATGAATTCATTTTTTTAAATGACAGTTATGTTTTTTTAAGGCTTTACCAAGACTTAACACAACTCAATTTGGTAACAATTTTTATGGAGAAAAACACATGAAAGAAATGAAATTAAAGTACGTATGTTAGGATCTATTCCCTGGTTTATTGCTTGGATTTTTCCATGACCCAAAGACACAAAAATACAAACATGTGTTCCTCATCCACAAGACTTTTCAACATACCATAGCTACTTGCTATCCCACTGCTGGTCTTAGTTGTACCCTCACAACGATTCAGCAATTTTTTTCTTTTCATTATCAACCTGCTCACATATCTCTGGGCATAAATAAATACTTTTTAAAAAATCCATCATCATAGTAAAATATATTAATGTACATTTATTGAAAATTGATATAACAAAGAAGTAAATATATATAATATTTGAAAAAAAATGATGTTATTAAATGTTGTAAATATATATACAAACACTAAAGTTAATTGATTTGGTATAATGTATATATGAATAATTTAAATGATATATACAAACAACATTGTACTCAACAAAAAATAAAACAACCATTTTCTCAAATACCCAGGAGATATTTACACATATTAACCATGCATCATTACAATACTAGAAAAATTTCAATAAATTTCCAAAAACACATATGATAAGGCCATATTTTCCTTTCCCAATACATTAAAAAATATATATAAGAAATTTTTATTTCCAATAATGATGATTTACTTTATTTAGATCAAACTTCTTAATGATAAAATTCTGGGTAGAATATATTCAAATCTCTTTAAAATAATTTAAAAGGTAACAAAGTGGTACCAAACTACAGACACAAACCTAAGGATGGGGAAGAATGAAACACAGAGATGTAAGTTGTACACATGAGCACCAAGCTGCTTTTACTTTGAGGTTACATGCTCAGTTGTTTGCCAAGATGTGGTATGGGCAGAGTAGAGAGAAAGGTTAGGCTCCCTCCTTGCAGCAGGGAGTCTAAGAGGAGACTCTCTTGTTAATTTGACACAAAAAGGTTTTGAACCTAATGTAAAATTGATTCATAAGCAACTTTTTGTAGAGAGAAGACTGAGAAAAAAGGTGAAAATGTTCTTTGAATAGATGTTGTCTCCAGCCAGCCTTCTAGCAAATTTGTTCTATAGAGATTCCTAAGAACATCAAGATTTATATTGGGTTAAGAATACCTTCCATAGGTCACACCCATATATACTAGTTAGAAGCAAATGTAAATCTTCATTGGTGGAAGATGCCTTCATCCTGGCCTCAAAGAATATTCTTTTTCAAGAATAGCAACAGTACACACAAGCAAAAGTAACAAAGCACAGAAAAAAATGGGGCACTAAGAGCCAGACCCATCAGAAAAAGCATTTAGAAGAGATATTCATCAGATATTAAAATTATCAGAAATGATTTATGAAGCAACTATACTTATGCTTTAAAAAATAAAAGACATGCTTGGAAATATCTATAGAGAACAGAAAACTATAAAATATAAAACAATGAGTTGGAGTTTTTTATCAATAGCAGATGACATTGTTTCAGACCACTTCTCTCACTAAAAACAAAAGCATGATTTGGACCAATAAATTTTCTAAATTTCTGTCTGGGAAACCAGAGAGATACCAGGGTCTAAGGAGAGCAGAAAAGCCCATCAAGGTGAGCCCCTATGTCTGAGACTGTTTTTTCTATCAAGGTAATGACAAATTTAATACAAGGTGAAAGACTGAGAAGCTGAGCAGATATGTTAACACATGTATAAGATGAAAAGGCAAAATTTAGAGTTCAGAGGCTTGCCCATTATACATCCTGGCTTTCACTTTGGACTTAAAAAGATTAAGTCCTAAAAGTAAGTAAAAACTGGAAATAAACCAGTTACTGACAGGCACAAAAGCCTAGCTCACATCACTTCAATTTCTGATTGGACTACGTTGACTACTACCAATGTTTCCACCCTGCCTGTCAGAGGTAATGGTAAATAAATTATGGAGAATGAGAAAGTCATATAGAGCAGGAGTTACCCAACTCCCAGGTCATAGACTCGTACCAATCCGTGGCCTGTTAGGTACCAGGCTGCACAGCAGGAGGTGAATGCAGGCGAGCAAGCAAAGCTTTGAAGCTTCACCTGTATTTGCAGTTCCTCCCCAGCACTAGCATCACTACCTAAGCACAACCTCATCTCATTAGGCATTATATTCTCATAAGAGCACTGTCTCTGGTGCCAAAATATTTGGAGACCAGTGATCTAGAGACTCTAGATAAGTTTATACAGTCATATGCAATGGTCAACATTTAATCAAAAGAAAAAGACATAACTTACAGAATAAGCAGACCACATAAGGGATTTACAAGAAGTGTAGGTAGTGGGCCTAATAGATATAGTATTTAAAATAACTATAATTAATATGTCCTAAGAATTAAAAGATAATATTGAAAATTTTGGGAGAAAACTTGTAACCTACAATCAGAAAAAAATAACTGGTAATTCTAGAACTACAGAACACAATAAGCTAAAAATAAGAACTTAATAAGTAGACTTAACAGTTTAGATAAAGCTGAGAGAGGATTGTAAACTGAAAGATAAATTAAAGGAAAATATTAAGAGTAAATTATGAAGATGATGAAGGAAAGAAAATACAAAAAGAGCACAAGAGACAAATGGGACATGAAAAAAATGTCTTGAGTTTTAGAAAGAGAGAAGACAACCAGTCAGAAAAAAACATTTCCAGACACGGTGGCTAAAAATTTTCAAAATTTGACAAAATATTGTAAGAAACAGATCTAAGTGGAACTAAAAATTCTAATAATGATAAATATAGAAAAAAATCCTTGATACATTATAATGGAACTTTTGAAAACAAAAACAAAGAGTAAATCTAAAAGCATCTAGGAGTAAAACGATTTATTACATTCAAGGGAAAAAGAAGACTGACAGCTATCTTATCAGTAGAAATTATGTAAACCAGAAAAATAAAATAGAATGGTATCTTGAGAACACTTACAAAAAAATAACTATCAATTTAGAATTCTATACCCAGTGAAAATACAATCAAAAGAAAGTTATTTTCAGAAAGAATAAAAATGGAGAGAATCTATAAGTAAACTCATACTTAAATGTTAAAGAAGATTCTGCATTAGAATATGAAAAAAGATAGCAGATGGGATTTAGAGAAGCAAGAAGGTATTTAGAGCAATTGATAGGTCAAATATCTGGATTAATCTAATTAAATACTGTCTGAATTAATAACAGTAATACTATTTGGGGAGTTAAAACTATATATACAACTAAATACATTACAGTAGTGAATATCAGAATGTAAACTGGTAAAGCCACTATGAAAATCAGTGTGGAGGTTCCTCAAAAAATTAAAAATAGAACAATCACATAAACCAGCAATCCCACTTCTAGTTATGTATCAAAAGCAAAGGAAAACAGGATATCAAAAAAGATATATGCTTTCTCATGTTTATTGCCGCATTATTTTCAACAGACAAGATATGGAAACAATCTAAGAATCTGTCAGTGGAAAAACCAATAAAGAAATGGATTTCTTTATTCTTAAATATTATTTTTTATTTATTAGAAAGATAAACCCAGATGGAAAGTCAGAAATACTACAAAGAATAAATGGCAAATATAATAAGCCTAAATAAATATTATGAACACTGAGTTTAGAAGACATGATAATGACTATGTATGTATATGTATTTTTTAAGTTACCAGACAATAATAATTAATCATTTGGGAGAAGCAAATGAAACCAAAGTATTCTAAAAGCCATAAATTTGGGGAAAGAAAGGTAAAGTGTTAGTTAATATTAGACTTTGATAATTAAGGAGTGCATGTAATGGTAGGGTAACTATAAAAATAAATTTTAAAAGTTTTATATCTTATAAACCAACAGAGGGAAAAATAGAATAAGAAACCATCTGTCAGAAACCATCTGCCAATCCAATAAAAGAGAAAAACTAAAAACAAATTAGATCTATAAAGACAAATATCACATAATTTTAAAAACATATCAGTTACTTAAATAAATGTAAATGTACTACATAATTCAGTTAAAAGATAAAAAAGTGAATTTACAACAAAATATAAATGAGTATTAACTTCTTAAACACATGTAAAAACAATATAGAAATGTAAAAGGGTAAAAAAATATGGCATAAAAACCTATTGTAACTATATTAATATGAAAAAACATAGACTTTACAGCAAAAAGTATTTCTAAAAAGTTACATCATAAATAAAAGATCAGATTCAATAAAAACAATGAAAAATCTAAATAACTATGCACTTAACAATGCCTCAAAATATATTTTTTAAAAAGCTGACAGATAAAATAGGCAAACAATCATAGTAGGAAATTTTAAAAACACTTCTCTCACTATATAATAGAACTAGCAGGGAAAGTGTAATAAAGATATAAGAAGATTTAAAGAAAGAAATTATTAAGTTTGACCTATTGGACATATACAGAGGAAGTAAAGAATCCAACTTCTTTTTGAGTACACAGAAATTTATAAAAACTTGACCATGTACTGAATATGTACTAGCAACTCAAAAAATTGTCAAATGTTTGAAATCAGACTATTTTTTAGTCTAAATAAAATATAGTTGTGCTGGAAATCAACAACAAAATAATTAGGACATTACATGTGTTTGTGCATTAAGAAAATACTTTTAAGTAACTTACAGATCAAATAAAAAAAAAACACACAAAGACGACCAGAAAATATTTTAAACTGCATAATAATAAAATATTACATAGAAGAATCTAAGGAATATACCAAAGCAACATCTAGAGAAATATTTATAATCTTGAATGTTCATATTAGTAAAATAAAAACATTGAAATTATTAAGATTAGATCTACCCAAGAAGGAGAGACATTAAAAAAAAAAAGTTGAAAGAAGAAAATAGAAGAGCAAATTTTGAGAAGATTAGTATCACATTCTTATCTTTTGAAAAGAATAAGAATGTGATAATCCTCTGGTACAACTGATCAAGAAAAAAAAGAGCTAAAATATAATAAAGTAATATCAGAAATAAAAATGTAGAATTTAACTAATGACCTAAAAGACATTAAAAACAAAAAACTTTTGCCATAAACAATTATAAAAATATAATTCAAAAAGAAAACAAAACAATTTTAGGCACTCGCAGCAAGGAACATATAACTGCAATCCTTGAGAGAAAGACAGTGGCTACATAAACCCCATATTTACCCTGGTATCTCCTTCAGCATATTTTCTTATCTGATATTCATAAAAATAGAGTGCAATCAGTCTCCCAAGGCAGAGAAAACTGCTAAGCTTAATGAAATTTGGGGAACTAAATAAGAGAAAGACAGACCAGGAGCTAAAAATATATCATGTGGCATCTTTGGGTCCTTGGCTGACTCTGAAGCTTCTGAAGCATAGTACACCAGTCCAGGAATTCTAGCTGAGAACAGTTATGGTGAGGCTAAGATCTGAACAGAGATTTCAGATGTGGCACAAAATGAGAAAGATGCTAGACTTCCACCTTCAGCCAAAAGAAAAAAATCCTTGTGTGAATACACAGGAAATTCTTCTGAGATCCCAGAAACTCCATGTTTTTGAAGTAAGGCTTGCAAAGTAAAATTAAGAGCAATATCAAATTAGACACACTCTTTTAAAGCTTAAAAACAAGCCTCCACATGGTCAAGCTTATTAGCCAAAAATGTAATTACTTTTCAGAACGAAACTCAATCCTCATACATGGAAGGTAAAATCATTAAGATTCCATATCATTCACAATATCAAATTTACAATTAAAATGTGCTAAATGTGCAAGGAAATGGAGAAAATGGCTAATAATAAAAAATAACAATTATTAGAACTTATGCAGAGATGATCCAGATAGTGAAGTTTAGCAAAACAGGACTTTAAAATAATTGTGACTAATATAATAAATAAAACTGAGAAAAAGATGGCAAAAATAGGTGAAAATCTGATGTATTTTAATGGAGAATTACAATCTATAAAAAAACTGAATTTGCATTCTAAAACTATAAAATACAATATGAGAAATTAAGAACTCGCTGAATGAGTTTAACAAAAAGCTATGCACAGCATAGTGAACGAGAAGTGAACTAAAAGTGAACTAGAAGTGAACAAGTGAACTAGAAGGCTGGCCAGAAGAAAACTTCTGAATATATAAATTAAAAAAAAAAAAAACAGAACAGTCTATTAAAGTAATTTGGGATGCTATAAAAATGTACATGCTTTGCAGTCCTAGATAAACAGGAGAGAATGTGAGGGTCAATATTTGAAGAAATAATGGTTAAAAATTAGAATTTCTTGATATGATGAAAGATATCAACCCAAATAGCCAAGAATTTCAGTAAACCATCACAAGAGAGGTAAAAGGAAAATCATCATAGGCATATAACAATCAAGCTGCTGAAAGCCAAAAATGAAGAGAATCTCAAAAATTTTCAAAGTGTAAGGTCAGGGGCAGTATTTTTATTCAGAGGATGACAATAAAAATGAGAGCCTATTTCTCAACACTGACCATAAAATAAAGACATGAAATTATACAGTTACTGTTCTTGAGGGAAAAATGCCAACTTAAAAGTCTTTACTCGAGGGAAAAATGCCAACTTAAAAGTCTTTACTCAGTAAAAGTATCTTTCAAAAATAAAAAGAAAATAAAGACATCCTCAAAGAAATGTCAGTGAGCCCACACTACAGGAAAACAGAAGGAATTTCTTCAGTCTGAAGAAGAATGATCCCAGATGGAAGAACAGATGTGGAAAATTTAAAAAAACATGATTAATGAAATTGCTCTAATATACCTACCTAGAAAATTATATCTAACAACTGCAAAATATGCAATTTTTTCAAGTGCATAGGAAAATTTTAACCCACAGAACTTATTCTGGACCATAAAACAAGTCTCAATACACTTCAAAGTACTGAAGTTATAAAGTATTTAATCTCTGATGACCATGGAATTACATTAGAACCCAATATCTAAATACTTGAAAGGAACCCTTATATGCTACTGGAGGGAATGTAAATGAGTACAACCATTTTGAAAAAACAGTATGGAGTTTCCTCAAAAAACTAAGAATTGAATTACAATATGACCCAACAATCCCCCTTTTGGATATTCACCCAAAAAAACTAAAAACACTTATCTACAAAGATATATGTACCCCAATGTTCATAGTAGCATTATTCATGGTGGCCAGGAAATGGAAGCAACCAAAGTATCCTACAATAGATGACTATATAGGAAGACGTGGTACATAAATACAGTGGAATATTACTCAGCCATTAAGAAAAGATTAAATATTGCCACTTGCGACAACATGGATGGATTTTGAGATAATCATACTAAGTGAAATATGTCGGATAGGAAAAGTTGAAAACCATATGATTTCATTCATATGTGGGATATAAAACTGAGAACAACAAACAAACTTGACGAACAAAGACAATGGATTAGCAGTTACCAGAGGAAGGGGGTTAGGGGGGAGGTAGATAAAAGTAAAGGGGGTCAAATATTTGGTGACAGAAGAAAAACTAACTTTGGCTAATGAACACACAATGTAATGTATATACATGACATACTGTTGAACTGTATACTTAAAACTTATTTGATTATTAATAAATGTCATCCCAATAATTTTTAATAAAAAATTTCATGGGATAAAGCTAAAATTATACTAGATAGACATCAAAATTTTGCATGTATGAACTTATCAGAGAAATTTTAAAAACTCAAAATCAATTATCTGATTATCTAGCAAAAAAAAGTTAGAAAAAGAATAGCAAGTAAAACCCAAAGAAAAATAACCAAATAATAAAAATAAGGGCAGAAATTAATAACATATACAACAAATATGCAATAGAAAAAAACATTAACAAAGTTGTAGTGGGCTGATTAATGGTCCCTAAAGATAGAATATCCAGGTCCCAATTCCTGCAACCTTTGGACTTAGTTTATGTGGCAAAAGAAACTTTGAAGATATAATTAAATTTTTAAGAATAGCAGATTATTCTAGATTGCCTGGGTAGGTCCCAAATGTAATCACAAATGTTTTATAAGAAGGAAGCAGAGAAATATCTGACTACAGAGACAGAAGGCAATTTAACAACTGAAGCGAGATGTTATGCTCTGGGTTATGAAAATAGGGGAAAGCCCACAAGCAGGGAAGGCAAGGAACACAACTCTAGAAGCTGGAAAAGTCAGGAAATGGGTTATCTGCTACAACCTCCAGAGGGAATACAGTCCTGCTGACATCATGAATTTGACCCAGTGAAACACTTCAGATTTTTGATCTCTAAAACTGTAAGAGAATACATTGGTGCTGTTTTAAGCCACTGAGTTTGTGGTATATTGAAATCAATATAAAAGCCAAAATTTGGCTTTTGAAAAAAAAATGTGTGTGTGTGTGTGTGTGTGTGTATGTATGTATGTATGTATGTATGTATGTGTGTGTGTATATATATATGCATATAAAAATATACATATAATTGATAATCCTCAAAGAAGATATTTTAAAAGTATTGAGAACAAGTTAATGGAGAACGTTACAGATTTTATAGTTGCTAAAAATATAATAAGAGATTATGAGCAAAATTTGCAAATAAATTTAAAATTTTAGGTGAAATAGAAAATGCTTGAAAAGAACAATTTAAAAATAAACACAAGAAGAAATAAGAAATTTCTATATTACTAAATCAATTAAAGAAATTGAATGAGTTTTCAAAAACCCTTTCTACAGATAAATCCCCATCTTGGATAGTTTCATTACTAAACTCTTTCAAACTTTTAAAAACAGCACAAATTTTATACCAAGCCTTCCAGAAAAGAGAAAAGAAAATGGTTTTTGAAATTAGTTTAATCTTGATGCCAAAACCTGACGAAACTATTTCAAGAAAGAAAAAAGCCTAACCATCATGAATAGTGATACAGTAACTCCAAAATATATATTAGCAAGTGAAATTTAGCAACTTCTTTAAAAAATACATATATATCACAAATAGGTTGCTTTTTCCCCCAAGAATGCATGATTAACTTTAAAGTTCCACTAGTGCAAGTCACCTTATTAACAACATCAAGATAAAAAATCATATTCATATCATTAGCTAAAATTCAAAAATACACACTACTAAAACTAATAAATAAATTTTGTAAGGTCCTAGTCTGTACAATAGGAAAATATGAAAAAAATAAGCTATGTAAGTATTGAGTACAAAATTATAAAACGACCATTATTTGTTGACATTTAGAAAAAATTAATTAATTTGTTTAATAATAATGTCTTAATTGTTAATAAATTTAGTAATGGTTAATATTGATGTAATCAATATTAATATCAAATATTACCAATATTATTATTAATATTGGTTAGCATTATTAAATTAACAATTCTATAAGGATGGTGAATATAGGATCAATATACAGAATTTTTTCTATGTATAGTAATGAACAATTAGAAACCAAAAAAAATTTAAATGACAAATTAAAATAGTACTAAAATTTATCTAATACATAAAAATCATTCTCTAAAACTTTAATAAGAAAAACTTTTGAAGGCCTAAAAAAAATGAGATATAACTTTTTAGTAGAACTATATATAATGGGCCAGAAATGATAGGACAATCTAAAAGAATAATTATGAAAGTCTTGCAATTCATGTGAACAAGACTGATTATAAAACTTTGGTAATGAAAACTGTAGTATTACTCCAAGGATACATACACGGGCTAAGAGAACAGAATACAGAGACCATAATAAATTCATAAACATGCCCACATATAGTCACTCGATTTATGAAAAAGGTTTTAGAGCATGTATATAACTGTGCAGTTGAAAAGGATGATCTTTTTCAATTATTAATGCTGGATCAAATGTGAAAATATGAAAAATATGAACCTGATTCATATACTTATTTTGAAAAACAAAACAATAAAGCCTCTATAATTTAACACAGGATAATATGTTGCTGATCTTTACATAAGACACAAAAAAGCCCAATTACAAATGAAAAGATGGATAAATTGGACTTTGTTAAAAATAACTTCTATGTATCTAAAGGCACCATTAAGAGAGTAAAAATGCAAGCCACACAATAAGAATATATGTAAAATATACATATCTAACAAATAAGTAATACCTATATTCACTAAATAAAGAAAAAAAGTGAAAAATGGGCAGGTAGCTTGAACAGGCACTTCTCAAATGAAAACATCAAGATGAATATAAACATGAAGACTTCATTATTCATCTGAAAAATATAAATTGATATCACTACAAACCTTTCAGAATGTCTATGATTAGAAAACACTGATAATTCAAAGTGATGGAGAGTTGTGAAACAACTGAACTCCCATGTTCTGCTGATGGCATTGCCCACTGGTACAACTATTTTGAAAAACTAGTACTACCTACTAAAGCTGCTGAACTATTTACTAAAGGTAGTATCTGCACACTACATTACCCAGCAGGCTCACTTCTAAGTATATCAGAAATGCATACATATGTGCACCAAAAGGCATGTATTAAGTTTTCATTAACTCACTATTAAAAATTAAAAACAAATATCCATAGAATATATATACATATAGGAATACACAAGAGAATAATAATTTTAATAATTAACAAAAATATTTCTATATACAACCACATCAATGAATTTCATAAGTAT
Source organism: Macroglossus sobrinus (assembly GCA_004027375.1). Lineage (NCBI taxonomy): Eukaryota > Metazoa > Chordata > Mammalia > Chiroptera > Pteropodidae > Macroglossus > Macroglossus sobrinus. Next base: position 335,650 of record PVKZ01001231.1, on the reverse strand, counting down.
AATGGTGAGCAAAATTTGCTAGACATAAAAGAACATCTAGTAGATTAATTATTTAGATAAAATTAAAATATATACATAATCTAGAGGTTTGGAATAATATAATAATAATCTATAGTATCATAATAATACTCTGTAATGTTAGAAGTTGGACAGTAGTTATATTTGGGGTGAGAAGCTATCTATTTCTTGACTATGTAATGGTCATATAGGTGTTTCCTTTTATAAAAATTCACTGAGTTGTCAGAATTCATTGTGCCACTTAGATTTGTACACTGTGTATGTTCTACTTCAAAAAATGTTTATCTTAAGAAAAAGATAACATTTCTTTCTGATCTGATTTGGAAAATGTTAATTCTTATGATGTGCATTATTCTGAATTTACTATTTATTCATTCAATACACATTTATACAATATCTGAAAATCACATTATGAGAATTTTCCTCTTGTTACTAAATATTCTTTGAAACTTATTTTTAATGACTGCATAATATATCAAAATATGTATGATTGTATAGTATGTTTATTCTTTTTAAACTACTAAGCATTTATTTGTATGGCTACAATTTTACACTATTACAAATAGCACCGAGATAATTATTCACTTACTTTATTTCTGATAATTCATAAAAATATACATTTGCTGGGCCTATGGGGTATGAACATTTTCCCCCATATTGTACAGACAATGTGTACTGTACAATACAATGTGTTCAGTCCTACAGACTTTCTGCAGTTTTTCTATAGAGGTTGCAAAAACGATGATGTTCATGGTGTGGAATGCATTTTCTAAATAACTTAATACATTAAGGATCCTAATGTATTAAGGGTAACAATTGTTCCTAATTGTGTGAAATTAAAACTAGCCCAGGTTCCCAACTATCATCCTTGGGCTGCAAAAACATTCTAATTTATATAATTTGTATCAAGGAACAATCATGGAACAAGAAACTAATTCTTCAGAAAGAGCATGGATTATAAGGATCCATTTTAATACTAGCCTTGATATTAGTTACCTGATTTCAGCTCTCTGAGCCTTATTTTCCACCTACATAAAAGAAGAAAATTATTAATACTACTAGATAGGGTTGCTATGAACACTAACTGATATATATATAAAGAGCCTAACATAGTGTCTCACACAGTTGTTATTCAATAAGTGATATTTTTTCCCTTCTCAATTATGAAACTTTCAATTTCCATAGTAATGGGTCAAATGGCATAGAAAATTCTAAAACTTTATATCACACTAGACTTTTTAGCACTGATGATAAAATAAAAGGAGATGATTTATTTCAGTTTCTCCACCTATTCTTGCCCTCCTAGACAAAGTAAGGAAACTGGATAACACAAACTGCAGAATCAAGCTATAAATAATTAAGAACTGGTCTCAGGACTTATTTTATGCTCAAAAATCTGAATCATTATGAAATTAAAAGCCCCTTTGCAAATTGTGTTTTCATTTGGCCTTTAATAAGTAACTTTCAAATGTCCTGCTTTTTAAAAAAGGGCCTTTAAAAATCATATCAGAGGTTAGGAAAGGGTTCCACTTAACAATATTTTTTTTCTATGTGAGTACTATTGTTAAGACAATTACCACTGATCACCTTTTAATGATATTTCAAAACCACTTGAATATTTTTAAAAAGATCACCCAAAGCTACATAACTCATAAAGCTGAACAGCACAAATGGGGCTTTTGCATTTGTTCAGACATGTACCAGGTTTTAGTTCCTACAGGCTCACAGACGGTTTTCTCCTTAGCAGTTTGCCAAATGTATTTTAGAATGTCCAAAATTTAAAATGTTGATGTATGTGAATCAACTACATAATGAAAGAATCCATGCACCATTAAAATGATAACTTGAATCACTTCTTTTTTCCTGCAAATGTGCTAAGTGCAACTAAATGGAGAAGATCAGTAAGGTAAGTAGGTAAAATTTGAGTAGAAAAGATAGGTAGACTTCCCCAGTCAACACTTTCTTTGTTTGTTTTTTTTTTTTTTTTTGAGGATTCGTCTTTTCCTTTTCTTTGTAAATATCAAATTATGACCATGGAATATGTATAACAAGCTACAATGCAGTTCCTGATTATTCAGAGCCTAATCATACAGTTTGTGTTTTACCCCAGCCATTTGCTTCTACTTTCCCTGCCTGCTGCCTGCCTTTTGCCATTTCACTGCTTGTTAGTCTTTGGCCAGAGTATCTCAGAAAAAAAATGCATTTTTAAAAAAAGAGGTGGGGGGGAAGCAGGCCAAACCATTTGAACTTCTTCCAGTTTTGTTTAAAGTTCCTAGAGGAAGAGTGGAGGGTGCAGGTTCACAAAAGATTCTTAGATTATCTTTGAGTCTTCTTATATTTTTCCAATCCTTCATACTCATCTTTTACTTCTAGTAATACTGTAGAGATACTCATTTTGTGAACTTACTGATCTGCAGAAGAGAAGATAGCTACCTGTTTTAAGGAGGAAAAAATAGTCTAACATATTTTGACTTTGTATATAAAAAGCAAGAATATTTAGTCTTCTGTTTGTGCCCTGCAATAAAATTGCCACTATTAGTTCTGGTACTCTCACTAAAACACATTATATATTTCTTGACTGTGTCAGGATTCATCTTCCTCATATAGAATTACAATTATTAATAACTACTCTTTCTACTTCTCAAGAGTCATTGACAATGATTGGCTGAGATAAGAGAAGTAAATGCTCTTTGAAAAAATAATTTAAATACCCCATGCATACGAGTAAATGTGAATGAACAAGAATGGCTCTTATTAAAAGGTGCAGAAGAAAAATAACTGAATTTGGAACCCGCTGGACTTGGGTTCAGATTTCATCCTGACACTATGTTTGTGAGCTTGGAGAAGTTTTTTTAAACATTTGTAATCTCCATTTCCTTTTCTGTAATAAGGATAATGATAACACTAAGTGCTAATGAGAATGCCGAGCAGCTAGAGCTCTCATACATTGCTGGTGGGAATGCAAAATGATACAGCCCTTCTGGAAAAGTTTGGCAGTTTCTTATAAAGTTAAACATATACTTACCATATAACTTAGCAATGCCACTATTAGGTGTTATCCTTCAAAAATTAAAATTTATATTCATGAAAACCTGTATCTGAATGTTTATAGCATCTTTACTCATTATCACCAAATCGCAGAAACAACTCCGATGTTGTCCTGCAACTGATGGAAAATCAAACCATGGTAGATTCATACAGCAGAATGCTACTCAGCAAGACAGAGGAACAACTGTGTTTTAGTTATACAACATGGATGAATCTTAAATATATTTTGCTAAGTGAAAGAAGCCCTACCCAAAATGCCCATATTATATTGTTTTATTTATATGACATGATGAATGGCTAAATTATAAGGGTAAAAAAATCAGTGTCAAGGATACAAGGTGATGGGTAGAGTTTTTTAAAAAGAGGCCGAGGGAGTGTTAAGAGTGATGAAACTATTCTGTATCATCACCATAATAGTGGATAAATGGCTCTATACATTTTCAAGACTCATAGACTTGTTCATATTCCAAAAAATGAAAATCAATCAGGATGTGTGGGGGGGACCCAAAATGAAATAAAAACTATAACAAGTAACTAACTTTGCTACAGCTGAATAATATAACTACAACAGATGTGAAGGAAAAGAAAAGAACCTAAATTACTTTGGAAAATAATATTTTGGCTGATATTATAGGCTAAAGTCTAAAGATACTATATATAAACACTATACTCTAATTAAAAATATGTTTTTAATAGGGAATGGATCAAGCAATCTGGAACTACTTGATATATATGTTAAAGTTGATGGAATAGGTAAATATAGTATAGATCAGAGCCAGATTTATCACTATCAGAGAAAGAAGATTTAAATATGAAAGAGAAAGGCTAGCATCGACCTCATAGTATTGACTTGGAAATAAAAATATCAGTATGATTTCATTTTTTAAATATATACATAAATACAGAAATAAAAATATATGTACATATATGCATGTGTTATTGTATGTGTGTGTGTGTGTAAATAATTTCTAGCTCTCTTCTGCTGAGAAACACTAGAAGTAATGGTGCCCCAGTAGCAATGAGCATACCCTAGGACCCAAATCTTAATTTCTAAGCTCTTTTTTTCAACAAAAGAACCCACGACTTCCTGGTAAAGTGGTTGATTATTGGTCTGGGATGGAGAAAATTAAAGAGCATCTTTAATGAGACTAGAGCATCTTGTGATGTCAAAAGAAAGAAAGTGCTCAAAAAAAATGCGAACATGTTAAAAAAGTACAAGAAACATCAAGAAAGATTCTACATGGCCAAAGCCTGGAAAATTTGAATAACAAAATGAATAATGATAGTACTGGATTAACATCCATAGAATAAAATGAGTATCTATGAGTTCATAGTGATATGAATAAACAGTTTAAAAAAAAATAAATGGGGAAGAAGAGACAGCTCTTCCTTACAAAGTAACTGCAATTTAAAAGCAAAGAGGGAATTCAGGAAATAGAAAAATCACCATTAGGGATAACAATAATAATTGTTGCAGGCCAAGATTATCCAGTGGACACCAAGATTAGTAAGTGAAAGCTTGAGAACAAACAGGATATTTGCATAGCCTCAAAGAATATTTACCAAGGTTTTTATTAATTACATGGAGGAAAATAGCAACTTTATAGGGGAAAACCCAGAAGACACCACCTCAGATAAGGTCACTATATAAGGAATATAACATTACATATATTCTAATAAGATATGATGAGAAGGGCACATTGCTTTTTTAGTATCCTTGCCAAAAATAACCTTAATATAATTATAACGAAACATCAATTCAAATTGAGGGGTATTCCACAAAATAATTGACCAAAACTTCTTAAAAGTGTCGAGGTCACAAAGACAAGGAAAGGCTGCAGAAATGTCATATACTAAGAAGACTAAGATATCACAAGTTGGATCATAGAACAAAAGAACAAGAATTTAAAATAAAAACTTTAAAAATTATGCTGAGTATAATCAGGAAGCAAATTAACTCTTTCTGCATCATCCTATCAATCAAAAATGGCTAACTTCATTTTCAACTATTTAAGAATATTTTTGTATATGACATACATGAAGTACAAATGAATTTTAAACAACAATGTTGTTTTGTTCTTATTGTCCCTGACATTAAAGGTCTTTGGCAGTCTTATTTGGCTATTTCTTGCAAATGCTATGATCTCACTCTGATATTTACAAATCAGTGTCTTAATACTGTTTGTGCATGGGGACAGTATTAATTTATTCTAGTTGCTCTTTTACATAGGAAGGACAGGAATGAATTATAGTACTGAATCAAGCATAATAAGTATCTTGATTTATCTTGATTTAAAATGAAGAAAATATCAACTATTCAAGAATTTAAAAATGCATTTATCCAATGGATGGATATTCTCAGCAATGAGTGTTCAAAAATAAAAGTTAATGATAAGACTATTTGCATGTTCCATGTTTTTTTTTTTTTTAATCAATACATTCTTACACAGTCATTTTGGAGCTTATCTCATTGCCAAGATATGGGGAACAATACACTTGCTGTATTTTGTCGACTCTGTTCTTTCTGATACTTGATCTTTTAAGTATGATTTTCTAAAATTCAGTAAAGATAATAGTTGTGGGTTCAGTACAATAGAACATTGAAGGAGACATACAAAAGACAAGTGACCTCAATAGCTCTGTCTATTATTTGAAAGTGTGTATTTTTAACAAAAGTTTTAAGGGCAAGACTTTTTTCTTTATTTTTAAGCAAGTTTTATACTTGCATCGTAAGTGCATTTTTACTTCCTAGACTCAAACTTCACATGAAATTTAATTTGATGGTTCCTGTAACACATATAGCTTTATGACAATTTTACTTTTCTCACTGGATAGAAACCAAGGAATAATATCTCTATCATTACCAAATAGAGGAATTTTGGGATGCATATAATTAAGAGTATAAGATCTCTATCAGCTATTCACATATAGTTTTTTGAAAAAAAATATAGGATTTGTTGAATTTATCAGGATATTTAAAACACCTATAGCTTCTGAATTTTATAAGCATTTTACAAGTTTTTTCATTTTGAATCAATGGTTGCACTAGACACAAGTAAACGACCTCACTTGGCTCTTTTCATTATGGAAACAAATAAAACCACTGTTTTTTGCTGGCATGCTCTGAGTTAGACATAAATCAGAATTCATTAGTAGCAGTGAACCCATGATACTCAAGAACTGCTACTGAAGCATTGGTCAAGTTACATTAGATGCCTTATATAAAGAAGCTCAAGTCTACAGCCATGCTACCCTAAATAAGCTTGATTCCTTCTGATCTCGGAGGCTAAGCAGGGTTGGGCCTGGTTAGTACTTGGATGAGAGACCACCTAGGAAGACCAGGTGCTGTAGGTATAAAAATAAAAAAAAAAAAGGATTATAAGATGACAAGGTTCTTGCAACCTGCGAGGTCAACCAAGGGTGGCCTCATCTAAAAAAATAAAAAATAAATAAGTAATAAATACATTTTAAAATGTTCATTAGACAGAAAAAGTTCAAAGAGAAGAATTATAAAAAAGTGCCTAGAATTTCTCAGCAAGGTATGTTTGCAATCAGCACACTGAGTAAAACACCCTTTATCAAATATTTTCTATGTCATACAAGCTAAAAGTGCCACATGGAAAGCATAAAGCTGTTAAAATATTGATAATGAGTTATATACCATCAATAAGAAATAACTTATTGAAATCCACATTTAAAGAGATTGTAGCTTAAATCTATCCTATAGATTGAATATAACTGTAGTTTTCACTTAACTGAATGACCAAGGAGACCATGAAAATGTAAGATTAAAAATATATATGTTAGTGATACTAACATAACTATCTATAGAGTGAATGTTACACATCAGTAATATATTTAATGCCTACTTTGTCAGGGCCTTTAGATTCTATAACATTCACAACAACTCAGACAAGGCTGCTATTATCTTCATTTTACAAATGAAGAAAATGAGACTCAGAATTTAAGCAATATGTCTGAAGTCATACAACTAGTGATTGTCTAGCTTCCCAAATAGTATGCTTCTTCACAAGATTAGTCTCCCAAAAGTTTCTACTAATATTAAGAACTCATGGGAAAAGTATCCTAGGTCCCTACCAAGGCTTTTCTAATACTAAAGGACTGCAATATTTCCAGTTGTAAAGCTTGACATCCACACTCTGAGGAAGTAAAAGAACATTTAAGATGAAAATTTCTATAATATTCTTCTTCTACTCTTATCTCTCTGTAAAACATCTTTTCTGATAACGGAATTCTTCAAGTTTAGAGTAAAACAGATGTCATATTTACAGAAATACTTAAATGTCAGTGGCTTATTGTACTTTCCAATACCCTTAAAGACTAACCTGAGCCTTTCTTTGTGTTCTCAGAGGTGTTCAGAGGTAAATTTATGCCCCACTCCCACCATGTTGTATCGTCTGTGTCCTATATCAGGTAACCGTTCTGCTAGGCAGAGTTACCCTCTACCCTCAGTTAGCAGTCAATGTCACCACAATGCCAGAAATAACTTTTAGCATGAAATAGAGTTAGAGGCTCCCTTTGGTGGGGGCTGGGGAGAAATGATTTTCTTCACTCTGTGTTATACTTTGTAATCTCATCTTTGAATTCATGAGTTTATTCCTAGAATCTCAAAACTTCCCTCATAAATACTATGCCTTTAGATTTTGGTTCTTAACTTCTCTCCTTCCAAACCTGAAATTAGTGCAGAGGCTTAAAATGGACCATTCTTCCCCATTCTCCACTATCTCAATAGACTCAATGCTCCCTCACGGTGCTAATGATTCCCTTTCTTTTTAGCTCAATGCGCATACACAACATACTCTTACATTAAATTAATTCAAATAAATTCCTAGAATGCTTACCAGCACAGCAGTTTCATAATTGGACAAACTTTAAAATAAAATTTGAGGTCATCATGAATATTCTACTACCTTTCTCAAACTAAATAGCTGCTACATATCTCTCAAAACCCCTATGATGTCTTTCCTGATGTCCCCCAATCACAGTTGGTCAGCTCTGTGTCCTTTGACATTATCCATATTCTCCATACCATTTTTTATTTTAATGGTATCCTTAAGTGTCTATTTCCTTTGATAGATTCTTACTTCCTTAAGGGTATAGACCATTTCTTATTCAACTAATACAGTGCTGGCATCCCTAGCACAGTTCCTGACCTAATAAAATGAATGAATAAAATAATTCATTATAGAAACCGCCCAAAGGAAAACTGGTTTTGATGTTCCATTTTAAATCTCAGCCTTTATCCTACAGTAGTTAAAGAAAGTTTACAATTTTAGCAATGACTTACCAAGACCTAATGGTGAGCTCTAGCTTAATGTAACTTTAACGAGTTCAATTCTGCTCAGAAACACTTACTGAATGGCTACATGACAGAGCAAATTAGTATAAGATTAAGAAATAAAAACATTAATTCAAAGACTAAGATAATTCATGATATACTAAAGATTAAAACAACATGCTATGGAGATACAGAGAAAAAAGTATAAATTTTTAATTCAAAGTTTCTCAGAAAAGGTAGATTTTTGAGCTATGTTTTTTGAACTAGGGAAGAAGGGTATTTTAAGAGAGGAAAAAAACTGGACCAATATCACAATGATTATGTGGAGTAGCTAAGACACACTAAAGAGGCTAAAATAGCTGCTATTTAGGGTATGTGGCTGAGAAGACCATCTAGAAAATGATGATAGAAGTATGAGAAAGAACAGTTGTGGAAACCACTGATTAAATCATTTCTATTATTTATATAGTGAAGAAGGCAAAAAGTCTCTGGAAGAGAATGACTCTGTATTTCAGCAAGGTAACACAGCAGAATACAGAAATTAGAATTTATAGGAATTAGATGCACTTTTTAAGAGACATCAACTACCAGGATCTTGTTTTTTTACTCCAGGTCAATAGGAAGAAAAGAGAAAAATACAGGAAAATTGAAGATATGTAGATTTAGAGCTAGAGCAATTGATCAATATTAATATCAATTATGTAAGTGAATTGAATTTGAAATGTCTCAGTAAAACTGCCAAAAGCAGAGCAAGGTAAGCACCAAGAATTGTATCTGAATACATTTCTGTACCAGTGGGTTCTGCAGAAAATGAAGGAACTGCTGGACAATAAAAAGGAGCCATAAGAGAGAAGAGAGAAACCAGGAGAGCAGCAGAAGACCCTCCAATGTGAGCATTAAGAAGGGAAGTTCTTGTTCTAACCAGAGCTGGGTGATATGCAACTCATGGTTAGCTCACAATCATGCCACAACAGCCATAATTGCTGCTTGTGGTCAACTACTCTTAGTATTTTCTAAACTCATCTTTGTCAACTCCAAAATCATCAGCTATGTCCTTATTAGGACATCTCTAGCATTGTGATTATTATCACATTGAGTGTCTCTGTGAAAATAAATGCCAAGTTTGTATTATGTTATTCTCCTTAATGACTTCCTCCAAAAAAGATAGGAAGGACAAATAAGAACAGTGGCCCTTATAAATGGTCTATCTCAAATGTGTATTATAATAATGGTGGGGAAGAGGAAGATGTCAAAAAAAAATCTAGCTGGGTACTAAGTGTCTTTATAGTGCTTCTACTTACAAATCCCTCATTTATCCTTCCTCCTCCCCACAGTTTTTGCGCTCAAGTTTTCCCAGGTATGTTTGGAAATCTAGAGAATAATAAAAAGAAAAATAGCTATTATATTAGTAGGAGTATAGGGCAAACCTAGCTTCCTGGTGTGACTGTTCAGTTTGGGCTAGCAAGGTCACTGAGAAAGACTAGGTCTTGCTTGAGTTGGCACAAGCTGAGCAGGTGAGCAATATAAATTATGGGTAAAAGTAGATCAGTGTTGTGCAGATCCCAGAGGACAGACAGCCAATGGCTCTGCCATGCCAGATGACCAGCCATGGACATAACTCTAAATAGAGATCGGTGTTTGTCAGCCTTCCCCAGAGACACTGAAATCAGTGTTCCATGGACAAGCTCACTGAACTGTCATCAGAGCAGATGGAAGCCAGAGTTCACATATTCCCCAGCCTTCAGTTAAAGTTAATCTTTGGGTTAGTTAGACTTGAAACTCTGAATTGTCCATATCTCCTGCTTAAGTCTTATTTCTAGAGGAAAAAAATCTCAAAAGTAAATTAATTTTCTGTGGTCTCCTGCTTTATATACATATGTACCCCTCAAAATCTCCACTTTTTAGAATTCTCAATGCCTGTTCATTATTTTTCTAGATTTGACTAGTTGGTTTAATTTTAATAATTCACTTATTCTAGGATGCAACCAAGTTGGACTATTCTTTTCTGAATTTCAGTTCTAAAGAATGAACATCTCGTCTTTAACCGGAAGGAAATATACCTATGTCCTATGTGATGAAACTCTGATGGTTACCTGATTGTCTGGAATATAGATTCTTCTTCTTGTAAACTGATATGATCTTTTAGGACATAACTGGCTTAGTGGCTAGAGATTCCAGGAGAACCAGTAAGGCTAAGGACTACATTGTTATGCTGAATATTTTATATTCTTTGTAATTTCTAAACTATTGCTAATTTCCTCATTATTTGTTTTTGGTAATCTAAAATAATTGATATAAATAAAATATTCTCTATGATGTTTGTTGAAGTTTTTAGTTTTGTCAATATACTCTTTAAACCTTAGAAGAACAAAAGATTGATAAATAACTCTAGAAATTTCAAAAATAGATCCTCATAGAAATGTTCTCTTGGAAAATTAATATCTAAAATTTCACGCACAGCTTTCTGACACTCTGTAATGACTCAAAGTAAAAGTCTGGAGTTCCTAGAGAAGGAATAGTAATGAGGTTTATCTCCAGGGTCAACTCTGACCACAGTGTCACCCTAGAAAAAGAACTCTATTCAGGTAGTAATGCCTGCCACAATTATAGGAAGAGGAAAACAGTAGCAAAATGTAATTTATTTTTCATCTCCAACAAAAGCAATAAGTGGTATACATATCCTTCATATGGTCTTCTGTAAATGTTATGTATCTCATTGTGATCTAGGTTAGAGCACCAGTAATCCCATATTCTATCTCCAGTGAAAATCTACAATTTTGTGGTTCTCCACTGTTTTTTGAAGGTGAATTCAAAAGCTTCAGAGACCAAGACAAGAAAGTGGTAAGTTTGAAATATTAAAGTGAAACCTAGAGCATCTAACTTGGAATCACTTGTACTTGTAACTATATTTTCCTCTCATTATGTAACAAATATTGTCTTTGTTCAAGAATGTACTCAACACGGAGGAAAGGAAGGGAAGGAGGAAAGGGGAAGAGAGGAAGGGAAGAAAGGAGGAAAGAAAGAAGGGAGAAAGGGATAAAGAGAGGAAAGGAAGGACTTATCTGCAATTTTCAATGTTCAAAGAGAACCACTTCAGAAATTATAGTGGTTTTTCTTTCAGACATCTGCCTTTATGTATAAGCACATACACAAACATAATCTTACATCAATATGATTTATTATACATGCAATTTTAGCATATGTAATTTCCCTACATTCATGTTTTTAGCTGTTTATCTCCTCTCTTCTCTCACAACATACAGATAATTTTGACAGACTGCTGTGCATATTTTTTTCATTTAACATTTTTTTCTATTTAATATACTTTATTTTTAGAATAATTTCAGATTTATGGAAATATTAAGATAATACAGAGAATGCCCTGCACCTAGCTTCCCCTATTAACATCTTAATTAGTATGATATACTGTTACAATTCATGAACCAATATTGATACATTATCATTAGCTAAAGTCCATAAATTAGATATTTTTTTTTTAGTTTGCTCCTAAAGTTTTTTTTCTCTTTCAGAATCTCACCCACGATACGACATGACATTTAGTCATAATGTTTCTTAGGCTCCTCTTGGCCACAGTAGTTTCTCAGACTTCGTTTTTGATGACCTTTATAATTTTGAGGAATACTGGTAAGGTATTTTTTTAGGATGCTATATTAGTCAGGGTGTTTCAGAGAAACAGAACCAAATGGATGTGTACATATATAGAAAGAGATTTATTTTAAGGAATTGGCTTTTGCAGCTATGAAGGCTGGCAAGTCCAAGATCTGGAGGATGGGCCAGCAGGCTGGAGATCCAGAGAAGGAGCCAACACTGCAGCTCAAGTCTGAAGAGCCAGTGTTGCAGATGAAGTTCAAAAGTAATCTGCTGGAGAGTTACCTCTTGCTTAAGAATCAGTCTTTTGTCCTAGTCAGGCTTTCAACTGATTGGGGCCCACTCACATTAAGGAGAGTAATCTGCTTTTCTCAGAGTCCACTGATTTAAATATATATCTCATCCAAAAACATCTTCACAGAAACATCCAGAATAGGCTCAGCCAATTTGATAATTAACCATCTCAGGTGCCTTCTAATTGGAACTTGTCTGATATTTTTCTCATGGTATGACTAAGACTGAGTTATTTAAAATAACACCACAGAGGTAAGACACCATTTTCATCATATGATATCAAGCATACATATTATCAGCATGATTTATGATTGTTGATGCTGGCCTTGATCACCTGACTGAGGTAGTTTTTGTCAGGTTTTTTTGCTGTGACATTACTCTTTTCTCCCTCTTCCAAGCTGTATACTTGGGAAAAAATTAATTATGCACAGCCTACACTTAAAGAGTTATATTTTTTTTCTTTGAGTGCAGAATACCTAAGTTATTTAAAATTACTACAAAAATGGACATTTGTCTCTTGATACTCATTTATCAACTTATTCATTCATTGGGATCATGAATATTTACTTTACACTTTAGATAAAACAATACTATTTTATTTTGTTGTTCATATTGTTCAAACTTTGGCCATTGGATTTGGACATATTCTCATAAATTTTTGTTTCATGTTTTTGTCTTTGATCTTTTTCTTAATTTCCAGCACTATAAGGAGCTCCAGGCTCATCATCTCAGGTATATTTCCTATCCTGGTCTTAGAATCAGTCATTTTTCCTTTTATTGGAGAATGATATTACAAACCAAAATCTGGGCACTAGGCTTATTCACTGCTACTGGGTAGTAGTTCTTATAAGCTTTCTCAGATGACATAGCAAATAATATGCCTATGTTAACCTGTACATAAATATTTCAATATCTAGCCATCTATATCTATATTAAGCTAAACACAAGTCTCTACTAATATGTCCAACTCTAATCCATTACTACATTGGTAATGATAGCTCCTTCCTCTTGCTCATCTGTAAATTCCCACTCCAAAAGGAAAAAAACTGGCTTGCATCAACTGCCATCTATTTATTTAGTTGATCCATTCCAGCATACGTGCCCAACAGTGTAAAAATTATTAACTCATTCCCCCATTGGAAACAACTTTATAAACTAGAGTAGGGTATATAGAGCTTAAGTGTAGTCTTTTTTTGCCTTTAGGGGATTCGTACAGAATCCCCTTATTTCCAAACATTCTTAGGTAAGCACCTTCCCCCCAATCCCTTTTAGTGGTGTTTTATATTTTATACATTTGTTATTTAGTTAGATTCTTTTGACACACTCTACATTCCATACTGGGATCTCCTAACCTAATTTTTTTTAATTTGCATACATCAAGGTTCTCTCTTTGTTCTGCATAGTTCTATGGGTTTTGAAAAATACATGTCATGTATCAACCATTCTAGATCATACAGAATAATTTCACTGCCCTAAAAATCCCCTGTGCTTCATCTATTCATGCCTTCTCATTTATCTCAAAGCCCTGTAAACCACTGATTAGTTATGTATTTCTACAGTTTTGCCTTTCTTGGCTTGCCATGTAATTGGGATCACACAATATGTAGCCTCTTTATACTGGGTACTTTTCCTTAGCAATGAACTTAAGGTACTTTCATGTCTTTTTGTGGCTTGATAGCTTATTTCTTATTAGCGAATAATATTCTACTGTATGGATAGGCCACAATTTGTTTATCCATATATTTGATAAAGATGCAAAAAAAAAAAAAAACATCATTTTTTAAACATCTATCTGAAAACTAAATGATTGTGTAAGACCTGCCAAGTAGAGTGTTTGAGCCTCTAGGTTCAAGTTTTAAAATAATTTAAATGCTACATATTTTGTAATTTTAAGAATGGTTCAAAGTGCCGATGTATTATAAATCAAAAAACTGCAAAGCAATTGAAATGTTATAATAATTGTGTTTTAAATGACTAAATTTTGTTTTTCAGGTATGATGTATTTTATAAAAGATGGCTTTTCTGACCCAGAGCTAATGGATATGTTCAAATAATATGGGCAGAACCAACAGCCTTTAAATATGTAAAGTGCGGGGAAATAGTTTTCCATTTCTGTGTTACTTTAACGCTTTGGCTTGAGGCAATGATCTCAGGGTCTTCAGAATGTAGAAATAGGAAACCAGATTTATTTTGATAAAGGATGGTTTTAATATATTTACAAATATACAAAGAAGGCATCAAAGAAGGACAAGACAGTCCAATGGTGCTCAAAGTCCATATAAGGAGAGTATGAGTGGGATGGAAGAGTAGTTCTAGTGGGGAGTCTGAGCTCTTGGGAATAGAGTATATAAATGGGTAGTAGCTTATTTCTCAGGATATTCTGAGAAATAAGAAAATATTTTGAGAATAATGAGAACCAGCTTTCTCTATTTTAAAGAAACTTCTCCTTTATAATTTTGTAGATTGTATTTTATAGATTGATACTTTTTGAGACTGTAAAATCTCATTTATCATTCTACCTGCTCTCATTGGTTTTAGCATTTATTGACATTTCTTGCCTATACTAATCATAACTATAATAGTTGGCAAACAGTGACTTTCTAATTTCTACCACATCTTCCACATGTATTAAACAGTCTACTGTAAGAAAGATCTTTCTTTTCTTATTTATTCATTTATTAAATTTTACCAGTGTAGATTTAATGATTCCTATTTTATTCAATAGGTTAAAATTTCTTACTATAATTATTTATTTTCATACTCAGAATAACTCAGATTTGGCCAACTGAAGCTTCTTCAAGCTTCCTCTTGTGTTCTTTTGAAATATCTTTATCATGTTTTGAGAATCTCTCTACTTTCTGGTCGAACAAGGAAAGTCAGGTTCATTATTTTCTTTCCCTGCCCTGACTATGGAAAGAGCCATTTCTCTCTCCTAGAAGACATGATTCCTTTTAGTAGGCAATGATATTTAGAAACCAAATCTTGCTCACTGCTCCCAGAACCTCTTAGTGGTCAGAGCTAAAAATATTCTTACGTTGTATATAAATAGCCTACAAATACAAATGTATACACATATTTACATCTTAATTTATATTTGTAATTATAGAACTGAAAACCAGGAGTTAACAGCAATACCTCTGAATCCAATTCAACATCTAAGGGTTCTTTCTAGCTTTCTTCCTTTCCATATTTGTACCTTGTTTCTCTCACAGTGAGAAATCTGGTCTTCATATCTTCAAAATTTTATTCTTCCAATATACATGAATGTAGTCAGTATTCTGACTTCTCTTTAAATGATCAACGTAAACATTATCAGTTATGGGACAATCCAATATCATGTGCCATCAAATATGCTAATGGCACATCAGTGAGGAGACTATAAGAAGTCACCACATAACAAGGAGACTGTATTATTTTTCTGTGGTATTTAGGCTTAAAATGTATAACTTAGGTCTAATCAATTTGGACCAACCTAAACTAAGAAACAGTTTACAAAATACCTGACCCAGAATCTTTAAAAATATTTTTTAAAAACATGAAAGTCAAGGAAATGCTGAATAAGTGTTCCAAAATTAAGGAGACTGGGAAAAACATAATTAACTGGATAAAATGCATGACCTTATAACGAATGTTTTTGCTATATAGGAAATTATTGAGACAGTGAACAAAACTGAAATAGGGTTTATGGATATCATGTTGAATTCTTTGTATTATTCTCACAACTTTCACGTAAGCTTTAAGTTCTTTTAAAATTTTTTTTCAATAATATTTTAACTTAAACACATGATTTCGGATGTAATATATGGCATGGTATGGTATAACTATGTTATTAAAGCTAATAAAAACACATTCTTCATGATGCAAAAATAAAGTTAGTAGTTGAAACAAAAAAATTATTTTAAAAACAATTATATTAGAACAAAAAAATAAAATTAGAACTAAAGGAAATGCTGAATTTAACAAAAATTAAAATGTTTCTGCTTTGCCCCTAGATTGCAAATTATCACTTTATGTTCATGGCAAACAACAAAAGGTCTCTCCCAGCATCCATATTTTTATATCGTATATTAATTTCACTGTAACAAAATTGGAGAGTAACTAATTCCATGGATGAGCAGAAAATTTCAAGATATGCCTAGAAAATTTTATTTCAATATATTAAGAAAGCTATCAAATATATTTTCTATTGGTCTTAAAAATAACAAATAAGCCATCTTAAACTCATTTCCAATTTTTTAATAGACTGAGTATTTGAATAAGATAAAAGTACACTCTATTGGAGCAAATTGAGTCTATAAAACCCGTCAACAATATTACACAAAAATTGTCAAATAGAAAAATGTTTGCTAACTGAGAGACAAATATATCTACCTAAAGAAAAATGATATGCTCAATTACCTAAAATATAAATCAATAACCCATAATTGCAATGTACCTGGCCAGACACAAAGGGTCAGGAAATAGATAATGAAAGCAAACTTGTTATCATGGTTTTGGACAGTAAGTAGTCTAATAGAATAGAATAGAGATTTCAGAAATACAGTCACAGGTATATAGAAACTGCCTACTAACAAAAATATGATTACAATTGATGAAAGGCAAACTTTCATCAACTGAATATCTATGGGGAAAAAATGAACCTTGATCCCTTTCCTACAATGTAAACAAAAATCAATTTCAATGGAAATTAAAAAATTCATAATAGGAAAGGTTACTATCAATTATAGAATTTAAAAAATCTTTTAACTTAATAAGTAAATAGGAAATGTAAAATTAAAAAACTATAATAAAATATTAGAATATAACATGACATTACATGTGAAAAATTTCTTAAATAGGATACAAAAAGTACTAATCACGAAGGAAAAGATCAATAATCAAGCATCATTAAATTAAGAACTTTTTTGTCAAAAGACACCAGGTATCAAAAGGCAAAACATAGAATAAAAAAAGATATTTGCAATACATATGATTGACAAAGATTCCTATCCAGAATATATAAAGATCTAAAAATCAGTAAGAAAATAGAGAAATGGACAAAAGATCATAAAAGATACTACACAAAGGAGTTTATCCAAATGACTATTAAAATAAAAGGCTTTCAAAATGATTAGTTATCAGAGAAATGTCAAATTAAAGCCACAATTACATATAATTATACACAATTACACATCTATGAAAATGGCTAAAATCAAAAGAATTAGCAATAGCAAGTGTTGGCAAGAATGCTAAACAACTGGAACATTCAAATATTGCTGACGGTTATGTGAATGTGTTCAATTTATAAAATCCTTTGAGTTGTACACTTAAGATTTGTATATTTTAGCTTATATACATTGTAAATTATACTTAATTATAAAGGCTTATAACAATGATCAGTTCTAGAATAACTGTTTTTATAACATTAATACTTCCCAAACAAAAGCATAAAATAGATTTCTATTTGTTCCAAAATTATTTCATGATTAAGACTTTTTTTCCTCCCTACAGAGATCCTATACACTATTCAGCTTAACATAGAATACTTGCCAGAATGGAAGATGTGTTATGGAGATTTGGCATGCAACTTTATTCAAACTGGCCTTCTCCTCACTTATTCAATTTTATGCAAACAGCATTATAAATAACAGTTGAAATAACAGACAAATTTTAAGATGGCCTAAAAACTGATAATGTCCTTAATCCAGAAAACTTCAATACAACCCTGATGTAATTATATGAATTTTGAAATAGTTTTAAAGCAATTAAATTACTCATAAACTTGATAAACAGTGTTAGAAATTTCCACAAATGACTATGGGGGAGCTAAGTAATTTTATACAGTGTAGAACTTCAAAAACATAAGGAAAATCACTTCCTCCCTTCCATGAACTCCATTCATTGTTAAAACATTAACGTTTAAATTACAGACAATGCTACTTTTGACTACTTCTAACAAATACTGAGAAGAGAAGGAAAAAAAGAGAGTTGAAGAATATAAAGCTGACTTTGTTGTTTTGCGGTGGAATTGCGCAAAGAGATAGTTTGTACACCTTAAATAAGTGATATACACATGTGCACATGCACACACACAGTATTTAAACAAGAACTTAAGTTCCCAAAAGATATTACTTTAATAGAGAAATTACCACAATGCTATAGACAGACAAATATGAAAATCATCCATGGAATATTTTTTTATTCAGGAGTATATCTATAATTCCACTAAAAAAGATCAATGGAAAAATGTCATATATTTCAAAGAAAATAGCTTCATACCGAAATTTTTAAAAATTTATTCATTTTATGAAGCATTATAAGTGAGACTAGTTTAAAAAATAGGTAATGTCACTGTGAGCTCCTCAAGGGCAGAGATCATAGGTCATTCATCCCCAGTGTACACTGTAGCATGTGACAAACATTAGATACCTGACTAATATTTAATGAATGATAAAGGTGAGATAAGAAAGCAACCCAAAAAAGCTATGCTGGAGATGGGAAACTGTCTTCCACTAGATAAGTTTACTACTTCCATTATAAGGCTGGACTACTTCCATTATTTAGGTACTAGAAATCAAGCCAGAACATCAAGTGTTAGCAAGCTGATCACTCAGTTCAGAGTGAATTTTTAAACATTTATGAAAAATTTATCTTTCCTTAAAAAACAACATAGAGTAGAATCTATACCCTTCCTCACAAATAGGTGCCTGTTAAAAGATGATGTATAGTTTGACCAGGTCTTGGGGCAGGGTAAAAGATAGTATCAGAGGTAGAGACATAAGGTACCCTTTAACATTTATATCATCACGTCTCCTTGCTTTATAGTTTATAAAATGTTTCAGTAAGTAATTCCCAATAAGTTACAGTTATGTCTAACCACTATACTATATAGCTGAAACTAATATAATACTGAATGTCGATTGTAATTGAAAAATAAAAACGGGGTGAGTAGTTAAAAGAAATAAGAAGGTCAAACTTCCTGGTATAAAACAAATCATGGGTATGTGGTGTACAGCATAGGGAATATAGTAAAAAATATTGTGATAATATTGTATGGTATCAGATGATGACTGAACTTATCATGGTGATCACTTTTTAGGCATATAAATGTTGAATAACTATAACTTTATAAATGTTGAATAAATATTGTATGTTAGATTTTAACAAAAATCTTTTTAAAAATGTTCAAGTAAGAACCTAACTGTGTGGAATAAAATAGTAGAAAATATCCAGGAGAAGCTAGTTCTCATGAAAATGCCTCAAATATCATTAAGTGATTTACTGCACTAATCCCAGAAACTGATTTGGGATTAGCTTTTTGGAAGGTGAACAGGGCAGATTCATATCCCAGTTGAAAGCTTCAAGCTAGGAATCAATTTGAACATACTCTGTTCTTTCATTCCTTTTGAGTGCCAAGAGCAGCTTGCACTTGGCTCTGTAAGAATCTAGAAGAGTTGCCTTGAGTCTATGTCTCCTTCATTTGCTCTTATCTTCAAACAGAAGCCACCCTCCAGGAGCCCAAGAGAGCTCTGAAGATGAAGTTAAGCCATGACAGTGGCCTAAACACTGGAGACACAATCTGCCAGGATAAAGTATGTGCTGCTTATAAGAATTTTTCTTTTCTTTGATATATACGATTATTCTAAGAACTAACAAATTTGTAAAACATGTATCTTCCTAAATTTTCATAGTACTATAAAATGGTGAGCCTATGTGTGAAAAAAGCAAAGAGAAAGAATAGTCTCTGCAGTATTTTTGTCTGCAGTTTGCATGTTTATGTGCATATATGTTCAAAAATACTGACCTGTACATTTTGCTCTTATATTTTCATTTTCTATTTGTATATTTATTTAGTTTCAAATATGCAGTATATGGGTTAGACATCTATATAGTTCATAGAATGATCCCCCACAATTGCTCCCTCCTTTCCCTGACCCTCCACCTAGCCAACATTTTAATGCTTCCTGCATTCCCTCTGCCATGCTCTCTATCCCCATGACCACTCATCAGCTACTAATTTGTACTTCTTTAACCCTTCACCCCATTCTCTCAGCTCTCTCATACCCCGCCATCCCCTGTCTGTCACCAAACTGTCCACTATATTTGAGTTTGTTTTTGATTAGTTTTTTTCTTTTTATTCCTTAGTTTCTGCATATAAGTGAAATCATATTATGTTTATCTTTCTCTGTCTGACTTAAATACCTTCTAGGTCCATTAAAGCAACATCTTTTTCCATCTCCTTCTTTTTAGTCTGTGTGTGTCTTTTAATCTGAAGTGAGTCTCTTATATATGCAACATGTAAGGGTCTTCTTTTCCTTTCCTTTCATTCATTCTATCGTTTAGTTGGAGCACCTAATTCTTTTCCATTTGAAGTACTTATTGATAGGAATATACTTGTTACCATTCTTTATTCCTATCTTTGATACATGTTTTTCTTCTTAAAGAAGTCACTCCAACATTTCCTAATACTGGCTTGGTAGTAATAAATTCCTTTAGTTTATTTTTGTCTGGGAAGCTCTTTATTTGTCCTTCAAACTGTAAGTGATAGCTTTGCTAGATAAAGTACCCTTGGTTGTATATCCTGGATCTTCATCACGTCAAATATTTTGTGCCAAGAACTTCTGTCCTGCATAGTTTCTTTTGAGAAATCAACTTCCAGTATTATGGATGTTCCCTTGAAGGTAATTATCTACTTTTTCTTGCTGCTTTGAATATTCTTTATTTGTATTTAACCTTTGGCATTTTAATTATGATGTGTCTTGGAGTGGGCCTCTTTGGGTTCCTGGTTTGGGGGACTCTTTGAGCTTCCTGGTTTGGGTGACTCTTTGAGTTTTATGTCCATTTCCTTCACCAGGTTAGGGAAGTTTTCCATCATTATTTCTTCAAATAGCTCTTCAACATCTTGTTTTCCTTCAGATACGCCAATCAGATGAATATTTTGACCCTTAATAGTGTCTCATATGCTCCTCAAACTATTTTTATAGTCTTAGCATCTTATCTCTTGCCATTCTGATTGAGTGCCCTTAGCTTTCCAGTCTTCTAGATAGGGCATTTAATCCTCTTCTTTATTCACTTTGTTTATTCCTTTGTTTATTCCATTTAATATACTTCTCATCTCAGATAATGTGTTCATTTCAGACTGGTTCCCTTTTATAATTTCTATTTCTATTTTTATGTTTTTTATCTCTTTACTGAAGTTCTCACTGAATTTATCTACACTTCCCAAAAGTTCATTGAGCATCTTTATAACTAGTGTTTTGAACTCTGCATCTGTTAGATTACTTGACTCCATTATATCTGAATCTCTGTTCTGTTCTCTCATATGGTTTCTGTCTCTTTGTCTTCCCATTTTGGCTGCCTTTCCACGTCCGTTTCTATGTACTGAGCAAAGCTCCTAAGTCTCCTGGTTTTATTAATGTGGATTTTTAAAGTAGGTGTCCAGTGGCACAGTCCTGAGGGGAATTCAGCAGCAGGCCAAATTTAGCCCAAGCCTCTACCTCTTTGAGGCTACCTGTTAAGATTCATCAAGCAATCCATAGATGCTGTGTTTATAGCTGTCTCAAAAGGCCACACCAGACACCAAGGCCAGCTGGCTCCAGTGTGAGTCTAGGCACTGCTCATACACACTCTAGACTTGCTGAGTGTATATATATATATATATATATATATATATATATATATATATATATATATATATATATATACACACACACACCTGAATGTGGCCCAGATGGGGCCTCAAGTTGGGGGAGGCAGGGTTTCAGGGAATTTTGGGGGTGGAGAGACCTCTATTATCCAGTTTGATGACGTCTCAGTGCTGTGTCCATTCACTGGGAGGGATGAGTTCTCAACAGGGAACAATAGCATGGGCACTTCTGTATAGAGCGCGTCTCCCTTGGTCCTCACTCCAACAATGTCTCCCTGCAAGTCCCTGATGCCCCCTGCGCACAGCCAAATCGGCACTGCTGCTCAGAGCGAGCAGGTCAATCATCATGAAAATCTGCTCATGGACACAGCCACTTTAAGAGGCTGCCACTGCCGCAGCCTCCATCTCACTCAGCTCAAAACTGGGCAGCCCTGCGTCCTCACCCCATCCTACTTTTTGCCTTTGAAGGGTGATTTCTTGGATTCCTCCCTAGTTGTATGGCTTGTGCATCTAGATCCCAGGTGATTCTTCCTTGCTGCTTGCTCCTTGTTTCCATCACAACTTTGATTTAGTCGCCAGAGGGATGAACAGAGCCTCTATCATCTACACCATTTTCCCCTCTATTTCCATTTTCTTGAGTCTGAAAGGTTCTTGGTTTTTAAGAACCCTCTAATAAAATACAAAAATATCACTTGAATATCAAAGTAATGTCTCTGTCAGCTAATTTCCAGGTACCATATCAGAACATTGCAAAAATAGGATATAAAAGCACTGTGTTATATCAAAAAAAAGGAAATGAAGAGGCTAGGATAACCTGTTGTCTATATAAATTAAAAAATAAGGTGCAATTTTTTTTCCTTTTTATATGAACCTAATATCATGTTAATGCTAATCTCAAGTATACTGATCCATAGGCAAGGAAATAACTTTCAAAATAGAACTTTTGCATGTCCCACCCTCCTTCTGTCTAACCCTGACAGCTCCATAAGAATAATTAGAAACAGCCCTATCTTGCTGATTAATAGTACATATTTGCCTATAAAAAGTTCATTTTTGCATGTCATATAAAAAAGAACCTCTAATATGAAAAGAATATTCTTAGGAATAAACACAAACAGCAGAATTCTTCTCAATATAAACTATAGTGAAATAAACTCAGGACTGGGATAGTATTATATACTCATAGTTCAGAACATAGCTAAATGTGTGGTTCATTCCATTTACATTGTATCTTCATAATTAATGATATTTGTGGAAAGAAGATCCTTTGCATGGATTTTGGGATAATCATAAATATAACAAATTATTTCTCAATTTTATTTCAAAATGACCATTCTCATCAAACTGAAAGTGCATTTACTTCTAGATGTATGTTATATAATAGACTAGCAATGTCTTCTCTTATGTATTATTGCAGTAAAAACACTGACAGTAGGAGGTTATAATCATCCTACAGGAAAAACTATCAAATCAAATTTCCACACTCTTCCATTATTTTTTGTAATGCATTCAACCCATTTTAGCTATCAGTTCTTCATTTCTCATTTTTCAAACTCTATTAAGAAGGCCAATGCATATTAACACTTGAAAAAATATTTTAACCTATTCTTTCTTCTCTATACTCAATATTTAGATATTCAGAATTATACTATGAAATAAAACCAATCAGTATATATTTACTTAAGCTATTATCTAAATAATCTCAGAAATCAAATAAAACACCAACAGTACATGTTAACATTTATGCTTTATGCATATCTGTCATGCAAAAGAATTTTAACAGGGAATTTCATGGTAAACCAAAAGAGCTAAAAGTAGAGATGGGGCATGTGGTCAAAGACAGAAACATGTAAAGGAAATCTGAAACTTTCACCATAGAAAAACATAAAAATTTAGCTAGGCAGCCAAAGGACAGTTTTGTGTGGGATTATTTTTGTGAGAGTGATGAATTAATATACCAAATACTAGAGTATATCTCTATATCTTTAATTAAATTAAACTTCATTTTGGAGCCCTTTCTTTAAAAACAATGTTTTTTTATATTTACAATGTTTAATATTTACTTGGGTTAAAAATATTGAACCCAAGATATTTTTTATAATTATGTTTTATACATGGTAATTATCATATTACTTATAAATTATTTTTATACTTTAAACAATAATCAAAAGTAAAAATAAATATTGATTGATATAAGTTTAGGAACATTTTATTGTATTTCAATTCTGTGAATATTCTAAATCTATCCATAGTTGATATGAAAACTATTCATTTACAATAGCATCTGATTACCTACAACAAGCATCAAGAAAACTGTCTCATGGGCTAAATGCAGCCTGTGACCTGTTTTGTATAACCTGTGAATTAAGAATGAAATGGTTTTTATATTCTTAAAGGAAAATAAGGTGATAGAGAAGGAGAAAGATGAATAGAAAGAGGAGGAAGAGAAAAAAACAGGAGGCAGAGACTGTACGTGGCCCATGAAGCCTAAAACAATTACAGAATAATGTTATTTACAGCAAATGTTTTCTGACCCAAATCTACATTGTCATCTTTACCTAATACTCTAGAAGTAAAAACAAGTCTCTGTGCTAATAACCTGATTGTAATATATCCATTTAATGTTATATGTTCATATAATATATATGTAGCCTATGTTCGCAAGACCTTCCCATACTATTGTCTCCATGTGATCATGTAAATTTTTCAATCTGTGAATTTGTGAATGATTAGTTCTAGAGCTCCCTACTAAGTCTCTACTACTCACCCAGTCCAGTCAGAAAGGTGTTGGAGAATGTGGCAACTGTAGAACATGCTTGGCCTTAGTGCCTATCTGCCTCCCTGCTCCCATGTCCTCTATTGGAATATCTGGTTTCAAAACCTTAAGCATGAGACTTAAAGCCACTTGCTACCAAGAGCATCTGCAATCAGCCCCAGCCCGTCCAAACTCTTTGTTTAGTGGTATGTTAAGCCTTTCAATTTGCCATTAGAGAACTTCCATTGTTTTAACCCTATTTAAAACCAGACAAATTCACTTTCAGCTGCAAGTTAGTGACATAGCAGTGTCATCAAAAAATGGACAGGTTAATCTCGCAAATCTAATCTCTATAGATTAGCGAGAGCGTGTTCTATTGTTTAGTTCTTTCACTGAATGGTAGCCATTTGAATTCAAGAAAACCTAATATTACTTATAGTTCTTAAATTGCTAGCTTATTGTCCTTTTTCTTTTGCTAAACCATATCTTAAAATAATTGTACCTTTCACTCTGGAATACAAAATTCAAATCCAATTCATGTCACTACTGACTATATATTACCCCTGACTATTGATTAACAGAGTCAGTCCAGATTCAAGAAAACATGGAGATATTCAGGACTTAATTAATGATGTTGATTTGCATTTAAGCCTGTTGAAGAGGCATGAAACCAAAGCTATCCTAAAGCTTAGGATACTGGGATGCTGGCCACCAAGTGAGAGTTTAAGCATACCAACATGGGGAAGTTTACAGATATATAGTTGCTGATTATTAGGACTTGTAAGCGCTGCTGCTAATTTACTTGGGGTATAAAAAAATACCATGTTTTAAAATGTCAATCCCACATTTACTATAAAATAGTAAAGATACTATAGTAAAGATGCCTTCTCTAAAAATTTTTTAGTTGATCTTGATTCATCTAAGAAGTGGGCATAGTGTTGAGTCATGAGAATATTTGGTTAAAACATACATTTCTAATCCTTTTAAACAAAATATTTTACACATACCATTTTACCAAATTTTTATACATTAAATTTCTTACAAGTGACATATTTAATAAGTTATGTATCTTCTACATGCAAGGTGCTTTTGTCAATATGTAGGAATTCTAAAAGTGAATATGACATTACATAATTAATAGATTTGTAATGTAATAGTAATAGGCAAAATTATTTATATACAGAACTATATGCAATAGAAACAATAAAACTAGTAGCTTGAAGATGATTACAAGGTATTGTAATGGTTCTGAAAATAAATCAAATTCTGTATAAAGGAAAGGAAATCCTTCACATAAATGTGATAATTGTGCTAATGCCTAAAATACCAGTAATATTTAATAATAAAATGAAGCAGAAATAAACCTTAGACCAAGAGAATAGCAAGAAGAAAGAAGAAAAGCTGCATAAGCAAAGAGCATATTGAAAGGTACACTTGACTACAGGATAGGAAATGTAATATAAGAGGGATCAAATCTAATATGAATAACCTATTAAGGAGTTTAGAAATTACTCAGTGGTCAATCAGAAATCACTAAGGTTTTCTCATAATACATATTCAAAATACGCATTGTGTTCTTCCTGTACATCAGAACAGACATAGCCCATAAACTTAAGGATCTTGCAGTCTAATGGAAGGATAGAAAAAAAATACAATGTAAGGTGGTATGATTTATTATAGAGGTTGGCCAAAATTGACTTTTGAAAAATTTATCTGAAAATGACTGAAGAATTATATATAGAGAGAGATAAAAGGCTGAGAAGATACAGCAATGAGGAGCAGTGAAGTGTCTTGGAGAGGCGTCTGAAGTTTGCAACTCAATAACTAGATTTGAATTCCAGCACATTTACTATCTGTATAACCTTGAACAACTTGTTTTACCTTTCTTAGGCAGAATTTTTGTAACTGTGAGCTATAGTTAATATTGCCCATTTCCTAGGAACTTGTGAACTTTAGCTGAGATAATGCATAGAAAGCATCTGGTATCAAAGAGACAATCAAGGGTGGTGGCAATTATTACAACATCCAAGATAAAAGGTTATAAAAACTTTAGTAGGGTGTTGGCAGTGAGAACAAAAAGGAAAAGTTGGAAAAAAGGTACAGTCAAAAAAAGCTCACTCTATGAAAAGGAGATAAGGCAGATAATACTGCTTCTTTTATAAGGCTTGCTGCAAGATCTTTTTAAATTAAAATTTCAAGTATTACCTGGATTAAAAGTTTCAAATAAAATGTCTGATTGTATATTTTTTAAAAAGTACACTCTATAGCAGTGGATATCAACCTATTTTGTGTGTTTTAAACTGCATGTTTCCTCATCTAATCCAAAGAGATTTAAGGAGGGAAGACTGACACAATCCAAGTGATTCTTGGTTTACAGTCCATATTTTGAAAACGAGTATCCTACAGAACTTGGTAACTGGCTGGATGTAGGGAGAAAATAAAAGAGAGGGTTCAAAGATGCTCAGGGCAGGTGTTAACTCAAAGATAGTGAATCCTTAACATGCTAATGGATGGAATATAAAGAATTTAATAATAGCCCTTGAATATATGTTTGTATGAATGTTTGCTTAGAAGAAAATCCATAGTCTTCATCAACTACTCAAACAGATTTCTATTCCAAAACATTTAGTTTTATAATTTAGAGATTGTGGGTGTAACAGGGATAATGGTTAGCAACAAATTGAAAAGTTAGAACAACTAATTTTGTCTGGTATACATCCTGCTGGCAATTGATTATGTGACTAGGAATTAGGTACATAGTTTGTTTCAGAAAGTAAATTTAGGAGGTATCTATGGAAGGAGAAGGAGGAGGAGGAATACTGTACGATTGGGGGAAAATCTTCAAAAGGAAAAATGAGGAGAGAAAATAAAAGGTAGCCAGACCTAAAAGTTTGGATAATGGCTTTATACAGTGGATAAAAAATGAGTGTTCAGTGGAGAACAAGAAGAAAAGTCCTGAACTCAGTCAGGGAAGCCATGGAAAGTAAAAGTTTCAAAAAGGAAAAAAAGTCAACAGTGTTAAATAGCACAGAGATCAGATAGTGAGAGCTAAGGGAAGGGTATTCGGTCATCATCAATACCAGAAGCACAATTTCCAAAAAAGAGACTGGGGTTAGGGTGTAAAGGGTTAATGAAGGACCAAGTTAATATTAATCAAAATACTTGTTCTATGTGCATAAATTATGACATTTTCTCTGAAGAAAACAGGATTTCAATTAAAGGCCTCTTAGACTATTCACTGAAATTCCATTTAAATCACTTACTCTGGTAGCAAAAGAACCACAATATGGGGGAAGGCAAGGCCACTGAGATGCAGCCTTAGGCTTAATACCTAGAGTTTTTCATTTCCAAATGAGGAGTATCCCCAGTAGCCATAGTGACTGATTCAAAAGCCAATTATTTCTGTATGCCTCTATCCCCTACTTGGTCTGATTTGTGGTAAAGGTTATGCACGGAGGGAAAATGTCAAATAAAACATTCACTGTCACCATAAAATACCCTCACATTACAAGAGGATAATCCTGCTTCTTTGAACTAGCTAAAAACTGACCTTCCCTTGCTCAAAACTGCCTGTAAGAGTCCCAGGACAGGTTGTTCTGACATTCTTTTAACATCATCTCATCATCACAGCCAAAACTAATCACAAGAATATTACCCGTTGACAGGTGCATTTATTCTGTCAATTAAATCAGATGGTTAAATCGAAATGTGCCCCAAATCTCTCTTGTTTGCATTATCCATATTGGCGTTTCTTGGCTGTGTTTCATTGCTGGCTGGAAGTCGTCCAGCCCCCACAGAGTCACTTTGCAATATTGTGCCAGCAAGTTTCCATGCTCTGCAGCAGCCGCTCGGGCGAGGCCAGAACAGCACTACAGGACTGACCTGGAATGTTATATTGCTTCACTAAGATTTATTAAAAAATAGAAGAAGAGAGACTTAGATCAATGTTTTTGGAATAGAGAAGGATATATCACCTCATGGCTAAGCACAGGTGACATGTAGGCAATGAAGCGAAGATGCTAAAGACAAGCAATGAAAAAAGTTCAAGGAAGGACAAAACCAGCCGTATGCCTCCAGCTTTCAGGCTCTTTTCTAAAACTCCCTTTTGCCGAAGTGACCAAAGAAAAGCAGTCCCCTAAAAACTAACTCTTGTTTTTAAAACCATTTTCTCAAAAAGATACATAAATATACCCATAATGAGCAATAGAGCCTAAATTCGGAACTATGTTCCCATGTTCTTTAAATGGGAGTAAGTATACACAATATTTTGGCCACAATAACCAATCACAATGAGGCAGGTCTAGAATTCTAGTCCCTGCTGTACAGTTGAAGTGCCAGAATATTTTGGCTCCCATTTAGAAATCCCTTGCTTTTTCAGCCAGTGTCACCACCTAAGCATAACTATAAAGATGCCTGATTTTTGTAGGGTGCGTTTGAAAAGCAAATAGTTCTTCCTTGGAGACTATGAATAGAAAACATAAAATGAAATGAAGACGTAATGAGTGAAAAAATATCTAGGGTGTGAACAAGCACTGACATATTAGACTATAATGATAGAGTCACTGGAATGTCATGTCCTCTAAAGGTGTGTTTGGACATACCTGCAAATTTCATTCTGTGCATTATATACCTGAAAGGCCCTAATGACCTCTTTTAAACATTTCAGATAGTCAAATAAACATACATGTATACTATTGTTATTAAAGCTCAGTTCTAATTTATCTCACCTAAATAGAAAGTTCTCAAAACCTGTAAACTGTATTTAGCTTTTACGTCAATGTACACTAGCTACTCAAGGAGCTGAGGTGATTTTCCACAATGTTTTGACTAAATATAGAGTCAGTGTTTGGGTTTTTTTCGGTCATGCTTTTTACCTTTACAGCATGGCATGAGATTTTAGTCACTCAGCTCTCATTGATTCTAATCGTTTAATCCTCACCACTTAAAAAGTTAGAGTATGATTTATCTTTCTGGACAGTGACAGTCAGATAAATATCTATTCTAGTCAATTTGTAATGTAGAAATTCTCTCTACTTGAGAGAATCTGTTTTAGCCTATTTTGTAAATTTTTATGTGAACACTTCTAAAAAACAAAATGTGTATTTTATGCCAAGAGAATTTTTTGATCTCCAGCTTAGCTAATTAACATTTAGGACATAGATTGCACATAATAAAAACATATTAACTGTTAAGGTAAAAAAAAAAGCCACAAAATATGTACACTAACTAGTTTGGAGGATTTCTCATTCAGGAGTTCTGCAATATCATAGCCAGTTCAGCAAGACTGAGTTGCTCCCTGCTGAGGAGGAGGAATGGGAGGGTTCCAACAAGACCAGATGCAGAGCAAGACTTAGTCTACATTTTAACTATTTCTCAAGGAAATTGATGGTAAAGTGTTTCTCAGATGTTCCACTGGCCAGACTAATATTATTGCTACAATCAAAGAGCTATGTCTAAAGTCAGATGTGAGTGCCATTTCAAAAGGTACAATTTATTGTAGGCTTTTTGTGTCCCAAGTATTGTGTCAAATGCTTTGCACATGTTATTTAATTTTGGCAATGAGTTTATGAAGTATGATTTGTCATACTCATTTGATAAATAAGGACACTGGGACAACTCAGAGATTTTCAGTAACCTGACCACAACATATAAGTAAAGTAGCTGAGATTTAAGTCCTTCTGTACCCCAAAGCCTGACCACTGAACCTCAATATTATTGTTATCCTTGACAATGCTTGTTATATCCAGGTAGGATGGAGATAATTGATTTTTATTTTATATTGCTCAAATTATAAATCTTGTTAATACACATAGAAACACAGTCCCCTTTCATGAGAAAATGACTTCTGATCACTAGAGAATTCAGTCTAACTCATTATTAGAGAGTAAGGAAGAGAGTGGGGGAGAGGCAGAAAGAGAGAGAAGGAGGGAGAGGGAGAGAGAAAAAGGGAAAGAGAGAGGGGGGGAAAAAATTAGTATTACAACAAACTGAGACTCAAACTTAGCTACCGTTCTGATTTTCATCATTTCATAGATGTCAAGATCTACCTAATTCCTTTCTTGTTACCACTAAAACCTTGAGAACTTTCAAGATGTGTAATGCATTCAAATCAAAAAAAATGTTTGTGCATGATTTCAAATCAATTAAAAATTCAGACTCTAATAAACAGTTTAATTTTCCACAAGGATACTGGTTACTAATTTGGGGTATTCTATTAACATATATGCTCTATTTTATCCTATCACACTTTAATCCTTCCATATGTATATTGTAACATATCTAATTAACAATATGCAAATAACGTATCTGTTAGTTAAGATGAAAATAAATCCTCTAGTTATCGCAATCTTTTTAAGTAGCTTTTAAGTCAAAGCTACTTATTAAGGGCACCTTCCTGTCCTGGGTCCCTGACCCTGGGTACTCTGCCACAAATATGTTCTATTAATTATATTCTAGTATCTCTGATATAGTTCTAATACAATTCTCAAGAGTGTTTCACTCTTCCCTTTCAGGGCTCACTCTTGGTGAAAAAACTTTTAATTCTTCAACATTGGCCCCATTACTTTACAGCATGCCCTTAGTTTGTTTTTTTTTTTTTAATTATTATTATTTTCCATTTATTATGGTGACATTAACAAAATCCAATGTTTCAAGTATACAATTCAACAGTAAATCATATATATATTGCATTGTGTGTTCACTGACCACACAGCACACCCTTAGTTTAAAAAAAAAAAATTAAATTCCTTTCTTCCTGCCTTGTTTTTTTTTGTTGTTGTTGTTTGTTTGTTTGTTTGTTTTAACCTACTCAGACGTGGGAAGTCTGTAACCTATTTTAAAATACTCACAAATAAACTCTCCTTATAGTCACCCTAATGGTGATACTATGAACCTATAGGGATAATCCTATTGCTGGCCAACATCATCAAATGCTCCCCTAATCCTACATGTCTAGTTTTTCCTACATTTTAGAAGTTATTTCAATTTCCACCTCTTCTATTAGACTCCTTTATAGAGTCTTTCCATAGTAACATCTTTAAGTAAATGATCTTCCATAACCTCTGCTTTTTCTAACCAGTCATGACTGTCTTTGTCTATATTTTTGACAATCAACTGGGAACAATTCAAGGTCTGGAACTGTTCAATTTTTTGTATATCTTCCCAAAATACAAATCTTTCCATCACAATCATAAACTGACAGAACAAACTGTTTTATATTTCTTTCTTATACTCTAATATAGTATCCTAAGAAAAACGTATATTTAAGTCCTTAAAAATTTACCAAATATGTTCCTTGTATGGTGTGAATACAGTAGTGGCACAAAAATAGTTGTTGAATTTATGCAGAATCCTACCTGTTTGGTGACTTCAATTTTCGAGATTCAGCTTCTTAAATCTCTTTCATCTTCTGATTATTAGCCAACAGGGAAGAAAATTTGTTGAAACCAACTTCACATTGAATGAATAATTTATGTAGATATTCGCACTACCATAACCCCCTAAAACCATTGCATCCCTAGAGGTTAAGCTATCGCTAAAGAAGCTGCAGAAATGTGAGACTGGACCACTGAAGAAAGGTTTCTCTATTCTGGCCCTGGTTTATCCAGTATTGGTTTTGACTATAGTTGACAATGGCAACTGGCTTAAATGAATACCTATAAAACCATTACAACTAATCTTACCCTTTTGAGAGGATTATCAGTCCCATGAAGAATTTGACAAGAGCTATGAGCTAAAATAAAATGCAAGAGTAAACGCTAAAATTCCATAAACAAATTAGGCCCGTGCTTGAAACAGTTTAATATAAACCCAATCAACTCAGACTTGACGTTTATTCCTAAGGTCAACTAGGCATCATATCAATGTCAACAAACATGAAATAAGAGAAAAGAAGCCCCTGGAAAATGGCCAGATTTTTTAGATTCCATCCCATTTGAGGCTTTTTCTTTGGGTTGAACCTTGGCACCATTTATTAGTGACTTCACTTGGGAGTAAATGAGTATCAACCATCTGACTTCCATTTGTCAGGAGATTTCTGATTAAAACAAAAATGAATGCATGGTACATTCTGTACTACCTGTGCTCCCCAAGGACTTGGCATATGACTAAGCAAATATACTAACCCAATGGTTCCACTTTTCCAAATGAGTGGGCCTGGCTCCAGAAAACACAAATCTTATAAGGTTGCCTGGACTGCCAGCTGCCTCAATTTTAGCACAACGATTTAATGTATTTTAAATAAATGTAACATAAGGAAAAAAATGCTTTGTACAAATTGGTCATCTGTTGTTTTTCTGGCTGGCACTATGATTTATGTAATATATCAGTAGAACGACATCTCTCTGTCTCTTGGATAACAAAGTATATATGCAAGTTTCTCTATAGTGCTTTAACCCCCTGATGACTAGAAAGGTCCTGCTAATAATTTATTTCTTATATAGTATTTAAGTTAAAAGATACTGTCAAATATTCACATATTTTATTCTTTGCCTGTTCCACTCTCCTTCTCCAGAAGACCATCATTTTCCCCACAATGAAGGCTGCACCATTATTTTTCTATTGTGTATAAAAGCCAGCACTCAGATTTGGGTGACATCCATCGCTACTCAAACTAGCATTAACTAAATTGTCATAATATACTGAATAAGTCTTTACTGATTTAGTGCTAATTGTAAGGGCCACATGTATAAATTTATTTTCAATTCCTTCTTTTCTCCTCAAGAAAAAAAAACTGAAATAATATATTCCTCCAGTGTAGCAAAGCATAATGCAAATTTTGTGTTTTTGGTAGAGTACCAACATCAGGGATAACATCAGCACAAATCACTGAAAAATAAAAAAAAACAATTGTTTTTAACCTATTTTGGATCATACACACACATTTTGTGAAAAATCTTAAGAAAACTTGGAACCCTCTCCCCGGAGCAATGTATATTTGCTCTTACATAAAATTTTGCATAAAATTTCAAGAGGTCCACAGCCAGAAGAACATAACAATACGATTTTTTATGTCTTTCAAAGATAAAGCATTGTTTTAGCTCTCTAATTAATCCCACAGGAATAACATGGTGGATTTGTGTTGTGGCTTTCTTGTAACAATTGTTTCTGGGCTAGTTAGCTTTTTTTGGATGGAGCTAATGAGGAAGGAGGTCATATGTTCAATTCATTTAGGGGTCAGCTGGTTGTCATACAAAAAAAGGGCCTTTGCCATATTGCAGGCCCACCATTTTGCAAATTGATGCATTTTTCTCACCAATGAGAGAAAAGATGGCTAAGAACAAATTATTTCTTCTGGATGGAAAACTTATAAGTGTTTTTCATTGCTCTGAGGATATCAATAATTATATAATTATTGGATGTAGCAATGTGTTATAAGAAGAATATGGTCAAGAGATTAGAATCAAAATCTGTCATGAACTAGATTACCATGTAACTTTAAGCAAGTTATTTGGATTCTCTGGGTCTGTTCTCTCATTAAATAAGAGGTGTAGACTAGATTATTAAAAATATTTTAAATAAAAATTCTAATATTAAGGACCATTAAATATGAAGTTATAAGAATTGCATATAGTAGCAAAAATGAAAGTACATGCAAAATGGAGGACCCTGACAGAATTCAAATGATGCAATAGTAAAACAAATTTCCCAGAGAGACACATTCTTATCACTGTCATTGATTATGAGGAAACTTAATTCACAACAAATGTTATACATTGATTTAGCATTGGAGCCTGTGTATCTTAGTTTCTAAGGAAGAAAATACACATGTAACAGTAACTTAAAAAAAAAAGAAAAATATGATTTTAAAATATTTAAAACTTCTTTGAGTCAACAGAAAGGGGCAGAAAGAGATCTTGAAAGGAATCAGTTACTTCTATAATTCAGAAATATCTGATGGTTTCTCTGTATAGACTAATGAAGTAAAGTACAAATTAAAGCATATAGTTACTTAAATTTCACTTCTCATGGTAAAAAAACACTACCTATTTAGGAAAGCTGTCTATATTTTCTTATGTGCAACACACACACTAGATAGAAATTGCTAAGTCATATTTTACAGTTTGGGGGGGTGGATTGTAACACCAAAAAATACCTCTATTTTCGTTTGTTTTATAGTCTTATAATTTGGCTACAGAACTAATGCCTATTTAAGGGAATATGGTGTGGGACGACTGTGCAGCAATATTAAGTGAGGAAGCCATATGTTTCTTAGCCCCACCATACTGTCTATGACTGCCCCTCACCCCTTGTGGATTGGCTTTTTCATCTGATAGGCCTGCAGTGGGTGAAATGTCTTTTTTTACAGGTGTTTGGTGGAGAGCACATGCAAAATGAAAATTTCTAAGGGGAGTGAGGCAATGTAAAACATCCAGAAATAGCAACTTGTTTTCACTTAGAATGCAATCCACAGAGGTCTGCTTCAGACTCTTAATTTATAGTATTATCTTTACATATCATAAGTGACTGCCTGCCTCTAGATAGCTGACACAGTGCCCAGAACATTCAGAGCTGTCTGGTTTTGATCATGGTATAGTTTGTCTAGAAAAGTAGTAGAAGCAAACTTATTACACCACTAGATTGTGATCAAAACTGAAAATATACTTCATCAAAAAGACGGTTTATGTTAAATTCCAAGAAAGGGTACACTTTCTGCTGAGGATATTAAAAGTAGTGAATCATTAAATGTATCCACAATACAATACCCCTTTTTGCAAGGTGTCAGTGTAGTCTCTTGTAATTTTGCTACTTTTTGGTACCATATGGCAGCAACAGGCAGAAACATACGATAAAGTAGAGAGGGCCTTCAACCAAAGAGAAGGTTAAACATGGGCACTGACAACCCCCATCATCCAAAATTATGTTATCGTGGTTTCCTTGAGCTCAAGAGAATTCTCTTCCACTGATTCATTTGCTGCCCAAATTAAAGTGTAGGTGCACATAGCCTTAAAGAGGAAATCAAAGAAGAGAGAGGGTATAAATACAATACAAGTGGAGAAGCCAAGGTTTATATTTTTATGCTAATGTGCTGGTAAGAAAAGGGCTCTATTTGGGGAGCAATAAAGGGGTTGGGGGAAGGCTGTGAGAAGATCTCAGTAAAAGACACAGAGGTTTTCTATGCAGATAGGGGATTTAAAAGAAGTAAAATGATAACCACATAGTCAAGAGACTAGAAAAGAGACCTTGATGTTTGATAGTTGTAATAACCTGCAGAGTGCTCTAATGGCTCGGGGATCAGGTGCAGAGCTACAGCAATAACGAGAACTGAATAATTATCTCGGCCGTATCTGTATCACCAAAGTCCCAGTGTATGAGCTATATAAGGAGGCTTCTGCTGCCTCTCCAAGATTTCCTGAAATGTTAAATCACTGATTTGGGAGCACTTCCAGCATTAGTACTGCCCAGTTAGAAAGAAATAAAGCTCAGAATTCTCCTGTGGCAGTTCTAATGTCTTTGTTAATTATGAATTATGGGTAAACATGCAGACTCACAGAGGTCATGGCTGTCAGGAACAATAGTTTTCAAGAAGGATTTTTACGAGGGTCTTTTTCACTCCACCATAATGTCCATTTTATATACATAAACATAGCCAGGCATACAAAAAATGGTGTTTGCTTTTTAGGAGAGTTGTATTTTTTTCCCTTTTACTCCCTCCCCCTCCTCTTGTGTAGAGGCATGTAACAACTACCAAAGCAAAGTGGTTCCTAACTAGGATTCTCCTTTGTGACTGATAACAGCTGCACCATTCCAAGCACTAGGCAGAAGGAGTCGCTGGGGCTGAGACTGGGTTAATGATCAGACACTGAAAACCACCTCTTTCTTGTTAGTAGAGTAAGCAGCCAGTTGGGTAACCTATCAGCAGTGGTCACCTTTTACATACAATGGAGAAACAAAAGCTGCATACAGTATGCTTAGTTAACCTCACTTAAATGGCAATGCTGATCTCAAATCTATCCCAAGAGTGTATATAAACAGGATTAAAATTATATTATGCATGGATCCAACCCAACAAAAGCAACTGGCACAAAATCATTTTAATTAGGTGTTAGTGCTGTAACTCACTCAACTTTGGCATTAATTCTTTTTGTCCCATCAAAGAACTTCTCCTTCTTATATGAAGGAGAATATGGAATATGGAATAAAGACAACTTCAGTGAGCAGTAAATCACTCTTGTGCCTCAGCTTCTCACATAATGTATAGGCATGTTGATGGTAGGTAAGATAGTACAACCAGATTAAAATTTGTTCAGAATATTAAAAACATGGGATAATCTTGTTACATAACTTTTTTTCAGGTAAATGGTATATTTAAAAAAAAAAATGGCCTGGCAAATTTTACCATGCTGTCCTTCAAATGTCAAATCATGTTAGCATTAGTACTCATTTTGGAGACTATTTTCTTTGCACAGAGTAAATTTAGAAACGACATTAACCTCTTGATATGGAAGAACTGGGGTTCAGTGCCAGGCCCTCATTTCTCTCTGCCCTTTCTTTTCCTGGTCCATTTAAATGACAATTTCTCAGCATGGGGCTTATAAGTCCTTACTAGATTCTAACTCAGAACAGATGTCACAGGACAACCTCCCACTGACCTTTTTTGAGAAAGGTCCTTTGTTTACTTGAACTGACTTGTAAAATGAAGGCCACGCAAGGTTAATCAAACCCAGATCACATAATAGAAAAATGAGATAAAATCTAAGGCCTAGAGACCACACAGGTAACTCCAATATCCAGAAGATAGTTCTGCCCAGTCTGAGTGCTTACCAACAACATGGTCTCACCATACACATCTGAGTTATCCATAAGCCCTTCTATTATAAGGGTCATCCTATTTTCAAAACTGTTTCCTAGTAGAAAGAACACCTAAGAGTAAGTTGATCTTTCTTGACCAATTCAGAAGGGTGCATAGAGTCCTGCAGATTTTGCTCCCAGTCCCAGGCTTCCTTCCCTCCCTCCCTCCCTCCCTCCCTCCCTCCCTCCCAAGGCCTACATGAGCCTCACAGTTCATTCTGCCCTGTCATAAAGGGTGGCTAGAGGCCCTTTCTTTTACAAGAATGCCTAAGAAATTTAGGAAACCAATACATACTGAATATTTACCAGGAAATAAGCATTGCCTCCCCAATTATGCCAGGATCCTCTGCCACATGATTCCTCAGCCCTGGGTAACTTTAAGATAACCCCTGAACCCTCACCCCCAAGGATTCTGACACAAGTTATGCAGTCAACACATATTTGTCATTATTATTAACATCAATATGTAGATAAAGTGAATTAACCAATAGGAGTTTTAAAAAAGGGGACTCTGTTGCTGGCTTTAACTAGAAATTCCTAAAATACACAGACAGATATATAGGTGGTTTTCTTAGAGGATAATGACTTTTAGGAAGTCTGGCAAGAAATATCTCCAAGTTCTGGGAAATGTCAGTGAATTTACTGGATTATTCTGAATAACAGGCAAAAATGTAGAAATAGGAAGAAAGAAAACTGAATTCAATTGTGAAAGTTAAGGCAAAATCTCTCTAACACAGAAAAAAAATTGTGGCTTGGCTTTCTTGAGAAGTCATGTGGACAGTAAAAAGGTTGTAAGATAAAATTCCAGAGTAGCAAAAACAAAAACAAAAACAAAAACAAAACAGAGCTACTTTTCTAGATGATTTTTAAATGAGAAAAAAGAAATTGTTTTATAGAGTGCATAAACCAATTCTCTTTTCATAATTTCTTAATTCTGTTTGGACTAATGAACCAAACCATATCGCCTAGGAGCATAATAATTTTGACAGTACGTTAACAATGAATCTTGCTGCATCTAAATTTTTTTTTTTAATTTTATAAAAAGTCAGCTTCTTCACAAGGTTACCAGGACTCAGAGAATCCCAGGAGTCAGAGGAAAAAGGTGGGGTTGATCTTGAGTTTGGCAATGGCTATTGTGAGAGAGGCAATTTGATACACTCAAATGTCTCCTTGAATCAAGCTTCTATTTTCTCCTTTCTCTCATTTTTACTTTTGCCTTTTAATGTTGCCTGAATCTATTCCAAGTGTCCTTTGCCATGGCAACACCTGCAGGTGAAGGCCCGACTCCTCACTGCCAGCCTCGCCAGTGATGAAGAGGCAACTAATCACTGCACAAGAAGAAGAGTGCAATCTCCAAGACACCCATGGGCAATTTGAGTATGAGGGTGTCCCTGAAGCACACTCTTCTCACAGGTGTTTAACCTGTTTAGCCATACACCACAAAAAGGGAAAATAAACAAAGACCCTTTCTTCCTCTGTTGTTTACATTTAATCATTCATCTCCCCAAGATTGATGCATTCTCTAAATTCACTTTAACAGCCCCAAGGTGTCAAAGCTATTTCAGTAGAACGTCATAGAGCCCCGACAGTAGAGAAGAAGCCTTCTGCTTGCTTTCCCTCCCCTATACATTCAAGCTCATGAGGGTTTGAGGCCAGCTCAAATGCTTTCTCTTAGAAACAAAGTGACAATAGCCAGGGTTAACATATATGACATTCCTGCCTCTGGACCACTGCCAATCATTCCCTATTTTTGAAAAGACAGACTCTTATTCAGAGATATTTCAGTAAAAATCATTTATGCTTCTTATTCATGCTGTCAATAAAAACAGAATGCTACCCACTTATGTTTAATGTTACAGCCTTTCAAATCAGGATTTAAAGCACTTCATGAACCTTGTCTCAGTGCCAAGTACTGCCTTTCTCCCCATGGACAAACAGGTATACAAGAGTCAAGAATGTGACCGAATGTCTGCCTTAAATGAGTCAACACCAAGGCCAGAAAGAGCCCTGAAGAGCCCTGGAGATCTGATGTCTTACCACCCACTTACCCAGCTTCTCTTTGTTGGTTACTATTTCTACAAAGCTTTATATACCTTGGCAGGTCAAGGAGACCACAGGTGGCCAAGAAGTATTGTTACCTGTTGAGACTTGTTGCAAAGTGTTCAGTGTGATTTAAACTATGTAAACTTGCTACTTCTTTTTGTTTACAAAGTTGACATATTATTCTCTAAAGACTGCAATAGATGTACCTCTTATTCTAAGTAAGACAATCACAGGGCTTGAATTTAATGTAAGGCCTAAAAATATAAACTCACATTATAAAATCTCTGTCCAATTTTTTTGTTTTTGGAAAGTCCCTTCTCTAAACACAGCTGTTATTGACATTATATTTATTCCTCCACCAAATGTCAAATCAAAAATTCAAAAAAAAAGTTTTGCTTTGGAAACCTCTAGGGTTAAAAGTCAGAAGATTAGTAGCAGGCAGTTGACAATCATCAGTTTCGTGAATCATCTTGATGGCACAAAGAGTTTTCCCAGTGGCCACTGACTCCACTCCATTCTCAATGTCCCTATAATCAGTTTGAATATATCTTCTTACCTTTCTTAAGTAGTATATTCCATTTTATTTGTTGGGATAATTTTCTATCACTCAAGGATTGATTCTCTATTGGTTTTCAGATCATGTTTTAGGAATCCACGATTCAGCACTGACGACTGGTCCTGGCAGTTCTGCCTCCTAAATCTCTCACAAATCCATTTCATCCTCTTGAATCCACAAGTCCTTCCTTGTTATTGTACATAAACTCTTCTAGAATTTAAGGTCCTCAAGAATTTTTGCCTGTTTTCTTCATTAATACAGTTCAAGCATCAAGAACATAGTATACAAATTGGTACATAGTGGGCACACACACACGCACACACACACACACGCCAAATATAGGTTAAACAAATGAATAAAGTAATAGAATTTCATAAATAAGTGGAATAAAAGACAATTTTATTATTCTTAAAGTGAACTCCCAGCCTCATAGCCCTCTTTTCTAATCTACACACTAGAGTCATAAATACAACCTCCAAAATATACATCTGATTTTATAATTTCATCCCTTAAAGTCTCTCAGTAACTCA
This sequence comes from Macroglossus sobrinus, assembly GCA_004027375.1. NCBI lineage: Eukaryota > Metazoa > Chordata > Mammalia > Chiroptera > Pteropodidae > Macroglossus > Macroglossus sobrinus. The sequence continues at coordinate 295,084 of PVKZ01001231.1, read as the reverse complement.
TCCACTACAAGCTAAAATCCATACCTAGCAAATTAGGCTGCTCAAGATCTGGCCCCTGTCTCATCTCTAGCCTCCTATTATTCC
>PVKZ01001231.1:0-290000 GCA_004027375.1 Macroglossus sobrinus | reverse complement strand
TGGCTGGTTGCAATAGTCCTTATTTTTCTGATCACATTCCTTTCATAATGAGGTAACAGAATATACTAACAGTTAACAATTGGGAAGGTACAGTTTTAAAGATTCCACACATGGATTATTAGGAAGAAACTGAATGTGTGTATAAAATGGGAGTGAACATCATAAGTTTGGTTGTGTGAGTGTATTTTTTTTTCCAGATCGAGCACTTAGCCATTTGCTTATTAATCACTGTTACTTAGGCTGCCTCTGCAATTACTAGTAGCAGTTCTTTCTCATTCTTGCTCCTTTTTCTCTCAACCATTTCTCTCCAGCTCCACACCTTCCATCATAAAATGCCCACAGCTGTATCTAGAACCAGCTCTGCTGCCTCCTCTATTCAATACTCATTTCTCTGTGAATGCCCGTGCAGCTTTCATTAAGTATAAAAAGTACTTCTCATTTGCAAATATGTTTGCACTTTTATTACAAGCTCTATTTGTTGTCAGTCTCAGCTCTAGAGAATAAAACCTGTTGAATGAACCAGGAACCTAGACTCAGCATCTTTGGGGAAGCAGCATCTGACTGTGGAGAGATTAGTTTAATGGCCCTTCTTTCCATGGCTACAGATTCCTCCAGGAGTCTGGGGCACATACTGTCTCACCCATCTGTGTGCATGATGCCAAGGCAAGAAAGGTCACAAATCCAACTTCACTGTACAAAATTGTGGCAGAGATTCATGACTAGAGAAGAGATCTAAAGTCAGAATTTAAGGAATTATGACTCAAAGTCTTACTTCCAAGTCACAACATTTATTTGGAAGGTTCCCATAAATTCTTTCTGGGTTTCTTCCTGTTTTATCTTGCTGGCTGTGTGTCCTTGGGCAAGTTCTTTGCTTGAGCTCTCTCAGCCTGAGGTTCTTCATTTCACTTATAAAAATAATAGCATCTGACAGATTTTTGCTTGAGATTAAATGAGATCATTTATATGCATTTCACAGTGTTCAACTCTTAATAAATATAAGAAATATTGCCAGTGTCATAGTATACTATATACTATATACTATGTATTATTAAACTAATCTGGTGTTATTTTTCAGAACTGCTTATCTAGTGTATTCAGGAATTGTGAGCATTTTCAAGCTATTATTTTGGAAAAATCCTTTTGCACCGATCTGGGCATAGCACATGATATATTTCCATTAGAACAGAAGAAATATTTATACATAAGCATCATCTCTTTTTCTTACCAAAGGAATCATACAAGCTAAAAACCTGGATACAAATATAAAAGTGGAATTCTAGGTCCCAGTGATCTTTGCACATGCACTTTGCATTTAAGAGCTACTTTCTTCCATTTGAGAACTAGAGTACTTATCTAACAAACTTCATGAATAGAAATCTATGGGTATTCTAGACACTTTTTATATGCAATTTAAGCTCAGTGTTACAACCTATTGTTTCCTTTTTATTTTCACTATTTGACCAAATTAAGCAAAGACAGATGGCTTTTCTGACTTATACTATTTTAAGCCACAAATATATTACCTACTTTTGAGCCTAAGTAGTTAATCTAAAATCTGTCAGAATAAAATTAAACCTACCATATTTTTAAGATGGAGACAGTGTTGATTAGATTTAGAATCAGAAAACTCAAGCTCTCATCTTGGCTGAGTTCTGAATGCACTATGTGACCTCTTGTGAATCACATCATCTGGCTGAATCTCGACCTTTTCATCCATGAGTTAAGTTGGACTAGATCAGAACTTCTTAATCTTTAGTGTGCATACTAACTAGGGATTTTGATTAAAAAAAAAAAAAGAGTCTGATCAGCAGGCTTTGGGTAGGACCAAAGGTTTTGCATTTCTGCCAAGTTTCCAGGTGATGCCAATGCTGCACTTTGAGTAGCAAAAGATTGGATATATTCTTGAACAAATACTACATAATTTGAGGTTTCTATAAGATTATTTATAAGAGGGCATGTCATGATGGCCTCAAACAGGGATCAAGCACAGACATATACTAACAAGCATCTAGTACTTTACAGTTAGCAAAGTGGGTTCATATCCATTTAGTCGTCACCACATTTCTGAAAGGAACCTAAACTCAGAAAATTTGCATCATTGTCTCAAGATCACACATCACATTATCAATATGTGGCAAAGCCCAGACTCAAATGTAGGGCCTCATCTCCAAATAGCTGTGCCCACAAACCTCTCTGTTTCCATGGTCATTTTTGTATTCAAGAGGACCCAAAATGCATGAAACCAAAAAAGACCCAACAGCCTGAGTTTCATATACAACCATATATTTATTAATTTATTTAAAGTTACCTAAATATTGATAAAATATAGTGTTTACCTATTAGAGTTGATTTAATACTTCTTTTCTTTCATATCTTTCCATTATTTTTCTGCTGCATCCTATTCATCAAGTACAGAAAATCCTCTCAGGCCAATATGTACATTTCCAGTTTCAATTGCTACTGTACATGAGTTCTAGATCTTAAAGGCCAAAAAGCATCTATTTGACTAAAGAGCTATAAGGCAGCCATAAAAATTATGGATCACAGAAATAAGCAATTAGTGTTATCTTCAATTGCTTTATTGGCAGTATTCACTCGTTAGAATAGAGGCAACCGTAAAACAGATTGCAACATACTGTATAACAGCATATGGGATTTTACATTATAATGCTATTCTCTGCCAAGAAGTCATATTTTCATTTGAATGCATGGAACAGATTATCACAGGGTTTCCAGCATTAGAAGTGGATGACCCTCACTTTTTTGGTAGTTGTTAAAAGGCAATTCATGAAGTTAGGAATAAATCAAAATTAGTGTGAAGGTGAATAGGACTGTTACATGCTTGCATTCTGGGCCACTGGAGACTGGGCATGGCATGGAGCTATGGCAGATAATAAAGTCAATCTATTACATGGTAGATAGAGGAAGAGTCGAGGGTTTGCCAGTCTTCCAAACCAGCTGGCGTCAATTCTGGAGGCTGCACACCCACCCATCTCATAACAGCTGAAATACCACAAAAGACACCACTAGGACAGGGGATAGAAATAAAATAATAGGAACAAAAATACAAAAAAAAATGGGGGGGATCTTTATTTAACATTGGGAGATATTGTCTTGACATTTACTCTGGCATTTCTATAGAATGTGTGTGTGAGCATGTTTATATACTGCAGAATATATATACACACCTTCAAATACATACACCCAGGATAACATTACAACAGGCCAAGCTTTCAGGAATCACCCAGAAGCTTAGAGTTTAAGAGTTTCTCCATCCCCTCATACATTTTACAAGTTTCAGTATGGCACATCTGGTAATAGGGCTAAATACACACACTTCTGTTTCAACAATTCAAATTAGGAAAATAGGGAAAAATACACCTAACAGATTCTCTTTTCAAGATCAGCCTGTGATACAGCAAATGAAAAGCTTTGAAAGGCAGAATTTCTAAAAAGGAAGCTTGTGTAGTTTCAAATTAGAAGTCATATTGTTGTACTCACAGTTGATCAAATAAATATTAATCACCAAATGTATTTATGTCACTTCTCACGCAATTGCAATATATTTCAAATGTGTTTTTAAATGGTGGATAAAACACACTGGGAGGGCAAAAAAAAAAAAACCTCCGTTTATAGAACCTCACATACTAGGGAGCTAGAGGCATATGTAGTAATTTACCAGAACAAAGAAATATGTTTGAATTAGTTTCTGTGTCTTTTCTGCCATTTATTCTGATCTTGTAAAATCCAAAAAATTTATAAAGTCTTCAGAGTCCATGTACAATGAAATCATGTTAAAAATAAACTTTTATATACTATTCCAATGAATTAGTGTATTTAAGTAATTTTTCTTGTCTTAAGTCTGTAAAACATAAAATTTTAAAGTTTAATTATAAAAAAAAACCTTATAATTTTGGAAAAAGATTATCCTAAGGGATTACAAAGTCAGTAATAATGCACAATGAAGTATGTCCCTTGGTTACGTGGAGTAGTAACATTTTCAGTCCTCAATTTCCACATTTCTATATTTAAGGACTTCTCCTTTTCTTCATAAAAGGATTTGGTGAAAAGAGTAATTAAACTGAAAATGCAAGCATTTTGCAACCTAATTCTGCCTATGCTATTCACTAGCCCCAAAGGCTTGCATATTACAGGCATACCTCAGAGATATTGCAGGTTCGGTTCCAGACCATCGCAATAAAGCGAGTCGTAACCTTTTTGCTGGTGGAGGGTCTCGCCTTCAATTTGTAAAAAAAAACCCCCACAACATTTGTGAAGCGCAATAAAGCAAAGTGCAATAAAACAAGGTATGCTTGTATTGGCCTATTTAAATTCTGCTTCAGCTGTCATAGATTTGTAAAGTCACCTAATGACCGTAACACCTACAGCATCCTACTGAATTAAGCTTGAAAAATTTTTTAAAGTACTTCACAAGTGTTTAAAGTAATTTCTCATGAATAACTACCTTGTCTTATTTTCAGAGTGAGGAAAACTGGTAGCTTTCCAGGAGCCAAACAAGGGGGCCCTTTTAAAAACTCTAAATGGAAACAGAAACCAAGACAGTGGCTAGTTTATACTTTGAGAAAATGCATGCTGACAAACTGAGGGTGTTCCACTAATGTATAACATACAGTGAAGCATCTGCCTTTGGTTCAATAGTAGTATTTTCCTCAATAGCCTTCCAGTTTCCTCAGTTTGGCAGCTCTTGTGACTCTGGCCTTGTGACTGAGGTAACCTTATTATTACAGAAATGTTGAGAATCAACTGTTCCTTGGGTCTACAAAATAGCAAATTCAAGGAACTACATATTTTTTAAATGTCAATGAATGTATGTGTTTCACCAAAGAGAGTCCCACTGAGTCAGATGACAGTGACATCAAAAGCTCATAAAGAAACCTTTTTTTCTATATTTATCTTGTCATGCAGTAATGTTACTTAATTCAGCATTGTTTAGAACAAACCAACAATGAATAGGATCTTGCTATATAATGACTAGTTTTTCCTTTCCTTGCAATAAAGCATTTAAGAAAAAAAAAAGCATCTCAAATAGCCTCTGCTTTGCTGCAAAAGCATCTCAAATAGCCTCTGCTTTGCTGCAAAAATAGACTGTGACGAGAGTAACTCTTCCAATCAATTATGCAGCATGATTTTAAGTGAGGAAAAATTTCAACATACGTATCATTTCAAAATATATACAGCATATATCTATATGTACTAAATGCGTAAATTTTGAAGGGCTACGAAGCATATATTTTGCTACACCAAAACTCTGACTGTTAAATTGATTGCAACAAAACTATAATTTCTTTTGCTGAAAAACTATAGCAATATGAATCTTACTGGGATTACTTAAACTCAGTGGTGTGTGTATACATCTATATGTGTGTGGGTATAAACAACAGGATTTCTACAAATTCTGTTCTGTAGGCTTGAAGCAACTCCTCTAAAATATTCCTCTAAAATTTTCTCCTTAAAGTGATGATAGTAAACGAACATACTTCCAGTTCCATATTCTATACATGTGGACTCTGAACCTGTTCTACATAGAGGGGGTCGCTCAGTGTTGATTATTGCCTTTATATATAAGCAGGTTCTCTTAATAGTCTCCCATAAGAGCATTCTTTCAAAAGAATAATCTATCACTTTAGCCAGAGCAATGTGACTTAGATTTTTTACATATATATATATATATATATATATATATATATATATATATACACATATATATATATATACATACACATATACATATATATGTATATATATATATACATATATATGTATATATATATATATATACATATATATATATTTCATTTTGGCTGAATTCAAGAATGAGTCTGTGGGCTAAAAGAATCTGTCACAGAGCAACAGATTGCAGTTAGAGACTGCCAACAAATCACAAGCAACAGTAGGTAATGACTAATTGTAACAAGAATGAGGGAACAGAGGGTGGAGGTTGTTTCAGAAAAGGTAACTGAAAAAATTATCTTTCCCAAATGAAATCAAACATTTTTGCTTTGATATTTGTTTTTGTTAAATCAAATAACAAGCACAGCACCTTTGATATTCCCAATATAGTGATACTGATCAATTTGACAGTTTTCAAATTTTCTATCACAAATTGCCTTTTCTGTTCCTTTGTTTCTATTAATACTATTCAATGATGCACTTTTGAGGTTTCTCAATGAATCATTATTTTAAAACACTCTTTAAAGCTCTATAACCTAAGACTTATAGAAAACCTTAACTATGACTCCCATGTTGTAGTAATGAATATGCAACACAACCTATTTTTTAAAAAAGAAAAGTAATTTATAAAGATTTACAAGGTCCAAGAAATAGAATGGCGAGAACAATCATAGCCATCTTTTATTGATTAGAATGCTGCAGTTTTTAATTATGTATTTAATCTTACTTCCTTAGACTTCCACAAAGCACTATTTTTCTAATCAACATACACAAATATAAATCTGTTTATAACTGAGTTAACCTTCTAAAACTGTAATCTATAAAATTACTCAAAGCTTGAGGTGCTTAAAGGAATTAAACTCTACATGAAGGTTCAAATGCTTTGGGAATGTTCTGTAAATTTTGCTCACTGCAACGAAGATCAAGATTTTCTCCATAGTGGAAATATAAAAATTTTGTGGCTCCCTATAACTGTAGAGATTGCAAATCATATTGGTTCAAATGTAATACCACATATTCAAAGGTCATTTAATTTGTTTAAACTTAAATATTTAATTTCAACCAATATAATGTGACAAGATTGTCCATATACTTACTCCAAATGTAAAAATAACAATTTCTTTAACTTTACAATGTAGGCTACTTACCATAATAATTTAGGTAATAGAATCCATTTTGTATCATTGATATTTTAATTCCTAAGTTCTATGCTTTCTACAAACATTGAACATCAGAACCCATCTATTTTATATTTGCATTAAATATTTTTTACCTTTTCATTATTCATAGAAGAAATAAATGAAAGAAACTAAGGATTGCCTTCCTTTCTTAGACATTGATAGATGCCCCAAATTAGTTTCTCAAAAACTTTACCCTTCCTCTGATGGCAAAGAGAATGATTCTAGAATGTGAACTTCAAAAATTAACCATTAAAATTGGAACATGGAAGAAAAAAGAACGTTTGTAGAAATATTTATCAACCAAATTAGAAAGGAGGAGAATGAAAAATAATGGGGAACAAGGAATTGTAGATTATTGAAGCAGTGTGTATGAAGAAAGGGAAGAATCTCAGGGAAGATGAGAGATACCAGAAAAAAATACATGGAGAAATTTTAAACCTGATCAAAAGAAGTCAATTCATATCACAAACCTATAAAATACTAATAGAAAAATTGGACTTATACTCGACTAAATTTTAAATAAATTTTCCCTCTATTTTGCTTCTACTTTTTTTTCTGATTCTTCAATACTAATAAATAGCCTATGCTAAATCCTAAGTGTTATGGGTCATAGGCTTGGAATTTTCCATCTGTTCTTGAGGAACTTATGTATATAATTTATATGCATCCAGCCATACTTTTGTTTCCAACGTCAGAATATTTTAGACAAAAATTATATATCAACATCTTGATAATTGAGAGTCTGCTAAAGCCATTTATATTTATCACAAAACTGTTTGAACCTCCCAAGGGGTGAACTGCAGATGACTTTATGTACCAGATTTCAACACATGTGCATCAATCTCCCATTATCACCTATATCCTTTATATCCACAGTACAAAGGCCTAACTATTTGAAAGTGGTAATCTACCCTGGCCAGCATTTACGTCTTAGGTGATGACAGAGATAGTGTGATTAGGAAATACTAGCACAAAAAGCAAAACACCAGTGTTATAGACAGTACCCAGTTCATTAGGTACAATAGAAACACTGCCAGTAAATTTTAAGAACTGATGAAACACCACCTGAGGCGGATTCCCTCAATCATTCAATCATTTGTTTATTTATTCAATAAATATTTATCAAACACCTACCCATCATGTTCTAGGTACTACACAGTCCTAAAGGCCTTGGTGTGTTAATGTTTTAATACCACACATAGTCACCCATGCACCACAATAAGTTATAAACTTGAATTACCACCTCTTTTTCCCATGTTCTGACTATGCTTGGCCTTTTATTTGGGTTATGTTCATAATTATTTGATATATTTGAGTAATTTCAGTTGGCTCCTTCTCATACATAACTACTTCATAATGGTTGTTATATTTGAATAATTTCAGTTGGATCCTTCTCATACATAAATACTTTATAACGGTTGTTATAACGTGAGCTTATATGAAGCATTATTATCTTAAGCTAAAAATATTTTCAGATATATTTCACCTTAATGTGAGTAAAATAACCTCTCAACCCCACCAACAAAGAAAAATGTCTAAAACAAAAAAACTGGAATTCTAGTGCTACACAGAGAAAGGCCTTGAAATTGGCAGATGGAGAAATAGGAAGCAAGGGATGGTACCCTTACTTCATGATGGTGCCAAGGGTTATCTTCACTTTTGCTCCAGGATGCATAAATTAAAATACTTCAGATCTGAATGAATTGGCTATTTCTTTTCTTTGTCTTATCCATGTTTCAAAGTGAGTTCTTTTATAATTACATTCTGTAATCTGATGTCTAATTCTTTCAATTTATTATTTTATAGATTTCAAAAGAAATGACGAATCTTTACTTCTATTTTCTTTCTCCAGACAACTCTTATAGTTGCATGCCCAGATTAGGTACTGTCCTAGGTATACCCTTCTCTACATTTTCCATAGGTTCACTATTTTTCTTTGAGGTATTTTAATTAGAACTACATATTCTATTACATACAGATTCAAGTTCATGTAAATATATATCACTGTTTAAAATCACTATTCATAAATATTCCCACACATACACAAAAAAAGGTTTTTCTTAGAAAATGAACTTAAAGCAATTCCAAGAGTTTGATTAACATCATTAAATCCATGTGTTAAAGTAAATAGGTAATTAATGTACTTTCTATCTATAATAAGTCAACTATGAGCACAATTTGTGGCAAATTTTGGCTAATAAATTCCAAAATAACAAAGAATTAGTGAAACCTGACTGTATTAATTACTTGACGTAAAATAAGAATTAGCATTTTAGCTACTCATTTTCCTAAAATAAGCTTGTTTGTAAATATTAGTAGTTGATTAAATAATTGTAGGGAAAAAAAAAAACATTACCAGTGCTTTGGAAGACTCCTATAAAAACAAAATAAATGAACAAAACCTCAGCTTTAATCACTGTAGACCAAAATTTGAACTTTCCTTTGAGCTGTATAGATTTAGACAGAATCATGGTATGATTGAGTATTTCCTGGGAAAAATTATTCAATTCCCACTTGTTCTCCTTTGCCATTTCAAAATCATAGCTGGTGACTTCAAACCACAGGGAAAAGTGGATGTTGGCCTCTGGGTTACTATTGAGAGCAATTCTCACAGTATTTTTAGGTGCCCCCTTGCTTTTCCAGAAGAGAAAGTGACTCTAAAACCAAATTTTGTATGCATGTGGTTCCTTTCAGTTTGCACTGCAGCATATCCAACTTCTCCACTCTCAGGAGCTGTCCTTTGCCATTGCGACCTCAGTTCCTGCAGGTGACAGTATGGCTTTCTGCTGATTTATTAAAAATCTCCCACTTTATGGCTCCTGTGTACTCTCTGGAGTGTGATCATGTGACCAGTATAATGACAATCTGTCTCCCTGCTAACATTTCTCTACTTTGGTTATTTGTTTGATAAAGTGAGGAGCTTCCCTTTTGTTGCCCTTCATCAGAGCTTAATGTCTTTACTTTGGGATCAATATACTTTATGAATAATTTTATTTCCTTCTATTTTTATGGTCTTTTCTTCTCATTATCATACTGAGTTTATTAGCTGGTGCTGTCAGTATCTTTACCCTGTCATATGTTCCTGAGGTACAGTAAATATCACTTGTGTTGTAATTAATATGCACACCCTCTGCAGTAATTAAAGTACAGACCCCTTCAACCAGCTGAGCTTCCTACACTAATTCCACCTTATCTTCATAATGAACTTATTGTAATCTGAAACTACTAGTGAATGTTGTTCAGTAAGGTTAGAAGAATGAAATCTAACGAGATGCAATAATATTTGTGAACATGTTAATATAAAAAATGAATTTAATTAGTTTAAGTCTAATTAAATTTCCTGTACAATTAAAAGCCTCCCCTTCCATTTTTTAAAAGTGAAAAAATGATGCATTATTGCCCTTCCAGTTATTCCTACAAAAAAGCATACTAGACAAATGCTTCTTTTCCCCATAAGGTACACACAGCAAAACCTATAGGAATCAGGAATTAGATAGTAACATAGAAGGGAAATAGCTAAATTTCTTTTAAAAATTACTATCTGAAATAGAAGGCTTGCAAGAGTTTAGACAAATCAGAAATCTGACCTTTCTAAAAGAAAAGAAAAAGAAAGACTTAAGCAAAATAGTTTATCAAACCAATCTGTGAATCAAAAAATATGTTTTTAAAAGATTCAATACCACATGCATTGTCATGTTGCTCTAAGGCACCATCTCTTATGAAATACATATTTCAATTCAGCAAATATTTATTGGGCATCTTCTGGAAATAACACAGACAATGGATGTCATAGAATTTCTAAGCAGGATGAAAAAGGGAAAGCCTAGCACTAAGCTTGCACCCTGAGAGACAAGGGAGAGAACATTTGCGTCAGTACACTAGCCGGTGTTGCACATATTCAGTTTTGCTGGAAAAAAAGAGTCTGTGTAAATTAGGAAAAAATAGACACAAAAGACTAAATCAAGATACATAATTGGCACAAAGGAGAAACATGTAAAAAACTGCATGAACATTTAATATTACACTTACATTGTCAGGAAACATTTCAACAAGGAATATGAGTGCTTTAAGTGCAGACCCCCAATAGGCAGAGAGCTGGCAAAGGAGCCTGAAAACAGAGACGTGTCAGGCATGACCACAACCAGTGCCAGTAAACGGGATTATTTCAAGGTGGAAAGAAGTTACCAGTTGGTTAGAGTCCTGCTTTTTAGTTATTCATAGTAATGACTTGGATCTTGGATGAAAGAAATCATTTCCAACGTTGTAGATTGAACTAAGTTAGCAGGCAGCATAGAATTGATGACTGGTACAACACACACACACACACACACACGTAAATATGGCATCTTGAGAATTTAAAAGTGGTCAAAACACCTGTCAATTATGACAACACATTTACTCTCACTTGTTTTCTTTAAAACTATCCCTATTAACTGGAGATTTGTAAGATCCATTACCTAATGAATTATTTAGAAGGAAGTAACCAAGTGATGCCATCCTTGGAATAGAATCCAAACTCCCCGTTATCTGGTGCCTGTTCTGGTATTCTCAGAGCAATGATGGATTGGTTCCCCAAGAAAATCAACAACTCCTCTCTACTGGACTTGACATGAACTTATTATAAAAGAATAGAGGAGCAGTCAGAGCAGCATCTATGCAATATTTTTGTAAAATTATCAGTAGTCTTGCTTTTAGATACAAGATGTGCTTTGACAACATGCCTATCCATGCCCAATTTTCACTGTTAACACCAGACATTGATTCTTTCACTGCCCTGTTTACTATTTTATTTTGAGCCTCTTGAAGACTCATCTTGAGCATTTTTTTCTTAATACATTAAGTATATATAAGTCTGGAAACCTAAAAACATCTCATGACACTCCCTACTAAAATGAAGAAAATTTAAATTATATGTAAGTTATCCCAGTCAGAAGGCAATGAGTCCTATGTAGAAACCTGACAGTCTAAAAAGTTATCCTAAAAAGCAAACTTCTAAGAGCTCATCACAACATAAAGCTTCAGGGATGAAAACAAATAATATGTTGAGATATACTGCTAAAGCTCTGCATTAAAAATCAAAGGCATTCTCTAGAAGAGTACTTACTATATTTTAAGGAAGATTTAAATGTACTTCAAAAGGGCAGCATAAAGAAAATGGAATGATACCAAAAATAAATTATGAAGAAAATCTTGTGCTGTTCTGCTGCTAAAAATAAAACTAAAACAGATGCTGTCATCTACCTGATGGTAGATGTTGATCCTGACCATCAAAAGGGCACTTATGCAGAAGGAAATCTGATAGGAATGAATGGAGACCCTAAATAATATACTTTTTAAATTCCTGTTTTATAAAGTATTGGGTTAGCCTATGCCCTGAAAATTACTGAATCCAAAATGTCAGCCCATTTTTAGTAAAAGCAAGGCATGTGTGTAAAGTGAGTGCATGTGTTTCTATGTTTGTATGTGTATGCACTAGTAGATATGAGGAAGAAAAATTATAGCTCAAAAAATTTAGCATAAAATTTCCTTTAGTATATACTTTTTCAATATATTAGCTGAAAATATAATCACTTGTCTTAATTTACATTTGTTCATCTTTAAGCTTTGTGTTCAGTTCACTGTAGGACCTGAACCAAATGCTGAAGAATAGTCTCAAAAGGCAGGAATAGTTCTAAAAATTAGCATCAGTGTTACTCATGCATCTGTCTGCATCGTTTTTGAAAATTGTTCATGTGAAAGATAGGCTTGGCTTTGGAGCAAATATTGTGTGACTCATGATTTATTTTACATACTGGGCATAGTTTGGGAGTAATACTTATGTTTATGGATTATTGCACTAAGTTAGAAATTACAGTCTACATTTGTAATTCACTGGGAGCTTTTTTGGAAAGCAGATGTACTTTTACTTGCTCAACAGTAAAGTTAGTGGCAAAGTCTAGAAACCTAAGTAAAAGACAGCTGTCAACTCTATACAGGGTTTTTGTACTTGTGGTGTATATGTAAAGGTAGGGGTACAGCGGGTAAGAGACCATTTCCTACCTAGGCATAAAGAAGGTAGGCGCTCTGCGAGTAGACAGCCCAGGTGATGGCGGCTGGCACTGCGGGAGAGATGCTAGAGCTAAATGACATGCTGAAGTCAGTGTGGCCAGCATAGACCTTCTCCAGGAACCAAAAGGGATTAGGTGGAAGGTCCCCGAGTAGCTGAGCCTGTGCACAAGGCCGCTGCCGTGGCTCACCCAGTTCCAGCTCAATGTGCTGGGGCCTACCGTCATGCTTCATACCCCAAGGGAAGCCTCATGGCCTTTGACATGAGTCATGGCTTTGGCCTCTTCCACCAGTAGCATAAGACCCCTGTGCTAGCCAAGTACACCCTTCACCTCAACGACCCCTGGCCATGGAGGAGCCACTCTCCTGTACGGAGTCGCTCAAGAAGTCTCTGTACCAGTCTTTCCAGCACACCCTCAAGAGCCGCGTCTCAGGCAAGATGCGGGAAGCCCATGCCAACAGCAAGTTGCAGGAGGCCACAGCTGCAGAGGAGGCTTGCCCCAGGATGTGGAGATAATACTGCTGAGGTGTCACATGAACCCTGCTTGGCTGACAATTCCCTCAGGCCTTGTGTGGTGCCTTTATTTTGCTGATACATTCCTTTGAGAAGTAGCCCACCATGGACCTACCATGAGGCACCAAATCAGTCTCAAGTCTTTGCCTACACTTTGTAGGAGAGGGAGGCAGGAAGCAGCCGGAGTGTTCTGAGTAGTCCACATGCGGCAAGGAGACTTAGCAGACGCACCATGCGCGTGCGGGTAGTCACCCTTGCGATGTTGCAGGTGCGCATCCACCTGCTGCTCGAGACCTATGAGTTCTCACAGGACTTGGCACAGGTGCCAGACAAGCAGGAAGACCATGCAGTACTCCTTGCATCCGAGTAGCTGTTTGAGGTGTTCACACAACTCAAGATGAGCTACAACACCAAGTTCAAGCTCAGAGCCCATGAGGACTGCCCTGTGAGTAAGGTGGCACAGCCCATCTTTGCCTGTGAGGACTATGCCGAGACTTTCCTGTCTTGCTTCACCAACCTGGGCAACGTACACAGCTTCCTGGTGCCTGGTCTGGGAACCCAGATATTCTACTTCTGTATCTGGAAGGAAATCAGCAACATCAACTTCGGTGTCTTCAAGCACCAAGGCCAGGTTTTTCACCAGATGTCCCAGTAGGAGTTGAAATACTTCTCCCTATGTGCCTGGTTCCAGAGGCACTTGGTCTGTGGACATCAGCTGGCCCTGTGATGCCTCTTGTGCCAGTTACAGGCTCCCAGAGTTGCCCAAGCAAAACCAAGCTTAACAGGACCCCAGGCAATGTTCTGGCCCCATGGAGCCATGATGGAGACCCTCATCCTGTCTACAGCGATGGAGTTGACACCTCAGGGCAGATCGCCGCCCTGCTCTCACCCATGTCCATTGATTCAGCCAACAGTGTCAACACCATGCTGGACATGACAGAACATCACAGTGGAGGACGTGAAGGATTTCCTAGGCTCTTTGGAAAAATCTGGAAAGAATCCGAGGAACCTGGCAGAAGACGAGGCTAAAGCCTGTGCCATCTTGATCAGGTGAGGAAGGCCAGAACTGCCCGACCACTACCTGCCCTGTTCTGAACTGGGATTCAGGACCCCTGGCTCCTACTTGGCCCTTCACACAGACCTTCACCTGCTAACCTGTGGGCTCCAGCTAGACCTGCCAACCTGGGTCTCAGGGTGTGGGCCCCAGACTGAGCCCAGAGCTTCTGGGGCATATTCATACTAGCTTCTCTTATAGGCAGTTAGCTACTCTGGAGGCCAGGTAGCACAGGAAGAAAATAGTTGGGGCAAGCTGCCCATGCTACCTCCCTATCCACACAACCATCCTTTCCCCCTTCCTTTGCAAAGGGTGTTTTTCTAATACCTGTGCCAGGTTGGACAGTCATTTCTAAAACTATTTTGGTACTTACTCCTGAACCAACAACCATCTCCTCCAGCCTGTGCATGAGTAAACATATGAGTGTGTCTATATGTGACTTTGATCTCTGCATGGCATCCAAGTCTAGGGTCTGGTTAGATGTATATGTGTGTGTGTGATTGGTAGTGTGTATACATGGGAGTGGGGTGGTGGCACGATGAGTTTCCCAGTAGATTGTACCTTATTTTTTTCCCTGTCATTTTGTTAAAATTAGTGGTTTTAAACTTCAAAACACTGATTTTTTTAAACAGTGTGAAAGCATTTAATAACTCTTAAAGGGACAAAAAATAATAATACCAATAGAATGAGCCAGAACAAATATTGTAATTGTAATACTGTTTTACACAATTTTCTATACCCAGCCTTGTAACCTAGAATGTCATCAAAGACATGGAAATCAGATACTTATTTTTAGCTGAAACATTATGGAGTTTATGTCTGACTTTCATAAGTGATAAGGTTACCCATGTGCCTTTGAGAAAATACTGAGAAACTTTCTGAGCCTCAGACAGAAAATATAAGTTGTGAACTTTAATGGCTGTGCCTTCCAAGGTAGAACAAAGGGAAAGAGTTATTGAGGTAACTAAAATGAAGCAAGAAATACTACAGAAAAAGAGAAAAATATTTTTCCCTAGGTCTGAATCTAGCAGCTCAGAACACATGAAGGAGATGAATGAACTGAAAAGGTATTTGCAGCTGAAGAGATAGATGCTGAGCTATTGTTTCTTGTGATGCTATGAGATATTTATAACAACAAAAACTTCTTGAAAATAAACGCAGCATCCAGTTTATCAGCAGCAAACAACCTTCAAACCCCACTAGCAATATTATATCATAAACACTAGTGCATGTTTAAATACTTTAATAATGACATAAACAAAAATTTGTGTTTTATTTATCAGTGATATCTATAGTCAGATGCTATTTTCAGAATATTTCCTTTAATAAGCTTCTTTTCCCATATCTACAATAATAAAGGTAAATTTGTAGTAAAATATTGCCTTCTAGGGCAATCCTAAAACTCTAATCAAATCATAACTTATAAAAAACTTTAAGTGTGGTACTGAGATTTAAAAAAGAAAATATTAAATTAGGGTTTTCAGTTGCCAAATTTTTATAATCCAAAGAGTATCATGGAGTCCACTTTGAAAATGTGCTCTTACTTTTCTCATTAAAAAAAAAAAAAGTATACATATGGTTCTTTACATTTCCCTTTGTAAGGTGTAAATTCCAGAAATCAGGGGACATTACTGAAATATCTGTTATTTTACATTTTTCACTGAATGGCTTCAATGGTCACATGGTCAGAAGACAATTACCACCATTCATTCTTTCAGTCATTAAGGATATGGTAATTTTTTATACTGGTTTTCCGTGTTTCTACTTTCTCTCTTGATATACAAAGTAAAAGAAGTGAATTATGTTCCTGATGCACCTACCAATGTGGTATTACCCTGAACTAGTTCATGTATCTCACAAAGCTCTTGGAATTAAGAGATTTTTTGCATGTGAAGTAAAACAAAATTCGTCTAGTTGTAATTCTCATACAACACTTTGCTAAAATCAAATCTGAGATGTATTCTTTATCAAGTAAGACTTTGTCGTCTATGCCACATCAAAGCAACTTGTTGACAAGTGAAAAGTAAATTATACATGTGGTAAGGTTCCTACTTGGTTTGCTTTTGTTTGTGTGTTTGTTTTTCTTTGTTTCTTTGTTTCAGTTTGTTTTCTGTTGTTGTAATATGATGTCAAATGATTGATTTGCTAGATTAACTTTTTGTCATGGCAGTGACTTAGGTTACTTTATTTACAGATGTTTAGTACACTATCTTATAGCTAGAGTCTAAATGGGGATTTAAATATTAAAATATATAATCAGTTTAAAATAGAAATAGAGTAGAAACAGTAGAAATTGAGGGGTTCATAAATCATCCCTACTGCCTTCTGATTCCAAATCCACTTTGAGTTTTTTTTTTAGATTTCATGACATATTTCTTTAAAAAATAAAGGCAAAAAGAAATGTTTTATAAGAACATCACATTACTTTTTAAAAACTAACACTGAATTCACTACAGTGATTCTATTTTTCACAGGTGCCCACAACAATCCCTCCCTCACACATGCTCTTCATAAATGTGACTTTAACACCGCTCCCAACAAGTGATGAGGTCTCTGTTGCCCTCCCTTAACAACGGTCTGGTTTTGTGAGTATTTTGACTAACAGGGTATGGCAGATGTAAAGCTATTGACTTTTTTGGCGAGGTCATAAAAAGCCATGAAGCTTCAGCTTTGTTAACTAAAATACTTGTTTTTGAAAGCTTTGTACAAAACCCATCTGCACAGAGGCCACTATACTGTGAGGAAGCCTAAACCCGCCCAAAAGTAAAAACCACATGGAGGTTGTTAGACTGCAAGAAGAAATAAAGCCATCTAGGCAGCGCCCAGCTTCATGGGACTCCCATTTTTCTAGCTCTAGGACCAATTCTAGACACCATCCGTCTGCAACCACAAGAGAGATCCTGAGCCACAAGCACCCAGCTTAACCCCTTTCAAATTCCAGCTCACAGACACCATAAGTAATAATAAATGAGAAATAAAATAGTAATTGTTTTAAACCACAAATTTTAGAAAAATTTATTTATAGATTGTTCATTTATTAAATGTTTACTGAGTGCCCACTCTGGGCAATATTCCGAGTACTAAGTATTGCAAAGATTTTTTTTTCCTGCCTAAATGAGTCTGTTAATCCCTTCATCCTCTGTGCTTCCAAAACCCTTTAAACTGGTAAGGTAACGTTTTGTTTTGTTTTGTTTTGTTTTGTTGGTTTTGTGTCCATATTGTATAAGTTGTATATGTATTTGATTTTAAGCTTTTAAATTCAGGGCCTGAGTCTCAGTTAATTTTGTTTTCCTTTATAGTGTCTGTACTGCACACAGATGTTTGGCAATTGATAGCACCTATCTGGAAAAGAAAATTCACTGCAAGGAAATGACACCATTCTCTTCCATGGTACAAATAAAAACTAATAGGGGTTTTAATACATGACTTCTTTAAAATAGCTAAAGTTTTCTATTGGAGGAAAAGAAGTGCTTTTTAAAACTATTTGAATATGTGATTATTGCTATTAAGTTACTTATGGTAGCAGTCAAAGAATTTTTCAAATATCCTACTCATTAGTTAACAAGTCTTAAGTTATTAAAATATACCTTAAATTAATTTTTTTTTTTTTTTTACTCATCAAATTGTCTGTTTCCATAGCTATAGATAAGTTTGTTCTAACTGTAGCCTAAAACTAAAGTGGGCCCTCAATATGAGAAAAAGTAGTGTTCAGTCCTCCTAGTTTCAATCTTCCTTCCTACCACTAGTCTATGCTGTTGCACTAAGTACCAAAAATGCACATTCAGTGTCCATAGGCATGTTGAAAGGATCATTTCTAAGATTTTTTAGCTCAGATGGAAAAAAGTCATATGCCTGATTGTTTTCTCAAATTAGAAGCAAACAATTTAAAAACAATTCTGTATATATATACATGTATGTATATATATTCATACATTAAAGTTTTTAAAACTTCGTCAATTTGGGAAAGAAAATTCAGAGAAATCTTTTTTTTTTTTAAATCTTCCTTTTCAATTTTGAATAGAACAATTCAATCCTGTAGTTATACAGTCTTAAAATTTTCAGTTTTTGTTCATTTCTTCTATTCCTGTCCCAGTTTATTCTACATTTAAAGATCTAATGAGTTTCTGATCCCACAAATCTTACCTTAGCACTGCTTTCCCTACCTAATTTTCTCTCCTTTCTATTTATATAGTTCAGAAATTTAATGTCTAGAAATTGAATAACGGTATAGGCAAACATTTATTGAGGTCTTATCTTTGTGAAACCCCATGCTAAGGGTTTCAGATTTGTGCTCCCCTGTTTAAACTTCACATTTAACATGATGAAATAGATTCTAAAATTATTTCTATTTTACAGATGAGTAAGCCATGGCAGAGTTGCAGAACTAAATAGTCCACCCAAGGTTACACAACAGTAGTGGTGAGACCAGCATGGAAAGTCAAGACCCAGAGCCCATTATTTTACCTACTTCTCTAATTCATAGCAAGAAGTGACTTCAAAATATAATTCACTCCCTGTTTGATGCTTATTCACATTTAACATTACTGCAAAGTTGTTAACCAGCCTTTGTTGCAATATCTCCAATGACTGTCATAATAGTGCCTTATCTCTCAACTCCAACTCAACCTCTGCTCTGTACCATATTAATATCAAAAGTTTTTTGTCATAATCTTTCCCCTGCTCGAATACACAACTCACATTCCCAAATGAAGCAACTATGACTGCTTCCCATATTCTAAACTGCCTTCAAACCTAGCTATTTGCACTCTTTAATTCAAAACTCCCATCCAGAAATCTATGGTTGTCCTCATGAGAATAATATGTTGTTTCCTCCATCCTAGAATGTATTCTTCACTGACTTTATCTCAACATATCCATATTCTTCTGATCTTTCTAGAGCCTCTTAAAATTAACACTACTGTTACCACACATTATTTTCTATAGTGTGCTATAATTACACGTCTGACAAAATTCAGAAACTAGCAGCTGTGACTTTGCCTATGCTCTTGACTAATCTATAAATTTTTTGAAAACTCACAATTCTGTCTTAATGTTCCTCTAAGAAATTTAATGTTTTATATTAGATATGATCAAGAAATTTTTGGTGGATACATATATGTACACATGCATACATGTATAGATGGATGAAAGCATAAAAAAAGTTCCATTGTTCTTGTATGTATCAGTAATGTCTCAAAAATGTTTGAATTCAAATGACTGGCTTTTAAAGAACCCTTGAGAAGCCTTTATACTACCATATAATTACAAATTCAACCAAGTATTGTCAAACTACACTTAACAGGTTTTTAATTAATTGAACCAACTATTTGATCAAATTAAAGAGTAGTTTTTCAAAGTAGTTTTTGATGAAACCATATTTGATGAAGTTTGTTGCTTATTCTCATTTTATTTGGTACAAAACAAACCTCATAAACCTTAAAACTGTCATATATTCAATATTTTAGAAGTCATTTTATTATATACAAATATAGAATGCATACCTATTATTATAACCAAAATGCCAAGGGTAAACTGAAGGTCATCAGGTGTCATACATAGTGGCCAAGAGGAAGAAAACTGTGCACTCTTTTACTGTAATATATGGTGACCTGCATATGTAAAGAAAAATAGCCGATAGAAATAGTCAATATGAATGCATGTACTTTCTTAAAAAGAATCAAAATAGTACTGGAGATAAAAACAGACTATTGGTTAGTTCATTTAAAAAAAGAAAAGATTGAGATTCCAAACTGAAATATTTGAGAAATAATTAGCCTTTGGTAAAACTCACTGTCAGGTGTAAATTCATTTTTAATTATGAAATATATTTTTCCTGAGCTATTTTAGCTTTGTTTTAATTTGCTATTTAGCAGTACCATGAAATATTAATAATTTGTTTAATAAATTTCTTCTAACTCTTAATAGATTTTTAATGGAGATATCTATCTTAGAGATCTGTGCGAGAATTGATATTACATACTTTCAAAAAGTGTTAAATTATTGACCTTCTGAACAGTTTAATTTGAACTTCTAGCCTTTGTTTGCCATCATCTATGTTCATATCTTCTTAGATGCTTGTGAAATGTAAAAATTATTTATCCTAAAAGCCATAGTAAGAGATATCCTAGAAATAAAAAGGAAAATGTTTTATCCTCAGAGTGAATCAATTTACAAAAACTAAAAGTTTTATTCTAGATTATACTGTCAAAACATTTATAATTAGCCTGGTGCATAAAATAAATCTATAGTACTTAAAACCTTGGATGAGGGTAGAAGAAAACAGTCCCATGAGAGGTTTATCATTGGTCTGTTTTCCACAAAACATGCACCTTCCTATGCCTACAGAGTTGCCTAAATGCCAGGACTGTCACAGGTGCAGATAAATCCCTTTCTCCATGCTGGTTTTCAGCACATGGGAAGGTCAGCTCTGGAGTTTAACAGAGTCAAGGTGCATTCTATCAGAATTGCTGGGATGCTGACTCCCCTGTTTTCGTCTCTCCTGGGTGATGACAATAAAACACAGTGCTCAACTTCAGAAATAGGTAAATTTATAGAGAATAGAAGTTTATGGCACTTTCATACCCCAATCCATTTATGTCCCTGAGAGAAATTTATACAGGGATTATCTCCGCAGATATTGGAGACAAAAGGGTTAGTGAAAAGCCTGTGGGTTTTGCAGTCAATCAGATCTAGATTTGCCTCCTTTGTTTACTAATTATTTGACTTTTGATCATTTGTTCAAGTTCTCTGAATATTTTTTTTATAACATTACCAACCTTAAAGGATTGGGATAAGATTAAATGAGGTAAAGCATATATAATTTTAAATGTTACTGAACAAATAACTATATTCTGATGGCTATAATGGTGGTTAAATTCTTTGTAGATTCCAGAGCCAACCCTCTCCTGTGGGCAAGAGTGGGAGGCTGTGAATTAAACTTATTAGAAATTTCCCTAGTGGTTGTTATCCTCTTACATCTCAAAGGCTAATTCAGTGTTGAGATTAAAAGTCATGTTTGGCCATTACCCAGGAACAAGATGGGTATAGATTAGCACTGTTTTTCTGTCCTGAATGCCCAGTGAGAGCCAGTGAAAAATGGACATTCTGGGGGAATGATTGTCAGATTGGGTGAGACAAACCTGGATTCTTTTTGTTTTGTACTTTTGCTTTTAACACTTTTCAATAGAGAACCCTTGGAAAATCTACTTGAATTTTCTACCTTTCAGTTTCCTCATCAGCAAAAAAAGAAAATAACCATATATCCTTAATTCACAACAATTACTTTATGCTAATATTCTGTCATGAATATTATTAACAACAACTTGGATTAAGATCCTTAGAGACACTCTTAATTCTATACAGTATATTGTTTGTGGTCCTGTGTTTCGGAATTCCTCAAACAGATTTTTCAAGTTTTCTTGAGCACATGTCCTTAGAGATGTTCTGAGAAAAAAAATAATCAAAGAGTTCCATTGTCAAATTTATTTGGGAGCCACTAAACTTTATATTTCTTTCTTGGAAAGTCACAATTATTACTGGTATATTAAAAGCCGTCAGTAAAGAAACTTACATAACAATGCTCCCAGATGAGTGTTTCCCAGAGTATTACATATATAGACTCCTCCCTTTTCTTTTCTATTATATCTTTTGGCATGGGTATTTGGTGAAATACACTTTAGGAAATAGATTATCCTGACCTCCACAGATTAGCTAAAATTTTGTACTAGGTACAAGGATGTGAATTGCCTAGTGGTGTAGACATCACAGATGGTGTTGATGTATTCTGATGGACACAGAAAACAGCTCTAACCAATCCACACCACATCTATTGTCAGGGGTTACTTGACTCCACAAAATTAACCTATTTTGTAACTATTAAGTGGGCTCTCACTTTTATTCTTATCTTTTAAAGTTGCCCTGTCACACTGAAAGAGGTGAATACTGAAAAGAAGGAAAGAGACACATACAAGACCCAGAGAAACTTGATGAAGGCATTAGAATATGTATCATTGAGCATGAGTATTTTGCACCAATCATCACATATATTTACGGATGTGATTTGGGACTCTATGAACATTTCATTATAGGCAAACTGAACCAAAATCTTGAAAACCAAAATCAGACCAAATTCTGATCTATTGTACTTCTTAGGACCTAGCCAATTAGCAAATCTTGTCAACTGACCTGTTATGTACAAGACAGTACTACTCACTGGATGTAAAATGATTTATGACATATATTTGCTGTCCTTACAAGAGTATCTGGCACATAATAAGCCCTTGGTAAGGCCCTTGAATACATGAACAAACCAAGACAAAAAGTTTTATTAAGTTCTAAAAAAGGCTGCATTTATGTCACAAAATGAAGAAATAAGGATGAGGCTAACAAAAGAGCTAGTCTAAGTTTTGCATTTAAAAAAAAACTGCAATTTTGGTGTAGGTCATAGTGAACATAACATGTAACTTACCTAAAGAAGTCAGACATCTGGAATCATATTTTGAGTGAAAGGATATGGCCAACATAGGACCAGAAGTGTCATAGGGAAACATAGGTGCATAAAAAGTCTCAAGTACTTCTTGGAGTTTGGTTAGAGCCCATCACAGGGATAAGCAAGGACAGTTTCTATGAGGAAGAATTATTTTCAATAGGAAAGAGTAAAGCTTGAGTATACAGTGAAGTCATTACCCAAATGAGGAAAAGCATAGGTATGAAGGAGATGAACAGCCCAGAATTTCAGGGTAAAAGCCCAATTTAGAACCAAAGAAGAAACACTCTCCTTAGCTCAATGCTGATAATAAAGTGAAGGTTCCATTTGACCCATACCAAGACACTTTATATAAAAGGTTCTTTAAGGTTCCCTTGGATAATAGTAGTTTGACTAAAGAGCAGTGGCTTTTGTTACTGTAATATTTTATAGCAGCCAAGTAGCTTCTGGCATTCTGAAAAATTCATAGGAAACAATTCAGTCGCACAAATTGCTTAGAACTGGAGTTTTGGCTGGGAGGAGGGAGGTAAGGTGGGGATGCATTTACCCACAGGGACATACTAAGATCATCTTGAAGTGGTCAGAACATACTATATTTGGGTAGAGAGACCTGGGATTCAATCTTGACCCTACCATGCATTTCCTGTTACGTGACCTTAGGTGAGACATTGAACCTCATGAGCTTTAAAATCTCGGTTAAAAATAGATATTTTGTAGAGATTATGTGAAGGTTAAGTGATTCGTCTCTAAAAGTGCTTAACACATTGTCTCCCATATAATATGCATTAAAAAAAAAAGTAGTTTTCCAAATATTTCATTGTCCAAAGGTTAATATCAGCAAAATATTTTACTTAAAAAAGCAAGGGCAAGATGTCTTTAACTCTTCTTTTAATTTTCAGTGAAAATGTATCTGCCTACCATATTACAAGGAAATAAAGTTGAACAAGAAAACAGTTTGGTAGACTAACTAGATAGTTCCCTGACTTTAAATTTTGCTGTCTCCTCTGATCATAGTATATTGCACCCAAATATTTCTAAAACTTTAGATACAATAAAACTTTACAATGCAGTCCAGTGTTTTGGTCTATTTGGTGTATGTTTATTCTGATATTAGAATATTAGGATAAGATATTTTCACAAGTTGTACCTATTTTTTAAGTTTATAATACTTCAGAGAAACATTAGAATGTTAGGATACTAAACTGGATTTTTTTTTCATGCCAAACTATGAAACATAAAGTACAGTTTTATGTGATCTAGACTTTAGTAAGACCCAGGTACGAAAATCCTTGTTATTTTCTCTTTTTACACATTTCTTAAAAATATTGCTTCTACATATTTCACTTTAAAGGTAAAAGTACCTTTTAATGGTGCCTAATAATATTTATATGTGACTATGTAATAAGCATTAGTTGAATGTGTCATGTTAAAATGTAACTGCAAGAATAGTTATTAGTTTGACTCTATAAATGCCAACAAAAAACAATTAATGTCTATTTACTTTTTTTATTCTTAAGTCAAGCACAAAATTGTTTTATTATTTTATTTACTTATTTATTGTAAAGAATTTTTATGAGTTTATTTGAGCCAAACTGATGACATATGCAGGAGAGCAAGATCTTAAATACTCCCTAATTAAATATTTTAGATTAATTTAATACATTAAAGAGAAAAGGGTTTAACTTTTAAAAAATCCATTTTATTGATTATTATTGTTTTTAAATTCAAGAGTATTTGCTTCTGAAAATTAATATCCTCAGTCCATTAGTTGCATTATACATGTGTACAGTGAAACACATGTACTAGTAAAATATGTATGTATTAAATGCGAGGATCTGAGATCAGACAGCTCATACCCCAACATTTACTATTTGGGATACTTAACCTCTGTTTGGCTTAGATTTCTCATCTAAAAAAATGAAAATCTCATAAAATTGCAACATAAATTTTATAAAGTGCGTTAGTGCAGGACATGGCACATAATAAAGTTTCAGTTAATGTTAGCTCTACTAATAGCAATAATAATATAACTCCATCCCAATTCTTTTTCCTGAACTATATGATTTTAAAATAATTTAAACTATATCAGGTACCTAGACCTGGTCTAAAATATCACATTATACTTAATTACAGGTGACCTCTGCTTTGACCCTTTTATAAATGTATTTTTCACACTTGATTTCAGCCTAGTACCTTATCTCCATGGGTAAAAGTGCTTTTTCATCCAAATTTCTGAAAAGATGCCAGATGACTCAGATAAAACTTTTTATTTAAGGTCATTTTAATTCCAGCAGCAAATATATATATATATATATATATATATATGTGTGTGTGTGTGTGTGTGTGTGTGTGTGTGTGTGTGTGTATTCATTAATAAAAGTGTAATTTGTAGTTGTATCCCTCTGAAAGTTAAGCCAGAAAAGTATAGATTATATTGAGACACAAAAAGAAACACTGCTAAATCAGATGTTCTATTATTAAAAATGTCATCCCTTATGAATTTCATAAATAGCAAACCCAGGAAGAGAGTAACCATTTAAAAAAGTCTGGAGGGGATTCCATAACAACATTTAAATGCATTACTACTCAAACAATTTGATTGGATTATAAAATATTTAAAACTGCAGCTGTAGTTGTGTTTACTGTTGATTATTTTGATTTCAATATCTTCACACACAAAAAAGTACAAGTTTACAGAAGTATTTATGTTGCACTGACAAATAACTGTACTATAAAGTGAACTGTACATAATATATGTTTAAATAAAAAGGACAAAATTGTAAATAGCAAGATAGAATCATAGTTCTTAAAAGTTCTATCTCTGAATAGGAATAGTAAAAAACCAAAAAGACAAATATGTGACTAAATGGTATTAATCAAGCAAAAGGCATTAAGGTGAATTCTGGTTATCATAAATCTTTACAATAACTCACCACACATGATTCTACATAAATCTAAAAACACTGAAAATATGAAAGCATTGGTAACCTAACAACTGTGAAATAATTCTATTATTCTGTTTCTGAAGATCAGTCTCGAGATTATCTAAAGTCAATTAGGCTTCAAGGTGGCAAGTTTCATCAGCATTATACTATCATTATATAATTAAAGAGACCCTGTGAATAAAAAAAGAAAAGAGAGAAGAAACATATATATATATACATATATATATATGTATATGTATATATGTGTGTATAGGTAAATAGATGATAGATGATAGATAGATAGATAGATAGATAGATAGATAGATAGATAGATAGATAAATAGATGATTGATGGATAGATAGATAGATCGATCATGTGCTCAGTAGGATGGTAAAATTCTATGACAAAAAGAATGCAGTTGAAAATATTTCCACTGTATCCAATTTCACTTCCTTTCCAAGATAGAAAATAGGACAGTGATGCCCAAACATCCTAATAAACAAGTAAATGCTAGTTTCTAACCTAAACTTTACCATATAGTCTTTTGTGGTAAGACCTATTTATCATAGGAAGTTGAAACTGCGTGAATGACTTAGACCACTAACAAGACCCCCATTCATGAGGAAATGCCTCTACTGCAAGGTTTCAATCTTAAAACCACCTCCTAAAGACTATGGCTCAACAGTACATTCTGAATATTCACTGTATCAACCCACCCTCCTTGGTCCAATTTACATAAATGATATTACTTAATAGCCAAATTTTTTTTTTTTAAAGAAAGAAAGCCTCTATGGTCACTATTCCTATTTGACAAAGGGGGAAACTGACACCTGGCTAAGCTTCTTTCCCATGGTGGCACAGCTCATATTTGAGGAAGCTTACAGCATGTATTTTACTGCATCTGAGTAGGATAGAGTTATTTGCCAAACTGGCGAGTGACTCTCTGGCTCTAAAGTTGAACAAGCACAAGTTCAAAACCTAGCTCTGTCATTTGAGTTCTCTGAGCCTCTCTTTTCTCATTTGTAAAGTAAGGATGTTCGTAGTACCTGCCTCATGAGACTGGTGTCAGAATCAAATGAACTTAAGTGTTGTTTTAGAAAGCTCAGAAAGTGAAAAGATGAAGCAAATATAGGCAATGCTTTTCAAATGTAAACTCTCCAGAGCACATTCAAACTAGTTGATGAATCTTTACATCCTAATTAGGGATATAGCTATTATCTACTAAAATTAACTCAGGGTTCATTTACACATTAATGTTGATTAGTAATCAAGCTACCTAAATAGGTTAAATTAAAAAAAAAATACCAAGGACATAGGAGAGAATTGATTGAAATAAAAGAAATAATGGATAGAGAAAGGAGAAAGGCAGAGATGTTAGTGCAGGTCCCATTCCCTCTTTTACTTGATCAGCCTCCAACCCTTTACCTTCAGTGCCTCCTTTTCTACTTTTATAATGATTACCTGTAGTATAAATGGAAGTAGCTCTGAGATGAAGACCAGTTATTCATAGGGTTATCTCAGTATCACCGAATCTTAATAAATTTGATTGCAAAAACAAAGATAACACCTACCTATATGCATCATCATGCATATGAGAACAATTTATTATATATGTGTACGTACGTGTGCATTTTATTATCTAAAACTGGTCATTCTAGATGCATACTATGGACCTTTGGCTGGTTTCCTGACTTGGACCAATTCATTACTGAAATTTTTAAAATCTTTGAACATTTAATTTTGGATAATGATATCTAGATATTTTAAACTATTCCAGGTTGGCATACAGAATTGCTTCACATTATTTTCACATTATCTTTTTGAAAAATAAAATTTTGATACAGCTTTAATGGCTAAGAAAAGACGGTTTTTAATGTTTGGGGTGTACAAGTGCACACTTTATGTTTTATATGCAACCCTATAATATAGAGATCTTGCATATGATAAACAACATCTCTCTGTAATAGCGAGACAAACTCATGAGTCACACAAGAGAAGCAATCAGACCTTGCAGCTGCCCTGTATGTTCATGATCTAGAAGATAGAGGTAGATAAATGTAATTTGGTAAGATTGGTAATTTCAGAGGTGAATGTAGACTTCGAGCTCTATTAACTGAAGTTGAAAATTATGCCACCAGATTTCAGCTACCTAGCAGTAACTAAATCCACGATGTGAAGTTTAAGAAAAAAATAAAATATATAGCAAATTATCTAAAGTAAAACCACCAACTGATGACACAGGACTATTTAAATATATTTTTTAAATGGTGCAGTATGTTAAGCATGTAATTCCGCCAAAATTCTCCCAGCTTTATTTTGTCTTTCTTTCCATACACTTGGCTCTCAAAAATTCATTCTCAGTTCTTTGGCAAAAGACACTGGAAGAGACCAGAAGGAGGAGAGGGGGAGTGGACAGCTCATGCTAATGCCACTCTTGATTTCATATTTTTGTTAAAAAATCCTACTTTGTGCATATAAAATATAGTTCAGTTCTTATCCTGAGAGTTACCCTGGCATATGGCTCAATTGGAAACATCAAGGTTTTTAGTTCTTTTTTAAATGGCTTGCCTCTTTTCCAGACTTTTCTTAAGATGTATTGTCAATGCCTCTTTTAGAGTCTGTCACCCCTGTATTGATAAATTTCTTTCATTTTCTGGCAAAGAAAGTCCTGATCATGACGTTAGGCAAATAGTGAATGGGGCAAGCCTAGGAGTGACTGTGAAAGCATGCACCTGAGCAGTTTCTTTTTCAGGTATGATCAATCTCATGTTCTTGGACATTTTTGTAATGTAAAAGAGGTTTTCTTTAGACTAGAGAGAAAACTACATTTTTCTCTTCTGTTTAGGTAAATAATCTAAAGGCATCTTCTGAACTTTATAATCATGCTCTGAGGCCTATCTGCCCAACTGAAGTTCCATGAGTCCAATCCAGTCCTGACTCTTCTTGATAAAATACAGCAGCCAGAAACTTATCTACAAGAACATTCCTGTCTATCTGGGGCTTTCATTGGGCTGGTGTAGTAACAACATGACTGAAACAGCTAATTCTTTAAAGTTGTGGACTGCAACTTTAAAGTTGTGGACTGTAATGTGGACTGCAAGAAATAATACCTTGTTTTACTACCCATCTTGGATGAAGTTTTTGGTTTAAAAGTCTGATAATATTTACCTAATTTCATATATCATGACTGCTCTGCATTAGTTTGCAATACTGGCTAGAGCTAATTGAATGCATAAAATTATTGGATAATAGCAAATCTTTCACAGAGAAAGGAAGATAGCCTATATCAAATAAGGAAGTTTTGTGTGTGAAATAAAAGGCAAAGGTAAAAGCGGAAGAAATTAAGTAGTTTGTTCTTTAAATTACTTTTTTTCCTAAATGGATATAAAAATAATAGCAATATTATTCTTTGTTTGCAATGCTAAAAAAAGGTTTCGAGGATACTTTATAAAAGTGACTTTTAACTTCTGACTGGCTGTAATTTCTGAGGCCTGAGGTAATTGTCAGTCACTTTTCAAACTGGTGAATACAATAACAGTTTTGAATGTACCCCTACTTCAGTTCAGTATGTATATTCTAAATATAAATATCATTTGTAAACACTATACATAGAACATCATGTGATGAAAGCATTACAAATTATAAAAATTCATTCATAATCAGAAATATACAAATGTTTATATCCAGACATTTTGAAGGACTGTACAAGGTTATATTTTTCCTTAATAAACTCTTCATCTATTTTTCATTTTTCTTACCTGGCAGGTAGCTAGGGGCTACAGAGTCAAATAATGAAGTTGTCTTTCATTTGGATATAGTTTATTAATGGCAAAACACTAATCCATTAATCAACTTAAAACAAGTCAGTAAATTTAAAAAAAACAAAAGAAAAAAACACAGTATCTCCTTTAGTAATAGAGATCACATGCCTCTTAAAAAGGATCCATTATCTCCATGGGTTTCTCAGCTGAAGTTAAAAATCTAAAAATGATTTTCATTCATTTCTCATTAATATGCAAAAATATTCAAATTAGATAGTAATTAACCATCTACTCAGTAGAAAACCTTTTCATGTTAATTTATGATGAACTCAGTTGCTGCCTTGATTGAGATTGATTTTTGGTGTTAAGATCTATCCTGAATACAAAAAAGCACCTGAAAAAAATATTTTTAAACACCTAACATTGCTCGGCTAATTACAGGGTAGCCATGTTCATAGACTTTTGCAAAGAGAGGCTTATGGAATCAAGACAAGCACTGAAGAAGCTGTGCATACTCTTTCATGCATTTATTGCAACTCTCATCCTAGAGCACAATCTCTGAATGCCTCAGTTTAGCTGATTCATATAGTTTTGGGGTTCATCATTGTTTAATTTAGCCACCGACACACTTCAGATGAAACTGCGTAGATAATACAGAATTTCAGTGGGTAAAGAACTACTGAAATTTTTACATATTCTCAAAATCAATTGCTTTCACAGGATACCTTGCTCAATGGACTCAGTATGATTTGTAAACAGACTTCAGTTTTACTTTCTGCAGATGAGAAAGTGACCTCAGTAGTAATGAAATGAAAGGGTGATTATCATGAGCTTGTCAGGCTAGGGGAAGTCATTTTCATTCCCAACAACAAAAGCTGGAGATGAGTATCAGTGACCATAGTGAATGCAACTGAATTTAAACACTGAAGACTGCTATTAAAACGTTGCTCCCTGGGAGTAACAAAACCATGGAGACATGGTAACCTTCTGTTAGCACTTTTTAAAAGTACACAAAAGAAAATACCTACTACTTTCAGTACATATTTGGTTGCAGAGATCAGCTATGGGTGAGAATTCCTGTGGCAACAGATAAAAAGGAAAATCTAACTCCGGCTGGGTATAGATGGCTGCCTCAATCACCTGTTTAAGAGCATGTTATTGTGGGATCACAATAGTACATGCTACATTTTGGCAAGCTTTTTACCTTAGGTTTATATTTGTATGCAATAAGATTTCAGACATTATTTAATTTACTCTGCCAGATTTGCCGAACAGATAATATACTCATTTTCTAGATAAAGAACATAAAGCCTGAGCAGTGTGACTGTCAACAAGTTAATTCTTCAATTAGATGAGGAGGAACTAAGATTAGTGTTCTACTTTTTTATTTTTCAGCTACCTAGTGTTTTTCAAAATGTCTTCCAAGATGACCTATATTGGCATCACCAACGGTGCTTCCTAAAGATGCCAGTGGCCAAGCCCCTTCTCAGTTGGGCTGTGCCAGTCTCTAGAGAAGGAATCTAGGTATTTCCATTTTTAAACTAGCTGCCCAAGTAATTCTTTTGTACACACACAAAAGCTTTAAATGCACTGCTTCTAATTCTGCCTCACTAAACAGTTGATCTCCCACCCCTGCAAAGTATACATTATATCTTCAGGGAATGGAGCAAATGGGGAGTGTGCTACTCTTATGTGGATTCTCCTGGGGATTTTCTGACATGGTGAAATATGGGGTAATTAGTAAAATATCCTGAAAACATTGTTCTGAATCTTTCCAGCAATGTCTGAGAAGGATAATTATAGAATAATGAGCATAAGCCTAAACAAAAGGGAGAAAAATCTACATTCAACAAAGTACCACCTTAAAATTTTTGAAAGGTGCCTCTACAAACTCGAGTGGTGCAGTGATTGTGATTTGGAGCATACTGCTAGTTTCCATACGGGACAGGAAGTTACCACTATAGATAATAGGTATGTATATATTTTCAGATAGAATTCTAAAACAACAGAACTTGCCATAAGCTAAAAGTTACCATGATTTATGTTTTATAATAGCCCCTCCTTTCCATTTCCTGGTCAGTGTTCTGGAGGATTGTTTCATTTAGCGCATATTCTCTAGTTTGTTTCTTTTCCTTCAAGTCTATTTTACATTTTCCTGTACTGAACTGCATTTGCCATCTGCTGATCCAATTACTTATACAATCCAAATCCTTTTGAGTCTGATTGTTTTGTTCCTCATTATTTGCTCAGCCTCCAGTTTTAGTATCCTCTGTAAACTCTAAAATCTTGTTTTTCAATACCTCATCTGAATTACTTATATACAATACAACCCAATTAGCTCAAACTTTAGGTTTTCCTAAGGCTACTTGTGTCTGAGGAGATTTAGATTAGTTGCATGTATTTGGATCCTAAGAAAGGCCTGACAATTCACTCATCTAAGGACAGCTGATCCATCAGGAATTGAGCCATCCTCTTTCAATGAGAAGGAATCAAAAAGCAGAAAAGATACAGAATCTAAAATGATACTGTATGTAATAATATTATCACCATTGTCATCATCATTTTTATTATTGTTACCAATCACTATTATCTCATCAAATGTTTATTCAGTTCTCATTGCAAGACCATCTCTGTGTAAAATAATAAATCTCCCCAAAGATTAGATTGAGGCTATGCCAAGGGTCCAAAATAAAAGCTTTAACTTTCTAGTTTATTCCTCCTTTACCTCTTTTTGGGTAAAGTGTATATTTTTCAACCAGCTCTGTTATTTATGTTTGATATCTCAGCTTAGTTTCTTTGGAATCACAGATAGTCTCATTTTTTCAGCATCTTACCTAGTAAATAATGGTAAATTTAAGAACATTAAATGGCTCAAAATATGTTAACAAATTTAGTTTTTCTTACAAAAACCATCCTAAGCCATACAATTAATAAGCAGTAGAGAAGTTCGTGCTTCAGTAGTGTGTGCAAAACTAAATAATTCAGCTTTCACTCATTGCTCTCTGAAATACCTTCTCTTCCTCCTGTGGAAGCTCGTCATCTTTTAATACCTAGTTCAAAGGTCACTTTCTTTAGAGAACATTCCCTGGCCCCCTCCCTGAGGCAAAATTATGCAGTCTTTTATTTCTATTCCCATGTACTTATTAATTTCTATTGTAGCCCATGATATATTTTATATTGTTTTTTCCTTAGATTCCCAGAGGGATAATTAAATATTGACTGGATGAATGAATGAATGAGTGAATGGATAAATATTAAGCACTCCATTAAAACTTTATAAAAATTGAGATGTTAGTTTCCAGCTCTGCCTTCAACTATGGAATTTAAGTTTTGCTGAAACTCTCTAACACTAACTGGATTACTGTTGTCTGCTACTTTATTCTTTAGATGCCATACCCTACTGTACTGGGCACTCTCCCCTCACAGTTCTATCTGAAGCATATGCTCTACTCCAATAAGATCATTGGTTTCTAATTCTTCCCTCCAGGCAGTATATGCTGCTGTGATATAATTCATCCATTCTCTTTGAGCAAACCTTGTGTGTACTTCAGTACAACATATGTAAAGGTAGCCGTTAAGTTAGCATTAGGAGAAGTAGCCTGGAGCAATTCAGAGGTGATAGACTTGGACACACTCTACTGAATCTTTTAATCAGGAAAACTGAAAGTCTCAAATTCATAATAGAAATCCATACTTTATCCTTCCCAGCCCTGAGAGGTAACTAATCCCTGGTTGCATCTATACCTCCTAATATTCCCATTTGATATTTGGCAGATGCTACATCCTGTTATTGTTTATCTAACTTAAATGTACATCTATCAACTCAATTGTATTTTAAACCCTTAAATGGTATTTTTTTTTTCTGGATCCTAGCACACACTGCCTTCTCCATAGCAGATTCTCAATAAACATTTATTGATAAAGTATATTCATTTTATTTCAACAAATATTTTGTGAGATGCTGAACTATATACTTTGGGGAGAATCCTGAATGAGAAACAGTCTTTTAACTCTTCAAAGAACTTTAACTCAGTTGAAAAATTGAGTACATGGAAGTAATTGTATAAAGTGATAGGAAATGTAAAAGGAGGGAACCTGTTTAGTTTTGTAGTTGAAACTGCTCTTTCCAGAAAACAAGGTACCAATTAATGCATCATCAGGTCCAGGCTGATTGTAGTAACAGATTATTCTTAAATTCTCTGAATATTAACTGTTACATTAACTATTGTGGCTTGTAGTATTATTTTTTATAGATTACCTACCACCTAGTAACTGGAATAATACTTTGAGAGTCCTTAGTTCTAATAAAAAGAAATGATCACATGCCCACACCCAAGGAAAATATATGCAATTCATGGAGCCAAGATGAGAAATGCATGTGTGTAAACCTGAAAATCATGTTTCTCTGAGCTCTTTTTTTTCTTTTTAAGACTAGTTTTTCTTCTGCCTTTCAAATTTCCTTAGGACTTTGAAAGAAGAACCGGCTTTCCTTTCCTTTTGGAAATGGCACTCTGGTTAGGCTAACTTTCTCTCCTAATAATGATTTCTTATTCAAAGACATCATCAAGTGAGACATGACATCACAGAACCTTCAGAATTTGAGCAACAAAGGCAGTTTAAGCTCGGAGAACAGAGAGAGGCCTGAAACTGCACTTGAAGTGGGACCTGCAAGAGAAGATGAGTAGAGAAAGAAAGAGTAGAGGTGGAAGCAACCTAGCTCCTAACAGAGAGTGTGTTTGGAGCCAATTAGTTTAATTAGCTCATAATTCGTATTTTCAGGAATAACTTTACACCACTTTACCTAAATCTCTATTTTATGCCTTTTATTCTTGAAAGTTTATTTTTCTTGAATGATTTTCATATTTAAGTATGTCCATTTTTTTCCAACATAGGTATAATATTTACATGCAAAAATTTATTGACCCTCCCCCCAGAATCAATTCCTGTTTTGTAGAGGGCTTCACTTCAATATTTTCTTTAGTGCTATTATTCCTCTAACATTACTAGTCACCTTTTTTATATAATCAGATATTACTTTCCATACCAGATATATATTTTGTATAAAAGGTATATATAGGATATTCATGTGTTCCAAGTAAAAAATTAGAACACAGCTCCACAAAGATTATTTTTTTGGTTTGTAAATTTTTTTCTTAGAGAGTCATATAGTGCTGTAAAAATTAACATCTATTTATACATTCAAAGAGCTGCTTCATTGAAAAGGAATAATATGTGAAAGTAAATGTGTTGATTTCAGCAAAAAAAAATGTACATCAGTTACAATAATATTGCATTTTATTTTGTCCTTCATTAACAATTAAAGTTGATGGCATATTTTGTTCACAGGCGTTTGATATTGTATAACTTAGTAATACTTAATTCTTCTTAAATGTCCATGAACATATCCTGTAAAAGTCAGAATAACCAATTTGGATTATGAAGAAATAGCTTACTCTTTCATTGGCCATTGATAACTTTTTTGATGTGCAAAGTGGTTAATCAGTGAAGATGTCCATTGCATCTTTTATACTTGACAGCAAGATGTTGAAATTACCTTTCTTTATATTTGAAATACTAATTATTCTCAAAATAAAAACTTACATTGCATTTGGATATTTTATACTTTCAGAAACATAATCCATTTATAAAATTACTATCTATACTGTAACATAAGCTCATACAAAATAGAAAAAAATATTGTCCAAAACTTTCCAGAGTCTTTTTTCTTTCTTTCCCTTCCTTTCTATATTATTTTCCATACATTCATTCATGTGTTAGTTCCTTTGAAAGAACATTGTTAAGTATCTCTGCTAATTACTAGGATAAAGAAAAAGACTAAATTGTTTCACAGGAGACAATAAGACAGAATAAAGCTAACTAAACTATTTCACACAGAAATTAAACTTATATCCAGGACTTTATCTGTGACCTGCTCTTAAAAATAAACAAACAAACAAAGAAACAAATGAATACATACATACATACATACATACATACATACATACATACATACATACAATTATAAGCAAGAAAGTCATTGACAGCATTTTATACACTTTGTTATACAAATTTTAGCAACAAACACAGCCATGCCATCTGGATCTAAATGCCTCCTGAGACCAAGTACTGATTCTGATCACTAGAATAATGACTCTGAAAGTGGAAATTCAGATTTAATATAAAACTTCATTTAACTAGAGAAACTTTAAACTCTATTGTAAGAAATCTGATCACTTAAATGCTACACCACTATGATTAACCTGTAAGTCACAAAAAGTGGAGCTGTCAGTGGCCTCAACTAGAGTCTGCTCCCAAATTTTAATGTTGAAAAATATATTGAGTGATATACAAGCTTTGCACTGATTTTTTACACTATACATATACCTATTATATGATATTAGGAACAGGATGACTGAACTGGACACACATTGTGTTTTAATTTGACCTACCATTCAGTTCTTGAAATAGAATTAATAATGATAATAAAAACTCTCCCTTTAGAAACTTATGTGTTTCATAGTAAGAAAGAAGAAGAAATATTGAATCTTATCTTTTTATACATTATAAAGGTATTTCTCAAACCACCTTTCTGACACATTTGTATTGATTAGATGCCATTAGACTAACATTGACCTGTCTAAATCCATCAGTTACTAAGCTATTGATGCCTGATTCCCAGGATACTCTAGCACCTAGCCCTAAATATGAATATTATTCATGAGCTTTTTTACTAAAGAGATCAATAATTATGTGCATATTAAATTTGCATTATTGCTGTTGTTAACAATGCCCTTTAGCTGGCCACAGATTACGTTCTTCTGTGTAGGCTGCCATAGATGATAAACATTTCATTAGCAGCACTTAGAATGTACACGTGGGATATCATATCCCCAAGAGTGTGTATGTGAATTATAAGAAACCTGTTTAGTGTTAGGGTAAGTACAAATTCCCTATAGTTTTCATTGTATTTCCATTCTGGGTGCCACAAACCCTCCCATTAAATATGTTTTGCCCACTTAAAAAGTGCTTTGTGGGGATGGCATGTCTTAATTGTTCCCAAGACAGTGTATAATGCACTGCTATGATGGGCCTTCAGTTAAACTAATAGGCAGGCAAGTTGCCGCCTGGCTTCAGCACATTTTAAAGCACTAATGAAACACACTATGCTAAAAAAAAAAAAAATACTTATTAGGGGGGAAAAAAAGATTACAGAAGAGCCTTTTTGTATTTTAGTTTTTACAAATAAGAATAGACAACAAATGCATTTTACTGAGTGACTATAAACTTCTATTGTCTTCTATATTTGATATGTTTTAGATCTAAGAACAGAAAAATATTGGTGCCAAATTTTCTAATGCAACTAATTTGTGCATAAAAATTATGCAGAAGAAAACAAAATCAGCTAGTTGCCCTTACAAATCAGGCAGTTGTGCATGTAAAGCAGGTAATGGCATATTTTGCACCAGCAATTACCTTTCTTGCACCTGTGAGTGCCTATTTTACATATATAAGTAGGTCCTTGTTTATTGCATTTCAAGCTGCCACCTCAGCTTCTTTAGGTAAACTTTATGTTTTTATTAAATATCACTCCAAAACAAAAAGAGAGAGGCATTTCTATGGTGGGTTTTTGTGTATGTGTGCACATGTGTGCCTGTGTATATGCTTTTTAAATTACTGTAAAATTGATGCTAACTTCATTTGATTTTAACTACTGTAACTTGCAGGGCCATGTTCAGTGATATAAAATATTTCATTTTGGTTTTATGACATAAATGTCTAAATGTCCTGCTGCTGAGATCTATCAATCAAATCAAAGGTTCAAATTTAATATTATCCAGGTGCCAGGATGAGAGGGAAAACGATACTTTAGTTTACAGTCAACGGATACAGAATGTCTTCACAGTCAATAAAAGGCTCCTGCATGTACCTCTTGTAGAGCCATTACTTCAGGGCTCATAAAGTGGGATGTGGCACTTCTGATAATTCTGTAGGTTTCCCCCTTATCTATATATATTTAAAAATTGCAACTTGTATAAAAAAGGGAAAATATCAAATTTACTTTTTATAGAATTATTTCAGATAGGCGTTCTAAGCAATTAAAATCCAGTGTTTCAAGTATAGTTCACAGCTTTTTGATAAATCAAAGCAACCCCAAATCCATTTTTATAATCCGCTGCATATAGTAGCTAGCCGTTCTGAAGCAGTAGAACTGAATGCTTGAATACTTCTTACTGGCCTATTATTTACCATTAAATCTCCAAGAGGGTGTACAAAATATGATCATTTCAGCAGACCATACCACTAGGCTGTAGAAAGCAAAATTTCAAGCAAGACTATCCAGTTGGATCTCATTACTTGCCAGCTTTATGGCAAATAGCATACTATATTTGTCGATCTTCATAACAGCCAATTTTTGAGAAAAATTTATGGTCAGCAGTATACATTTTAGATCTAAGAATGAGGGAGACTATTTCAAAATCAGGGAAAGCATTGCTTCTCTCTTGATGCTCTAGACAGGGCCCCCAGCAGTTGTGACATGATTACCTAGTGATCACAGAACTTTAGCCTCTTCTATAAGGACAAACTTTACCACACATACATGGTCATTTTTTAGATGTAGAGGGGGACAAGCATATATTATTGTGATATAGAAGCTGCCCACTTAGAGGCCAAGGGCATGAAAAGCTTGAGACCACCATACAACAAAAGGGGAGGAAGAAAATGAGTGGGCTCTTTTCTCTTTCCAGACTGTCTTTTGGCCAAGAGGAGAAGATTAAGCATAGTCTTCCCTTGAGGTTAAAGAAATAATAATTTTCTACATACACAGAGTCATTCCTCTA
Organism: Macroglossus sobrinus; assembly: GCA_004027375.1. Classification (NCBI taxonomy): domain Eukaryota; kingdom Metazoa; phylum Chordata; class Mammalia; order Chiroptera; family Pteropodidae; genus Macroglossus; species Macroglossus sobrinus. Next base: position 251,504 of record PVKZ01001231.1, on the reverse strand, counting down.
ACACAGGAGTCAGCAAACTTTCTGTAAAGGGCCAGATAATAAACATTTTAGGCTGTGGTCCATATGGTGATGTTGCAACAACTCAACTCTTCCATTGTTGCAAAAAGTAGACATAGACAATATGGAAATGAAATGAGGGTGGCTGTGTTCAATAAAATTTTATTTAAAGAAACAGGCCATGCACCAGTTGTAGTTTGCTGACACCTGATCTAAATGAAAAAAAAAAAAAACTTACAATTTTAAACAAAACTATGTCTATATAAAGGTAACAGATAATGGTTGCCATTTTATCAACATTCATACCTTCCTTCTTAATGACATCTATCTTATGGAGGTGTTTACAGTTGCAGTCATGTGTGGGATCACTAATACCAGGTTTCTTTTTCTTTCCCACTCAACAGTATATCCTTTATTTCAATTGTTAATACTAGACAAACAGTGGTTAATTTTATGTGTGTATTTGGGGTGGAGGTATCATATAGGCACAACACTTTAGCTATGGATAGACAAAGAATTAAAAACAAACTCATAAAAGTTCTTAGGAATATTTGTATAGAAAGGTATTTAAAAAAAGAAAAAACATTAATTCATGCATTAGGTAAACAAGTATAACAGCAAAAGAAGTTATCTCTTCCTACTTTTTTTTTTAAAGATGGAGAAAGGATAAGAAAAAGAAGAAAGGTAACAATATCTACTGTATAAAAGGCACTGTGCTGAGTGTTTTTCGTGTACTTATTCTAGAAAATTTATTTCTAGCAAAACTATAAATTAGGCTCTATTATTAAAGCCAGTTTATATATGAGGAAATAGGTTCAGCAGGAGTTTAGGAACCTGCTCGAGGTTACCCAACTAGTAAGTGACAGCAGGAATACTCTAGGAATGCTTGATCAGTGTTTATATTAAAAAGTATTTCTTAATAGCAAAACATGAATTCACCAATTCACATATCAAATTTTAAGGTATATCAAGTAAAGCAATAAAAGACCCATAATTTCAAATTTGAGAAAGTTTTGTATTGTTGACTATTATTTCTCTCACATACTGTTTATATCCTCAATTATAAGCATACCCAGAATATAAGTATGCATGTGCCTCTTCAAATCTCCTGCTTCAAGACTTCCCATTGATAGCCCCATTGGTTGTCCATTTTCAGAATCCCCTATGACTTTTGGTCTAGACTGGAGCCGATAAACTATCATCATATCCGATACATAATAGCCACATTCCTGAAAAAAATATGTATGTGCTTATAAGTAGATAGATAGAACACTAGATAATACATATATGTGTATCATATGTATGTATATTTATGCACACACACTATAGACTTATAGTGTGTGTATAAAAATATTTGTGGTATGTCTATATAAACTAGTCTAACCCAACGTAATCTTGCCAATCAGTTCTGTTCACTGTACCTTTAAAGTATGCTAAATACTATATTTCAAATTTTGCTCATGTTATTCACCTTACTTAAAATAGCCTTCCTTTATCCTAGTCCTCTTCATGGATTCAAATAAATGAATGGAAACAATAAATGGCTCTTTGAGTTTCTGCTCACAGTTGACACTATCATTTCTATGTATATTTCTTTGTTCAAAGCTCGTGGAAAGAGAATGAATATTAGAGAACAATAAAAAGACCTATTGGAACTAAGAAATTTTGGCTACAAAATGTAACAGCACATGGAAAAGTGATGAGTTTTATTGTTAGTGCCACAATTCACACATTATTATCCAGTATCTATTTTCTTTCTTCTTACTACATATAGAATACATTCAATGTCTCCCCAAGGGAGACATTTCAAAGTCCCATGGAGTCACTCCATCCAACTCAAAGTCCAGGAGTGCCAGGTTTCTCCATCTGGTCCAGGTGTGGTTTCTCTTTGTCAGGAGACCAATGTACTAAAAGGAAAAAAAAAAAAAAAAAACTTTAATCATTTAAGCCTTTTCCCCACCAGCCCACCACCACACATAAGAATGTGAACAGTAACAAGATAAACAAATAAAAATGGAAGAATGATGTACTATTTTCCTAGGGGTGCCATAACAAATACCATAGACTGGGTGGTTTAAACAATGGAAATTCATTTTTTTCACAGTTATGGAGATTAGAAGTCCAAAATCAAGGTGTTGGCAATTTGTTTTTTTCTGAGGTCCCTCTCCTCAGCTTGCATTCAGCCACCTTCTTGATGTCTCCTCACATGGATTTTAAAGTATGTGAATACATCCCTGTCGTCTGTGTGCCCAAGTTTTCTCTTCTTATAAGGACACCAGTCAGATTGGATTAGTGTCCACTTTAAAAGCCTCATTATGTATTAATCACCTCTTTAAAGGTACTGTCTCCAAACACAGTCACATTCTAAAGTTTTGGGAGTTAATGCTTCAACATATGAATTTGGTAGGGGATACAGTTCAGCCCATAACAATTGGGAAACACTCTACAGAAACTAGTCTAAAGACTTTCTTCCTTGGGAGTAGGGAATTTCTTGATTAGACCCTGATTCTACTCTGGAAGGAAGTTCTTTGCCCCTCAGGCCACCTGCAGAAAATTCTCCCTTTTTTATCATCTTTCTTTACTCCATCTTTGATAGTCATAGGAAAGAGGCTCTCCATGGTAGCTATGCAGTTTTCCAGCCCATCTCTTCCTTCTGGAAGATATGGTCCTAAAGGTTGTTTTAAATTTGAAATAGTTAAAGGCTTATAAAATCTGTGGTAAAGATTTTATTGGCAATTAATTTTCCTTAAAAACTTACTTTTTGTAAGTTATAATCTTTTGATTCCAGTAATATGTGCCTGCCAGTTTTCACACTCAAACTTATTTTCAAGATACTGTTCTCAGATCTTCTTTATTTTCTAGCTTTGTAGTCTCTGTAGCTTCCACCTTCTCCCTTGCCCATCTCTCTCTTTCTATCTCTGTAATAAACAGAATTCTCGGGTGATTATCACTATTGGTATGCTTGTCCTGGATAATATCCTCCCTGAATGTGAGTGAAATATCTAAATGTGATGGATCTCACTTGTGAGCTTAAGTTATATTGTAAAAGTAAATGCATTTTTATAGATGCAGTTATGATCTCTAATAAGTTGACTTTGAGTTAATCAAAAGAAAGATTACACTGGGTGAGCCTGGCCTAATCAGCTGAACCTTTAATAGAGAGTCTACAGGTCAGACACTGGAAGCAGCAGAGACTGTCTCTCTTGCTGGCCCTGAAAAAGCAAATTGCTGTGAATTCAACAGATGCAAGGAAATTAATTCTACCAATACTATGTGAGCTTGGAAGACAACCGCAGCATCAGAAGAGACCATAGTCCCAGCTAACCCCTTGACTGCAGCTTTGTGAGACATTAAGCAAAGGATCCAGTTAAGCCATGACCAGACCAAAAGAGTATGAGACAAATTTGGGTTTTTAACAGCTTTATTGAGATACAGTTTACATACCATAAAGTTGTGGGAGTAGTTTTAAGCCAATATGTTTGTGGTAATTTGTTACACAGCAACAGAAACTAATAGTTTCTCTTTCCAAAACATTGGCACCTATCTCAAGGCTTTTACAACTAAATAAAAAGACTCAAAGTTATTTTGATTTTTTTGACTGTCATTTTATCTATCCGGTAGTTTTTATTAAATATCCTCAAAACCTTTATTAATCTTTTTTTTTTTTTTTTTACTGCCTGGGTTCTAGAAGCAATAGGCTTTTCCAATCCTGCAAAATCCACATTTCTGAACTCTGTATTTTCTTTCATTCCTGATACAAATCAGACAATTTTTTGAGCTAATGTCATTCTTATAATACCTTACCACATACAATTGATAGTAACTAGGATGTGTTGCTGATGTTTTCTTTTTTGTATAATATCTTGACCTGGAATTGCCAGCTCAGTACACATTTACATAGTCTGCTTCCCAAATTACTTCTGATGACAGTTTTTCAAAGAACAAAGATTGCCATTTTTTTTACAACCTCTAATACCTGTCTCCTTATTGTCTACATCTCAAGCATTTAGATTTTTGTGATGGCAGGCCCGTACTTCTTCTACCAGTTTCTGAGTTGTACCTGATAGGCTAGACTAAATTCAAAGATCTCAGAGGCTTAATCAAAAAAAGTTTTGTTTTTGTTTTTGTCCACTTAAAATCCAATATGGATCAAGCAACCCTCTTCTATCCTGTAGCTTCACCATCAGGAATTCATGGGCATTGGAATCACCATAGCAGAGGAGATTGAGGAAGCATATTGGCTCTTAACTTCCTTGACCTGGAAGTGACACATTTCACATTCACCTGTGGTCCATTGGATAGACCTTATGGCCCCAATCTAAATGATAGAAAAACAGAGAAGTAAGAGAGCATTTGGAATATTTGGTGATCACAATCTCTGCCATAGATGAGCTTAAACATACATGTTCTATATACTTTTCTGGTTAATCAGTATCATTATTGATTTCATGTGAGAATTAAGTAGGGAAAGCAGAGGTTTTAGAAAAAAGAATCAAGAAGGAAGCAGAGCAGAACCAAGGTACAAACAGGAGAAAAGGAGAGAAGCCTAAGGGAAAGGAGAAAATAAAAAAAAGTGAAAGATCAGCTTATCTGTATTTTGTTAAAGCCTTTCTGAGGCAATTGTATTTCCTTCAGAAATTAAACATCTCCTTGTCTCCCAAAGAATTCCTGCAGTGACCTGGTTTCCCTCCATGTACTGAAGAATTATTGAAAAATTTAAAGCATGCTTCACTTGAGCACAGTGGAGCAAGGTTAATTTGATGTACCAATATAAAGTTTTATAGATTCACCTAAGTATACTGCTATACTTATGAAGTATGAGATTGCATGCCATAGCTGTACAATAGCATTTATAAGATAATATAAATAACTGCTACAGAAAATTTTTTTGGACAGTTATGCTAAGTGTCAGCATTGAACTTTCAGCAAATCACAGAGGCTTTACAGTGGACATTTCTCTTTGGTTAATACCAATTGGGGCTCTCCTTTTGAGAATGTGACTAACTTTAGTGAACTACCAGGCTTAGGATGGATAAAAAAAAATGCCAAAAATCTGGAGGAAAAGTGAAAAATGTTAATTAAATATCCTAAGATAGTCTTTAAACAATTGAATATATATATTTGAATGTTTACAAACTATAGCAATTTTGCTGACTTTTTGATTCTCCATTTAGCATTGTATTGTCTAAATTATAATGATATTGCTACACAGACTATAAATATTTTATATTTTATTAAAATGAATAACAGCTTGCTTTTGTAAAAAAAACATTGTACTGGAACTCAGAATCACAAAGTTCGAATTGTGGAACTGTCATTAATCAGTTCTATAAACTCTAGCATGTCACTTGGCTTTCTGTGGTCCTCACTTCTCTCATCTTTTAGATGAAAATATTAGTACCTCTCAAGCTTTTCTATGAGTATCTAAGAGTTTCCATGGCAAGCCAAATAATTGTATCCCAAAGATATCTATGTCCTAATTCCTGGGAATATGTTACTTTATAAGAATAAAGGACTTTACATATATAATTAAGGTTAGGAACCTTAAGATAGGGTTAGTATCCTACATTAACCAGGTGGTCCAAAACAATCACAAAAAAAGCATAAAAAGCCCTTTTATGGAAGTTTCTTCAGCTAGAGCAGAAAGAGATCAATGAGATGTAGCAGAAGGCGAAGTCAGAAAGATTTCAACTGTGAGGAGAAATTGTCTACATTTGCTGGGATTGCAGGATCAGGGGCTCATGGAAAAGCATAAGAAGGAATGCAAGTAGACTGTAGAAGCAAAGACTAGCCCTTGACTGACATTTAGCAAGGAAAGGAAGACACCAGTTTTACAATTTAAAAGAAGTGAATTCCACCGATGACCTGAATGGGCTTGAAAGCAGATTCTTCCCAGAGCTTCCTAATAAGAGCCCAGCCACCCAACACCTTGATTTCAGCTTTGGAAAACTCAGAAAAGAGAGACAAGTATAGCCACTGTAACCATCTAACCTACAGAATTGTGAGATACTAAGTAAGTGTTGTTTTAAGTTGCCATATTTGTGGTAATTTGTTATGATAGCAATTGAAAACCAATACAGTATACAAAAGCAATCTACCGCACACAGGAATGTTTTTGAAATCTCATGTTGTTTAACTCCAAAATAATGTTTTAAATTTCCATCGATTAAAAATATATATTTATTGTACACCATATCTTAGAGTATTTTTCAAAAATACTGTATCTTTCCTTAATGTAGGCATTTCATTGTACCAAACAGGATGACAAATCCCTGTTTGAGAAATAAACAATTAGATGATCTTCAAGGTTATTCCCAGTGTTATTATTTTAATGTGATTATATGGTTTACTTACAACACGGGGTAGGGTGTTGCAGACTATAATTTTATGATAATTTAGCCAAACAACAAAGGAATTTACATTATGGCCCACTTGCAAGCAATAGTTAGCCTTGCCAAGTATCTTAGTCACAGTGGAGGTTATCTTTTTTGCAGATCATGTGATCTAAGCTACATCCAGACTCTAGCACGGTCCTGTACACAGTCAAATTGAGAATATAGTTTAATGTAAGATAGAATAGCAGTAATATAGCCAAGGTACACATTATGCTTCTGGACTACCATTTATAGCAAATTTTGCTTTAATGTAATGTTAAATAAAAACCCAACAATATGTACAGTTAATGGAACCAAAATTATTCTATATTGGTTGCATCCATAGCTATAATTGTCCATCTGTGGTGTGGAGAAGAAAGGTTAGTATAAAATGGAAAGTAGTAACTAAAGTAGAGCATGTAAATGATTTGACATGGCAATACAAGTTAATAAATGTTTTGGAGCAGTAGTTCATAATATGTTTAGACCAACTTAAGAAAGGCGAAATACCCTAAAGACCACTACCCACCTATTTTCAATAACTAGGTTAATAAGGTTTGGTATTTAAAAAGCATTGTCAAGAGGGATATGATTTATTTATATCTGGACTTTAACACATATATATCTCAAAATACAGATATAGATACAAAACATTGATGAAAATACACATCACTACACATTCTGGAGTTAACTAGACAGCTCCCATCAAAACAAAGCAATTATAATAAAAGTATATTTTATTATTAAGTAATTTAAAAATAAAAAGAATAACTATTAAAAGCCATGAACAACTCCGGAAAACTGTCTTTTCTGTTATTTAAAGAAATTCCAACTTTTATGAGTGTGCATATACAATAAGAATTTGCAACATTGCAATATTATGAAGCAAAAAGGTGTCTTAGATTATTCATATTCAAGCCCTCAATAAGTGCTATTAATGTGCAAATTTTAGTAACTTTGTAGCTTACTAAATAACAGGTAGGAATTAGTATGTTTTTTAAAAAGTGTCTGGAATTACCTTATATTATCATTTACACATAAATAGAGAAAAGAACTGCATTTATTAGTTTGGTTTCTTACTCATTAAGAGAAACCTAATTATTAGTTAATTAATGCTTTGTGGGCCAAATTTTGAGAGAATATTTTAGAATAATCAAGAAAATTATAATTATAATTATGGTATGCTTGATAAAAATCATAGAATTTTAAGTTATATTCTAAAATTTAACATCAATACTTTCTATTCAACCAAATTTATAAACTTTCTAGATTCTGTAGAATCTAGAAAACCTTCTGTAGAATTGCTATAGTAACAAACCAATGGTAAGATTTACATGTGTGATAGAACTGGGGATATCCAAGAGACTTAATCACCCCTCATTTACTATATCCTGGATATTCTGATTTATGAGTAGGGGGAAATTTGTACATAATAGTGCCTCATCTTTAAGAACAAAACCTCATGAGCAGCAGTAGATGTGCTTAAAAAGTCTTTTTCTTGATTTCACTGATGAGCACCAACATATAAGATGATAAAATGAGAAGTTACTATAGTAAAGAATTTCAGATTTTTAAAGTAAATTAAAATTTTTGAAAATTTAACATGTATGGGTAGTTTTCTAAAACTAGTTATTAAATAACTACTAGAAAACTGGAATTTATTAAGTCAACAAAACAAGTGGGCATAATATGTAAATAATTATTGCTCAAGTCAAAGAGGTAATGATTTTCTGAGAAACCATGCAGACGGGGGTTTATAAATTTCAAAAATGCAACTGTATGGAATGATTCCCTTCCAAAACACATTAATGGTTATGTACTATACTGTCAAAAGACACCAAAGAAAGATTATAATATTGATTATAAATCTATATATCTATATATATCTATCTGTATATATATATACATATCTATCTATCTATCTATCTATCTATATATATATATACACACACACATCTGTGTGTGTATGTGTATGTGTGTGTGTATATGTATATACATATATATATACATATATATATGTATATATATATATGTATATATATATGTATATATATATATATGTATATATATATATGTATATAATTTCCAATAACAGAGCTACCCTGGCACATGACTCATGAAATCATCTCAACCATACAAACTTATGAGTGATGTCCTACCCTAATCTTTACAACTGCCCAGCTTAACACATGGCAGACCACTGCGAGGGGAAAAAGCTTTCTTATTAATTACTCATCTCTTGGGTCACACAGCCACTCATAGAATATTGAGAGCAATTTTGGTGTTCTTCCTACATATAAATTATTTAGTAACTTTTAGTTCAGTACAGAGCATATCAGGGCAGACAACAAATACATCTCAAGATGCAAACACATGTATCTCATGAGTTATGTTCTTGTTTCATAATTCACACTCTTTTCATATACAGCCCTGTATGTTGGCGGTATGGTTCAACTTTTCACTGGCATTGACAATCGAGTCTTTCTATAATATCCTCCCTGCATATCTCATCATATGGGCCCCTAAGTATAACATTCTTCTGACATTTTTGTTCACTTTTTTCCCCTTTCTCTTCAGAGGTTTATCCACATTTTGCATATTTTCTCGTTCGAACAAACTAGATATATAAATAAATATTGGTGAGACTCTTGTTACTATCTCTTAAAGGATATATTTCCAGAGAAATTCTCACCAATCACAAACTCATAATCCGAGTGCCCAAGGGCATACTCAAAGTTATGTGTTAAGTTCCCAGAAATAGATTTAAAACAATATCATTTACAAAGCTAGTCCTCAAATAATGTTTTGTTCAATGTTCTTTTGTCATAATATTGATGAGAAAAAAATTTTTTTATTATTATTTATTTTTAATGGTGACATTGGTTAATGAAATCCAATAAGTTTCAGCTGTACACTTTAACAATAAGGCATATATATTTACACTGTGTGTTCACTGTTCATAGTTAGATTCCTTTCTGTCACCACATATTTGACCCTCTTTACCCAGTCTACCTCCCCGCTCCCCTCACCTCTCCCCTCTGGTAATCACTGGTCTATACTTCATGTCCATGAGTCTCTGTTTGTCCTGTTCATTTGTTGCTTTTAGGATTATATTCCCCATGTAAGTGATATCATGTGATTTTCAACTTTTTCTGTCTGGCTAATTTTACTTAGAATGATTATCTTGAGGTCTGTCCATTTTGTCACAAATGGCAGTATTTCATCTCTTCTTATGACTGAGTAATATTTCATTGTATATATGTACCACAGCTTCTTTAGTCAATCATCTATAGTAGGACACTTCAGTTGCTTCCATGTCCTGGCCATTGTGAATAATGCTTCTATGAACATTGGTGTGCAAATATCTCTTTGGATATGGGTTTTCAAGTCTTTGGGGTAAATACCCAGTAGAGGGATTGCTGGATCATATAATAGAGCAATTCTTAGTTCTTTGGGGAACCTCCATACTATTTTCCATAGTGGCTGTACCAATTTGCAGTCCCATCAGTAGTGTATGAAAGTTCCTTTATCTCCGTATCCTCTCCAGTATTTTTTATTACTTGTCCTGTTGATTATAGTTGTTCTAACAGGTGTGAGATGGTAGCTCTCTGTGGTTTTGATTTGCATTTCCCTAATAACTAGCAATGTTGAGCATCTTTTTATATATTTGTTGGCCATTTGTATGTCTTCTAGGGAAAAGTGTCTGTTCAGATCCTCTACCCATTTTTTGATTGGATCATTTGCTTTGTTGTTCCTTTATGAGTCCCTTGTATATTTTGGATATTAGGCCTTTATCAGAGGCATTGCTTGCAAATATATTTTTCCATCTGAATGATTTCTTTTGCTGAGCAGAAGCTTTTTAGTTTGAATTAGTCATTTATTTTAGTTTTTACTTTCCTTGTCTTTGAGGTCAAACTCATAAAATCCTCTTTAAGTCCAAGGTCCTTGAGTGTAGTTCCTATGTTTTCTTCCATGCATTTTATTGTTTCAGGTCTTATGTACTATCATTATCATTCATTTCTATGTATCTCTTGATCTTTCTTTTTATTTCTTCTCTGACCCAGTCATTCTTCAGTATATCTGACCCACTTAGTCTCTATATATTTGTAGTTCTTCCTGCTTTCTTTTTGCAGTTGATTTCTAGTTTCAAAGCATTATGATCAAATAATATGGTTGGTATGATTTCAATCCTCTTATATTTATTGAGGCTATCTCTGTGTCCCAGTATGTGGTCAATTCTTGAGAATATTCCATGTGCACTAGAGAAGAGTGTATAAGCAGCTGTTTTGGGATGGAAGGCTCTGTAAATGTCAATTGTCAATTGTGTCCAGTTGGTTTAATATATCATTTAAGGATGTTATTTTCTTATTGATTTTCTGTTTGGATGATCTGTCCATATCCAACAGTGGGGTATTTAGGTCCCATACTATGATAGTGTTTTGGTCTGTTTCTCCCTTTAGTTCTATTAGTAATTGCTTTACATATTTCAGGGCTCCCTGATTGGAAAGCATAGATATTAGTAAGTGTTATTGTCTTCTTGGTGCATGATTCTCTTTATTATTATGAAGTGTCCCTCAGTATCTTTCTTTGCCTTTTTTATTTTTAAAGTCTATTTTATCTGATATTAGTACCACTACTCCTGCTTTTTTATGAATGCCATTTGCTTGAAATATAATTTTCTTCCCTTTCACTTTGAGTCTATATTTGTCTTTGGAGCTGAGATAGAGACAGCATATAGTTGGGTTGTGTTTTTTGATCCATTCTGCAACTCTGTGCCTTTTTCTTGGTGGGTTCAGTCCATTTACATTTAGGGTTATTATTGAAATATGAGGTCTTCTTATAACCATTTTATCTTTTCCTTTCTGGTAACTTGGTGTTTCCATTGCTTCCTTGTCCTTGTTTCTATTTTCTTTATTTTGGTTGGCTTTTGCGGGTTTTCCCTCTGGTTCTTCTTGTTTTATGTTATATACTTCAGTTCTAAATCTTCTGTGTGTGGTTACTATTACAAATATATAAAGGATAACATATTTATACAGTCACCCATTTTCTTCTGTGTGTGCCTTATCTCCATTCCCCTTTGTGAATTTAGATATTTGAGTCTTCCCCTTTTCAGTCATTTTTGTCTCAATTTGTCCCTATATATGCTGAACATTAATTACTATCTTGCTGTAGCAATTCCCTTCTTGTTTTTAAGCTTATAATGCCCTGTTCTTAGTAATTATTGCATTTCTCTGCTTCTATTTGGCTGATAGTCACTTTACTACTAATTATGTTTTGGGTTTTTTTTATATCATTTTGTTTTAGGTGATCTAACCCCTTTCCGTATTTCCTGTAGTGCAGGCCTAGTAGTGAGGAATTCCCTTAATTTTTGTATGTCTGGAAAGGTCTTTATTTTTCCTTCAGATCTAAAGAAGAGCTTAGCTGGACACATTATCTTAGGCTTGTAGTTTCTTTCACTTAATAGTTTGAATATATGATTGCACACTTTTCTGGCTTGTTAGGTTTGTGCTGAGAAGTCTGACAATAATGTAATGAGTTTCCCTTTGTAAGCTACTGTTTTCTTCTCCCTGGCTACAATGAGAATTCTATCTCATTGTTTTTTGATAATTTTAATACAATGTGTCTCGGTGAAAAATTTTTTGAGTTAAGATAGTTGGGTGTTCTGTTGATTTCTTGAATTCCAAGCTCAAGCCCATTCCTTAGATTTGAGAAATTCTCAAGTATTCTCTGAAAATGCTTTCTAGTCCCTGCTCCTTTTTCTTGCCCTTGATAATTAATGCCCATTATTTTTATGTTTTCTCTCCTTACTCTGTCTTCTAGTTCTTGTATTTTTCTTTTATTATTTTTCATTCTTCGGTTTCTCCCTTCTTCCCTCTGATTTATTTCTAGATTTCTGTATTAATATCACAGATACTTTCCTCCATTTGGTTGACTCCATTTCCCAAACTTGCTATTTCATTTTTCAATTCTTGCAGTGTGTTTTTATCTCCAGAAGATTTATTCAGTTATTTTTGAGGGTTTCAATCTCCTTGCTAAAGAACTAATTCTGCTCATCTAGTTGTTTTTTCAATTTCTGAAATTTCAGAACTCACTGAGTTTTTTCAGAAGTACCATCCTGAATTCTCTGTCATTTAAGATGCATATTTCTATGTCTGTAAGCTTATTTTCTGGAGAGTTTTCTCTTTCTTTCTGAGATCCCTCATCACCTTGGTTGCTCCTAGTATTTAATGGACTATTTCTCTTCCTGAGCAATAATGGAAATGTATTTCGCTTTTTTTCCTTAAAGATTTATTATATAAAGGTCTCTCTGTAGCCTATTGCAAAGAAAGCTTTTTTCTCTTGCTTTCCAGTAGATGGTGTCTAAGCCTCTTGGATCCCTGCTTTATATAAAGCCATAAACATGCCTTTTTATCTTCTTAAACCTATTTAATTACGCTTACTACTCTCAGTTTCAGTCCCTGTCCATGCTATCGACAATTTCGGTATTGTTTGCTCAGATTCCCCTGGGGCTCTGTGGTGACTGGTCTCAGATGGTATGGGGGAAGGGGCCCTTCGGGTTTGGGAGGGGGCTGCAGCTCAGCCTCGGTTTTGCAACCATGACTGGTAAAAATCAACTGTTGTTTCTCTGCAGTCCAACTTCTCTGCTTTCTGCCATGATGACTGGACCCTGCTGCTGGTTGTGTGGAATTTACAAACTCTCTCAGGCAGGGCTGTTCAGGGAACTCGCCACACAAACTCATCACACCTTCTCCCCTCCCCCCACTCCCTCCCCATACAGGGTACTCCAGCAGCTGTGGGAGCAGCTTCTTTATCTCTCCCATCCACTGCCCGACACCTGGAGTTCTGACCTGTGGTAGCTGGTATGCGCAGATCCCACACTCGGACGTGCTAGTGTGCAGTTTGGGTGCTTTTTGTTGAATTTTAGATGTTTAGCTTATTGTTATTTCTAGGGGAAAGATCTGAGGATGTCTCTCACTCCGCCATGTTTCTCCAAACCCCTCCCCCCCAAAATTTTTTAATTCCTGGCTAGGCCATTGTCTATTGTCTGTGTGGAGTTTGCACATTCTCCCTATGTCTGCATAGGTTTCCTCCTGATTCATCCAGTTTTCTCCCATATCCCAAAGATGCACATGTTATCTAAACTGTGTCGAAATTGCCCCAGTAGAGTGAGTGTGGGTGTGAGTGCTCCCTGAGATGAAAGGGTGTCCTGAACAGGGTGGGTTCCTGCTTTGTACCTTGAGCTGCTGGGACAGGTCTCAGCCACTCAGGACCGTCAACTGGAATAAGTGGATTGGAAAAAAATGATCTTACTTGTTTTTAATTAACCTTTGTTAAATGTCTGCATAGCTCACATTTATTTCAGTGTTTAATATTAGAAGTATTTTGGGTCTTTATTTAGAAGTTTGGTGATGTTTTTATGACCAGAAATTAGCTGTAGGAACTTAACTCTTGTTTATGTCAATTAGTCTGTGGTAAAATTGGTTTTGTTTTACATTGTTTCACTTAAAGTTAGTTTCTAAGAACCCATCCACCACTTTAAGTGAGGCCTTTCTGTAAAAGGATATTCTATATTCAAAGCCCTATACTAAGACTTTTTTAATTCACCAAGTTGATTTATCTAACTTAATTTTGTTAGTACTTGGTCTAATCACTGATGCCAAAATATTATGTAAATAAAGATTCAATACAAGAAAATCTCATTTTCCCTACATAGTACTTTTTATCAACATTTTCTCTCTGTCATCATTAACTGATGCCATATTTACTTAGTCAGCCACATCAGTGTATACTATGTGTAGAACCTTTTTAAAATTTTCAAAATTATTTTAAAGTTGAGATATTGCATACACTATAGCATACATATCTTTAGTTTGATGACTTTTTATACTTGTACATGTACATTGTGTAACTATCACTAGATAAAGATATAAAACATTTTCAGCAACTGAGAAGTCTGTATTCTTTCCCAGTGAATATCCCCAGTTTTCTAACTACTATCACTGTAGTTTGTATTACCACTTCTTGAATTGCACATAAATAGAATCATACATTTTGCTGTGCAGAAGGACATTCTAGAAAGGGAAGCCCAATGTATGTAGATTTCCACTTCTCTTTCCTCCCCACAGCTTCACAGTGGCCTTCAGGAAACCATTCAGTTGCATCCAACTCTACAGACATGTATACTCAGTACTGGATAATGTGGCAATTGATACAAAAAAAAAAAACCTTTTCTTATTTTTTATCTTTGGGAAGCCTCTAATCATGCCTTTCTGACAAATAAATAATTTTAACTTTTTGGGTTTTACATGCTAGTAGGATTTTTAAGAAGTGACACATTGATCACTTGAATAATAAAAAAAAACATTCTTAGAAAGGAGAATTGGATATCATCTGCCTGTGGAGTGGTAATAATGAAGCCCATATCAGTTTTTTCAGTGAGGTGACAGTCTAATATAAATAAGAGAAAATATAGTTGACCCTGAAGAAAGAGGGTAGGTAGAACCTGAACAAGGGACAAGAGGAGTATTTTGAAATGTATGAGAAGGAAGAAATTATGATGTCATTAAAGTTAAGTGAAAAAAGAATAACAAGCAGAAAGGGAAGGTGATGAAATAAAATGCAATAGAAAAAGCCAGTAAAGTGAGGCTGGAATGAGAGGGCTATAATTTTGTTCAGAAGGAATTCATTGTGACCTTTTTGAGGACAATCATGGTAGAACATAATAATGGAAGTGAAATTGCAAAGCGTTAAGAAAGTTAGTGAAGAGAAAATAGAACCATTTGTTTTAAATAATACAATCAACAAATTGAGCTTTCTCAGGGAGGAAAGGGGATTAAATAATAGCTGGAAAAATCGTGGTGAACAGTTTGCTATAGAAATAGAAAGGTGATACTAAAGCTTAAAAAGCTAGAGAGAAAGAAATATGAAAGTGGGGAGAAACTGACAATACCAGTAAGGGAAAGTAAAAGCTTTGGCTCCTCCATAAGAAAGTGAAAAAAAGAGAATACAAGTGAAAGTTTTCAACATTTTCAGAGATGAAAGTACAGATGAAAGAAGAGAAAGGAAATGGCAACAATTAAAGAGGAAATTCACATTGTGATATGTTTTATTGTTACTTCTCCCAGACTATGGTTTTTCAAAGTTGTTGCATCCATTCAGATGTAACACATTTCACAAATATTCAACAAACTTTTCACAAATACCATGTGCCAGGCATTTTGCTAGGTACATGTCATGAAAATAAAGATGAAGAAACTGAAAATCAAAGAAATAACATGACTGTCAAATATTGCATAGTTAATAGAGACCTAGATCCAAGACTTTTGGGTGGGAACTATGGCCATCTCTGCTGAAATCTAAAAGTTTGCAGTGGATTTGTCTGTGGAAATGCTTTTCTTACTTGTTCTCTAACAGCTTAGACCTTGACTTCAAAGTCAATGATACCTTCACCACCTTCATTTCCTGAACTCCTCATCAGATGTAGTTGGATGATTCAGTCTGTTACATTCCCCAAGGACAGAGTGATGTGTGATTGTGACAGCTTAATGCAAATTACATCCAAGCAACTCAGAGTTTAGAAACCTTAGGTACAAAAATGTATGGAAGAGGGATGAGCAAAAATACATATATTTATATTAAATATATAATATTAAAATATATTTTGTTAAGTTCATGAAGGGGATGATTCAGAAACTAAGAGTATTACATAATTATTTTATCTTCTCTATTGCCAGTTTTAGCCTGCTTATAAAGAAGAGAATTCACTTTATCTCTTATCTGATTTATTGAAATTGATGTTGCTTACTTTTGTCTTGGTTGTAAATACCTCTTTTTCTCATTTTGGGAGTTTGTGACTTTTTTATGGATTTTTTATGGATATGCCTCCTCTTTGCCTATTGTTCCATGTCTATATATGGACTCTATGGATAGGTCATTTCCCTTTGATTCATTAGTTCAAGAATAAACTAGTGCTAGCAATACAAAAAAGAAAACTGTTTTGAATCTCATAAAATAGACCAGTTATTTTTATAGTATGAAGAAAATATTAGAACTTAGTTATGTACTAAAAAAATACCTTCTTGCATCTTAAGAAAGTTGGTATAGTTCCCACAGTTTATCTTTCATATATGGTCATTTATTTATTTTCACACTATTTCTGTAATGTAAATAAATTGAATGTGATACTCATTTATAAATAAAGTCAGATATGAGGAGCAACTTGTTATTAGCCAAACTGACAGAGGAAGACATTTGCACCAAGAGGCCCAAAGAGAGTAAAAGGAGGAAGAGAGTAGAGGAGAAATGTCTTCTGTTTATAAATTCTATTCTTTGCACATTATAAAAAATACAATGGACTAGTATCACTACCATAACCTGCATTTGTATATAAGTAAAAGAATTCTTCAAATACTGGATGGAAATTTATCATCATAAGGAAGACAATAATAGATAATACTATATAACAACTTGAATTGAGGTTTTTCCATGGCAGAACCTTTCCATTTTATATTCTTACATACTTTTCTTCATCCCACTTCCATGTCATTTCATTACTCCTACACTTGTTTTAGTGTTCAGAACACTATGGCTCCTTAGCAAAATTTACCTGTTGATGTTTATACTCCTGCCATCTTCTGCTTACTCCTTATAAATCTGACAGCTTCAGCTTATGGACTTCCATTCCCTTGGCCAGACATTTAGTTGGATTTTTAACACAAGAGAGAAAATAATTAACTCAGATATATTTTACCCAAATCTTCTAGAAATTTTTGAATCATTGAAGAAAATAACTAATATGACTTCCGTAGTGATTCCATTTCATTCACAATGAGTTCTATACAGAAGAAAGTCTTTAGCATGGATGGAAAGTTAAATATCACTTTATCCAAACCCTTTAGTTTAAAGATGAGGGAATGAAGGTTAAATGACATACTTATAGCCAGTTAAGTTAATGGAATTTTTTTTAATGAGTGTATGTCATTTTATGGAAATAAATTGACATACAATTGTGTAAATTTAAGGTATACAGTATGTTAATTTGATACATTTATATATAGTAATTTGATTACCACTGTAACTTTAGCTAATATCTCTATTACATTAAATGTGGTGAGAACATTTAAGATCTAGTCTCTTAGCAACTTGGAGGTATATAATATTGTACCTCTTGTCTTTTCACTAGGGCTATTGAAGTCAAAGTGTTACAATATGTTACAATATAATACCTAAAATATAGGTTCAATTTTATGGTCATAGTCTACACATCTCCAAGCCCACCTATACATCTTAAAATCATGGGCTTTATGGAACTTGACATGTGATTCTCAATGCATAAGGGTGACTTTATAATCACTAGAGGAGAAAAAAGGCAAGACACTGAGTACTGAAAGTATCGTTAATTTTCTGCACAAATGGCAGCATATGTAAAGGTTGAATGTCATGGAGAAAAGAAATTATGTGATATCTATGTTTAAAACTTACATAAATAGGAAATTTTTAATTAACTTGATCATTTCTCCCAACTAAGTATAAAGTATAATGATAGCAGACTATGAAAAATGGTGTTTTAGAATATATTTACCAAGACTGAATCATGGGGTAAAGAATATGGTCTATTAGGACTGGTGAAGAATATCTATCTCATGGCCTACAATGAGAAAGAGAATATTAGGAATAGAAATGAAAAGCATTGCCTCAACATTGTTCCTGTAAAAAGTAAAATTCACTTAATATTATTTAAACAATATTATACTTTGTAATCATCTAATAGTCTTAAGTACCTCAAAATATAATCTTTGATACCATGTATGATAATGAGGTGTATTATAAGAGGTCTGTATGTACAAATAATTTTAGAATATGAAGATATTACCAAAATGGTATCTGGATTGGACCAAAATGCCTACAAACATATAAATTTATCTCTACTAACTCCCAAGATCCACTAAATGACAGCAAAGCATAAAATTAAGACTGAATCAGTAATCATACTAGAAAATATAATAGAAAAAAAATATAACCATCAGATTTGATGAACTTCTGAAAGATATAATGCAGATGGAATCTAATTGATAGTAAAATCCCACAGTGCTGAAGAACCAGAGATGCACACAAAAGAAATTAATTTTTCCCACATAATTCAAAACTACAAACCATAAAAGAATATCTTCCCTATTTTTTTAAAAAAAGGTTACTATAGAAAGAAGCAATCACAATTCTTGGACATTAGAAATATTAGTATCATTATTTGTAAACGAAACCAAAAAAACAATAGAGAGGCTGAATTTTTCACTAAGTATGCTAAAGAAAAAGTGAACAATCTGGAATATCAACCGAGATATTCCCAAAATGCAGGGCAAAAGGCTAAAGTAAATTTACAAAAGAAAGGTATGAGAAAATATTTACTAAAAATAATTTTTAGAAGCAGAAACATGAAAAAGTAAAGAAATAGTCAAGTAAATGACAGAGGTACATTTTTCTGAACTTAAAAAAAGACAACTTTTCTATTAAAAAAAGAGCCTATTGAATATTTTAGAAGAATTAAGATGAACCCATTTTAAAAACCTATGAACACCTGTAGTACACAGAAAATATCATGAATTTCAGTAGAATAAGAGGGAGGTTACCTGCAAATAATTTTTTTTAAAAAACAGATTTATATATGTCTTCTTAGTTACATATTGAAAATAATAGAGCATTGCCCAAAAATCCTGAGATGAAAATTGTCAAACCTAAATTTCTATATTAAAAAAGTTACCATTCAAATATAAGAGCAAAGAAAGCATTTTAAGAAATAATAAGCCTCAGATATTTTACTACCTATGCATGCTATGCAATTTTCAAAAATGTCCTCTAGCTAAGTGAAAATTAAATTCTAGAAAGTAAAAATCTAAGATATAAAATTTTGTTATAAACAAAAGATCTGTGAAACTTATAGTAAATTGTGGATAATATGGTATTGAATGTAATTTATTAGACAAAATTTATAGAAAAGATGTAGTTTAATATTAAGAAAAGCCACTGGAAGAAAATTCAATCTGATTTCAACAAAATTTTTTGATGATGGACGATAGGAAAGGCTATTACTGCTAATTATTTTCTGCACCTTTATAGAAAATATAAAATGTCAGTGACCACTACTAACATCTACTATAGTAGTAGACTAGAAATTAAAAGTAGAACCACCAAACTGCAAAAAATACAATGAATGTTTAAAAATGTCGTTAATCTACTAAAAATCCAGAAAAAGGGGAACAACAAGAAAATATATGGTATGTTGTCGGAAATAACACAAAATATATCAATGACTGTACTAATGTGAATGAGAGATATGCCACCAATGACAGACAAAAATTCTTATTGGTTACTAAATAATTAAAGTCAGTGGCATTTTCTTTAAGAGGTCCAGGTAAAATGACACCAAAATTTAAAAATAAACTGATGAGAAAAAAAAATAGAAGTATGCTAAAATACAAGAGGAGAAAAAGGAAGTGAAGGAGAAAAAAGAAGAAAATAGGAGTGGTAGTATTAGACACCAGACAAATTTGAATACATGGCAGGACAAACTGAAGGGAATAAAGATGAGTCACAGCGATGAGAAGTAAAAATCCACCAAGACTCTATAAAAGTCATGATTGTTAATCCACCATTCAGCAAATAATGAAAACATAATGAAACAAGTAGAATTTGACATAACTAAAATCTCACAGGTGACAGCTCAAGGACACATAAATAGTAATAATATAAAGGATCTGGGTGAGATAATCAAAATGCCTGATGTGTATGTTTCTGAGTGCGTAATATATTAATACTAAGGAAAATGTATAGAGTTAACTAGTTTCCTTTTAGGAATGGCAAAATAATAAAAACGGGAAAAAAGACAATATTAAATAAATTTCTATAACTTTCCATACTCAAAGAAAAGGAAATTAGGAATAATATTAAAGGTAACACTATGCTTTTATGATGTGATGTGTCCTAACTTCATTTCTGTCAATCAAAAAGATTGACATGACGTTGTCATGCTAGCTTCATACATTTACATATTCTTTTTTTTTTTTTTACTTTGAATATTTGGGAACAATTCTAGTTTTGTCTGTAAAAGGATTTTTTAAAATATGTTTATTAATGTATCACTCTTATTTGGGGGAACCAATTAACAAGTCCATTAGCTTTTATTTGTAGATATAGTTTTATTATTTTACTAGTCATTTAATTTTTCTGTATTCAGAAGACACAGAATTCCAGGTAACCATTATCATTACATTCTTTTCTCAATTATAACTTTTGTTTTAAAATCTAGTTCACCACTCAAGCTATGTGAAAATGAACTGACAAGGCCAAAAATATAAATGCCTACAGGACAATACAGAAGAGTGATGCAGGTTAGCTGTAAGAAAAATACAGAGTAAGGACTCTGGAAAAATAGGGTACAGTTGCTCCATCTTAGAGAAAGACAACCAATTCTTGGCTTCAGTCAAGTGTCACCATATAGAAATCATCACCTTCTAGGAATTTAGGCCCGTTTGGTCATACTTTCTAATATACCAAGAGAAGCTGTTAGCCCAAATTTTTATGAGAAATTCATGTTGTAAATAAATCAAAGCAATTTTTCAACACTATGTAAGAAAAAAAAAAAAGTTTAGGGTCTAGACTGAGCCAATTTGAAACCTGACAATTCTGGATATTTAGATAGATACGTTTACCTTCAAATAATGACAGACACAAGTCTACAATTAATACAGAGTAAATGGGATAGAGGGCCACTACAGTAATCATTTAAATAGTTAACCTGACTCATATTTTATTCTTTACAGCTGACAGAGCAATATTTTGTGAACAAGACCAACACACTTAACGTAACCCAAGATCTTCATGGTCCACACTCTGTCTACTGCCCCAGCCTCACCTCTGACTTCTCTCTCTCTACTTCAGTGTGTTCAACCTTACAGGCTCTTTCCAATTTACCAGATGTTTTCTCCCTTCCACATAAAAACTTCCACCTAGAAACGTCTTCTAATTGCCACCCTACCCTTCCAAGAAATTCTCCAATAACTACCCATTCATCTTTCAGATCATAACTTGAATATCACTTCCTTGGAAAATTTTTTCTTAATACCCTTATACTGGTCCCCTGTTACATGCCCTCACACATCTGTACACTTTTTCCTTTCTGAGCACTTATTACAATTTGAATGTAATAATCTCTCCTATTAACCTATAAGCTTTGGGAGATAAGGAATGTGTCTGTTTTGTTTACCATTATCAACTCAGTGCCTAGTAAATAGCGAGCCTATACAAAATAATTGATGAATGAAGAGCAATTGAGCTGCTATGGAAATGCTATAAAATTTTTTAGCTTTTATAGATGAAATATGATTTTGGCTGTTATACCTGTAATAAAATAATTAAAGACATTAAAATATTTAGAAGGCAAAAAGAAAAATGTCATGTAGATACAAGGACAGATATCCTTTTAGTAAATTTTTTATCTTTGGGAAGATTTTATTAAATAAAATTTTTATAAATAAAGATTATAAATAAAGATTATAAACAAGGAAAATGTTTTTAGAGATGAATTGGATTAATGTAGAAATAAGTTTAAGACTAAGAGTGTCATGTTTTCACTATTAATAATAACTCTATCATTCAATAAATAACAATAGATTTATAAAAGAAATAAACATCCAGCATTAAGAGCATTATTTATTAAAAATAGTATGTATTTATTTTGCACTAAGCCTCCTTCCACGATGCCCTAATGGATTATGAAGGAATAAACATTTACACTTGAATAAACACACTCTCTTCTGACTCTTTAATTCTTTTATCTTCTGTGTTTGCGTCTGATACTTTATTCACTTTCTCATTTGAACACATTTATCAAGTTTGGAGATTCCATTCTTTCTCTTTCTTGAGGCCTTTCATAGGAAGAATCATACTTACAAGAACATATCAGTGGGTAAAAACATGAACTCTTTGTGCTGTGGTTGGAGAAGAAAGCAGGTACTTCATGGATTTCAGCCACAATTTTCCAATAAGAAGAATATTCTTTATACTTAAGAAATGATGCTTTCAGAAACTGATTCTTTAAGGATTCACCAACTTGCTACTCCTCTATAAAAGCACAGTTTTAACATCTTTGCTATTGTGTTATATATTATGAACACTGGTGTTTCAGACATTAAAATGTCCTTTGCAATCTTGTTTGTACTTTGTATCGTTAGCTCTAAGGCCCCTTATGATTTTTTTAAAAATAAGATCATCATGTACTTTATCTGTTAAATAGATTGAAAGCTTTCAAGTCGAATTCTTAAGAAGTTATTCTTCCTCTTAATAGAAGACTTAATAGAAGGAAGTGAGAAGGGAAAACTGTCATCTCCAATGATGGTCTTTAATTGCTATCTGTAGATTCCAAGTTAACTTTCGATGCTAGTGCCTTGTAAGTAAAGTAAACCTAAAGTCATATTCTCTTCATAAAGCCTAGATATGCACTGAGAAAGAGTTTACTAAACTCTTCCTATCTCTTTCAAAGAATGATTGTGAAGAAAATTTGTCTTTAGAATTTTCACTGGTACTTTGAAATTTTTTTCTTTGGAAAACATATATTTTAAAGAAAAATAATGTGTAAGTACCACACATTAATAAAAACAAAATCATCATATTTCAGGATTGCACTACTGATATCAACTTTAGATTGTTTTTCCAGGAAAGGCAAGGATATACAAGGTACCCCATGC
Organism: Macroglossus sobrinus; assembly: GCA_004027375.1. Classification (NCBI taxonomy): domain Eukaryota; kingdom Metazoa; phylum Chordata; class Mammalia; order Chiroptera; family Pteropodidae; genus Macroglossus; species Macroglossus sobrinus. The sequence goes on along the minus strand of PVKZ01001231.1, from coordinate 228,394 downwards.
TTTCTCAGAGTACAACTTATAACATGTGTAAATCACTTGGATAGGCTAATTATGGTCTTATCCTATTCATGCAACAATACAGAGGGACTTCAGAGAAATTAAACTCAATGTTTTTATATCACTTTCACATTTATTCTTGAGCCAAAATGTTGACCACCAATGGAATGGATCATCTGCTTGCCTCTTACCAATTGAAATAGTGAATTTAGCCCTGAATCATACAGGGTAATTTTTTCCAGTTACAAAATTGCATATACTAAGACTTTCTAGTACTTGAAACTGTTATCAACTCCTTTTCAACATCCAAATGGAGTGATCTGAACACTACTTGACATTAATAAGGAAGGGAACAAAGGATTTGACAGTAGAATGTCATCTGATATCTTTACTTCTAGTTCAGTGTACTCAGCCTTACTCACCCATTCCAGTTTACCAGATACTTTTTTTCTTTCCATATACCATAACCTACAAGCCAAGTTCCAAATCCATTTTATAAATGGACCAACAAAAGATTGAGCTTTTTATCTCCACTCAAATCAATTGTGCCTTCAGATGGAGAAGTTGAGGCAACATGAATCTACTTTATTGGACATTGCTTGCATCAGTGGAACAGACACCAGGCCTACTCAGAACCCAGGAAGTTCTCAGCACACAAACAGTGACATAAACCCAGGCTCCTGCCCTCTACCTTCGTGTAAACAGTTTACAGTTCCACCTACCTCAGGTTGTATTAGGTCCTTATTTCCTTTTGTGCAATTATCATTTTATTACAGATTAATAGAATCAAATTTTACTAAGAGCAGCTGAGAGAAATCTACCTAACTAATGTTTTTATTTTATTTTTGCTGTCTTTGCACTTTGGGTTCTAGTATAGGTCCATAAAGTAATTTTACTTTATTTATTTCTAAAATGTGATGAAATTTTTTGGTCAGTTTTATTTGATTATCTTTCAGAAACAGGAATTAAATGTTTCTATTCTAAGCAGGACCAAAGGCTTCTGTGATGAATATCTGATACCCTTTTTTTACATTAGACTTCTGGTCCCAGTTCATTTCATAGATACCACACAGTCCTATAGAAATATGATTGTATTTTATTGAAAGAAGATGTAAAACCAGATTTCTAAATTTTGTTTCTATTATTAAAAATAATAATTGATTGCCTTTTCCCCTCATTTTGATGCTTATTTGGTTCTAGAATACTTTAAATTCCATTTGCAGTTAATTCTATTGGACACTATGCTTTGAGGACTAATTATTGACCCTTGCATGATTAAAATAGAGACAGAAATAAAGGAAAAAAATGTATTTAAAGGACAAACCCTATCCTGCAGCTGGCTCTTAAATGAATATCACTGGTCACAAAGGAAAATGGGTAAGAGAGTGTAAATATCTCAGTAATCCTAATACCTATTGCTGAGAAAGCAGTCTTAGTCTCAGAGCACACAGATAGATAAGTTGTACCACATTTTAATTCAATGGGTAGCACACTTTATTAGTTGACAATCTGTAAAGTTTGTAGCTTCAGAATCAATCATGCTAATGCTGATATGTGTTTGGATAGGTATAGCGTATTCTACCTAGGAATCTCTTGTTCTCACGTTCTATCTGCAAAGCCAAGTTTCAAAAGTAGTTGCCACCCATTCTTTTTTTCTAAGGAGCAATTCATTATGATTAAAATTTATTGTACCGTTTAGAGAAAAAGTTTCTGAAACATAGAAAGTAGAACAAACTTGGGCTTCCTACCTTTGAGTTCATATAATTAGTCCAGAAACTGAATCTTAAATGGCACAAAACAATTTTCATAGTTTAAAGAGAGAAAACTATAAATCTGGTTTATTATGTTCTTATAACTCATTCAGAAACATGTGAGGAAATGTGAGAACCACTGTGAATCAAACAATAATCATAAAATTAAGAACAAAAGAATCAGACAGAACAAAGCCTTTTTTTCTTTTTTCTCCGTTCTTTTTTAGGATTCTAAATCACATACAAAACATTTGTTCTGCTCCAGCTCTTTGTGAACTAATTGGCTCTCCTGGAGGGATAGGTAATTGTACCTGACTACACAAGCTGTCCCGAAGCTCCCTTGGAAAGCTCCAGTAAGCTTCTAGTGTTAGCAGCCATCAAGGATTTCACAGGTCAGGCATCGGATCGATACAGCTAAAAGCAGCAGGGACTGTAATGTCGACAGCAGGTTTCAGAAAGCGCTGCAAGTGCCAGTTTGTTCCTCTTCATGCAGAAGCTCAAGACAGCTTAATTAACCCTTGGAAAATACAATTTATCCAGAGGCTCGGCAGGTCCCTACCAGGCCTTATTGGTGAACTGATAGGAGAGATACTGTAGCTGGCAGCGCTGAATTCCCATTTCCCCCTTTAATGCTCTTTCAGTTAGGATGCAAAGAAAACATGATTTTAGGTGAATGTGTTCATCCTGTCCTGAAGAGCATGTGATAGGAGACAGCTTTAGAGGGGGGTTTGTTAGAACTCACGTGCGACTTCAGCAGGAGCAAGGCCGAGCCAGGGCATTGATCATCCAAGTCCTGGGGTGAGGAATTGGGGTGTGTACGCATGTATGTGTGCATGGGTGTGTGTGCGTGAGAATTAAAGTGTGTGTGTGTATATGTGTGTAATGTGTGGCAGAGGGATGGAAAAGCAAAGGCTCTTTATTTTACTTTTTCAATGATCTAAATGCTTTCGTGCCCTCATTTAAAGATATCCCATTAGTTGTCTATTTTTTGTGTCTGTAATATCACATGGTCAGGAAAACTGCATATCTATAAATTGTTTACATACCCCAAATACTTCTTTTGGGAAGATAAAACACCTGCTTAGGGTAGCAATCAGAAAGAAGTTAATTTGTCACATGTTGCAGTCAAACCTTTATTTCCAGTGTTGTCCATGGTGCCATGGGGCTTTTCTACTACTGCAGTTCTTTGCTAAGACAAGCTGCTAAAGAGACATAAATCAAGCTAGTCAGAGATAGAAAATATTTAAAGTTAGTGGGGCTTAAGGAATTGTGGCTACATGAATGGTCTGGTGCGTTCACTTAAATTGATTGTATCTACTTATATTTGCATTCACATTCACATTAACCACATTTTTAATTTGTAGCATTTCAATTAATTTATATAAAAATATTTTCCTAGGTTTATATCTATGGTCATTAGTGAGAGTTCATGGCATCAGGTTCCAGAACAGTGAACTCTTGCACAGATACAGAGTGGATAGATGCTGTCTCCTTTCTGCTGGTTCATTTCCATTTATGATCAGAAGCAAAGTAGACTGAAGTGGAAGAAATAAATTAAATATAGATTAAATGTGCATAAGATATTTTAGATCAGAATCCAGCCACAATCTCTTTGAAATAATTTATAACAAATATAATACACATGAGTAAAAACAGTTGTATCAGCTGTGAGATGAGGGACCAAACCTCCTCATTCACCACCAATCTTTCTTCCCAGAGGTACAAAATGTAACCATTTCTGTTATTGGCTCTTTCATTGAGTATCGGCATGCTTCTATTCAACAAATGCACACTGAGCAGTTAATAGGTGCCAGGCACATCTTTAGACCCACGTAATAAGGTAATTAAAAAAGAAAAAGAAAGAAAAAGAAACAAGAACTGCATGAAAGAGTTTACTTACTAATATGAGCAGACAAAAGACAACCAAACAAAAACATGTATACTGTCTCAGAAATGAATATAAAGAAACATTGAACAGGGTAAGAATATAGACATTTGAGTTTTTATCATTATCATTTCTCCTAGTATAATTAGGAGGGCTTCTCTAAAAAGGTGATATCTGAGGAAAATTGAAAAGAAAGGAGTAGTGTTCCAAATAGCTATCTGGATGACTAGCTATTAAGGCAAAGGCAGCATGTGCAAAGTCCCTGAGGTTGGAACATGCTTGTCCTGACCACAGATTAACAAGGATGCCTTTAAGGTTGAAATAAAGTTGAAGTAATGTAAGGGAATAAGGCAGGAAATTTTGTTATAGAGAGAGTCAGGGACCAATAGAATGTAAGACTATTTTATAGCTGTTTCCAAGGATCACACAGCTAGTAAGTGTGGAGTTAGGACTTGAACACAAGAATAACTTAACGTTTCTAACCACCATGCTGTACTGATCTCCTCAAACTGGAGTTCTGTTTTACACATGATTTGCAGTCATCTATAATCTCATCCTTCTACACATCCACCCTTTACTCTGCTTAATCAAAGACTTAACTATAATTCCAAATTAACAGACTTATTAACTGATCAGCAAAAATGGCCTTATCTCTACTGGAAAATAGTCATCAGTGCTTTCTAGTTGCACTAGAGAGTAGTGACAAAGCCTTAATCAAGAATTACATACATGTTTTCCAATAAGACTTCCAAAAGGCTGAATACATTCCTAGTTCTTAACTAGTGACACTGTAAAGAAACAAAGGACCTCAGAGAATAACTAATCAACCCTCTTCATTCTATAGATTAAAAAGTGAAAGTCAAGAATGATTAATATTTTTCTTTTCGAATTCAGAAAAGTAAACTATCAGGGAGACGATCACTGATCCTGGAACTGTGACATACCTCAGTGTCTTGTGTGTCTCTCTTTCATCTTCTCTTCCCTTTCTGACCAACTCTGACCCAATCCTCTCCTCCAACCTACATTTATGATATTGTCTTAATCACATTATGAATTTTTAAGTTTTCTTATGGCAGGATATAAGAAAAAGAAGACAAATCCCTATACCTCATTTTCATTTTACTGTTATTTTTTTTTTCCTTTTGCAAAATATTTCACTGGAGCAGCTAACAAACAAAAGGATAGTTGCACATTTGAATTTCCCTTTATTTCTAAGCTTTTGTGCTGTGAAGTTCAACAAAATGGCTGAAAATCAAATCAGAGGGAAATTCACTAATCGGGTGACCTATTTGCCACATGGTTGTGAGCAAGTCACCCATGCCAAGTCCTAGTTTTCTCATGTGCAAATTGAGAGTTTGCATAGATAATGTCAAAGTCTCTGTCAGCATTAGAGGTTTTAGATTTACACCATCAAAGGACCAGAACCTAGCTGTCACAACTTGTCTCTGAAAGCCACATACCATTCTACTGCTGAGATTTCTGTACATTCATACAACCACCATTCAAATTGTGGCATTCACTCCTAATTAGCACTTTATTAAAGCTTAGCTTGTGTGCCTGTAGTCCATTTTTCAAGATGACTTAAATCAGAATTTGTGTTATTCCTTTCCTCTCAAAAGTATGTTTTCAAGATGTATTTAGGCAATAGTGCTTTTCCACAGCATAATTGTATCCTAATGTAAAAACTGCAAATATATTTCCTTTTCCGTGTTGGCAAATCCTTAAGTGACCTCGCATTTTACCATCATTATATAATATACAAAGGAAGATGTATTTTATGTGAACTTGTACACATAAATAGAATATAAAAAAATTCTCAACACATTACTGCATGCTGCAAGCTTTTTATGGATTATGAAAGAACAGAGGATTAATATACTAACTGAAGTTTGAGAATTTCTCAACATTATCAGAATTCCTATGGCTTCTATTCCGTTTTATCACACATTCAAATGTCACTACTGCTAACAGTGTCCTCGAAGTATTTATAGGTTGACTGCATTTAAACAAGATTTTTTACATTTTCTTTTTACAACCAATCAATGCTAATATGTCTGAATCACAAAGATGAGAGAATGTCAGATTTATTGACAGATGTTGCACATTCACATTGTAGTTATTGCGTTGTTTTTATGATCAAACTGTAAATAACCGAATTAGCAAATACATCTGTTTGTTTAATGACATTTCCAATACAGCTTTTGCGCTCTAAGAATTATTTCAACTTTCATGATACCATCTAAAACAGCCACCCCTATCTTTCTTCAGTTTTTACCTGGCTTCATTTCTTTTTGCACAAGCTTATTACTAGATGAATTATAAATATATGTTAACTGTCACTAGAATGCGAATTCTATGAATGTGAAAAGCTTGACTGTCTAATCACTGTATCTCCAATACCTACAAAAGTGTTGAGCATATAGTAGGTGCAAATGACATCTTTGTTGAATAAATAGATAAACTTTTGACCATTTATATGTGTTTATAAACACATATACATAACATGAAGTTGATATACACATACCCAATTATAGATATATAGTATATGTTTTAACCTTAAACTATCTCTAAAGCTGATAATTAATATAACAAAAGCACAAAGGTGAGATCAGATATTTACAAAGTCATCTTATAGAGATGACAGGGCTCCAAAGATAAGAGTGAAACCTGAAAATATTCATCTGTCCAGTCTCATTCACAAAATACTTTAATGAGGAAAAGCTAAATCTGCTCAAATAATACATTCAAGAAAAATGATATATTAAGAAAGCAGGAATAGAAAAGAGTAAAAATATAAAAAACGGGAACCAGAAATTCCAAAATCAGCAATGGGCCAGCAAGCAGTGCATAGGAACCTGAGCAACTGGGGCACCAGAGAAGTAAGATGGATTGGTTCTCCAAACCTCACTCACTACCATCCTCCTTTGCTCTGATTCCAACTTTACAGAGTAGTCTTTTGCTTTCAAACTGGCTTCTTGATGAGAAGGTGGGGACTGTTCCTGTTTAGCAAATGCTAGCAACAACTTCTGCAGAAAGGGTATCTCTTGTAATTAATTAATGAACTATGTCTCTGGTTTCAACATGACCTTTATTAGTATAAGTTCATCCATGAGAGACTACCCCATTCTGAGTATATAACATCCATTTTGTAAGATTCTAAGGCTAGATCCAGACTCTGGACTGAGGTGATCCAACATAGAGGCCCTGTTACACTGTGACCAGACAACCTTCATTTAGTCACACCCCTACTAGCATATGTGAATGGATTCGTTAATTCAATTAATGTACATTTCAATATATGTACCATCGTTATGCTTTATATCCCTACTAAGGCCTTCAATTTTTCACTCTAACTATTCCCAAGTTATTTTGAGTTAAGACAATAGATATGCATAGATCAGCTATAAAATCTGTCAGAGAACAACCCCAGCCTCACATAGGATGACAAAGACTAAATCTGTTACCATTCCATAGATGCCAAAAACAGAATCAGAATAAAATAGTTTATTAATCAGTGAACAGAAGGTACATCATCATTGTACCACAGGTTCCCTTGTCTCTCAAATCCCATTGGCATCATGATGGATCAAGTGAATACTCTGACATAGTAGGCTAGGTTACAGTGGAGAAAAATAAGGTCAAAGACTCAGAATCTTTTGTAGCAAGCAACAAAGAAGCTAGTTTCCCTGTATGACCAGCTACAGAATTTGTTCAATATCATGAGACAGAGATAAGAGAGAAATAAGTATGCAGGTAATAAATTTTATGCAGTAATAAATGGAGGGGACATTGTACCCTATAAGAATTTCCTTCTGATTTGGTTCACTTGACATATATCCAGATCCAAAAATAAAATTTTCTCCTAAACAATATAAGTGCCAATGGTTCTTTTATGGTGACAACTTCCATGGAATCTTCTAAGTTACTTCTTTCATTCTCTAATCAAATAACTATCGAGAGTAAACGCGGAAAAGATTTTTAGAGAAAATAAACAAAACAATCAAGGCTAAATAATTCTTGAGACTGAAAATTAAAACAGACAAAATAATAAAATGAGAATAATAGTTAACAAATCTGTGATGTTACTTTTAAGACAAAATTATTAGTTTATGGAGACTTGTAAGAGATTTAAAAAAAAAACCTGCCTTCTAAGAAATTATGGAAACACTAAATGCATATTAATAGGAAGAAAAAATGACCAGAAAAATTTATTTAACTAACTTTTTACTTAGGCCAATAGAATGATTAGTAGTCAACCAGAAAATAATGAAAGTCTAGGGAAAAGAAGCAGCATATAATCAGCAGGAGATAGCCTAGTGAAAATGTTGCACTTGAGAGGAATTATTTAGATGACTATATTTAGAACTCAGGAACCATATAGGAAAAAGTTTGTATATATTCATTCTACATAAATATATCATTGATTCTTCTACTGATATAAATGGTGTTATGTAAAGATAGATAATCTCAAGGTGTATTCTATAACACATCAGGGGGCTAAGTCAACAGTTTATGCGCATGATTTTTAATATTTAGTTCTAATTTAATAGACTTTAGAAAGAAAAAAATGCTATTTTTCTTTCTCAATCTCAGCATCTAAAGCTTTTTAATAAACCATGTAAATAAAAACATAAGAAAACAGTGAAAATATGATACATGAAGAAGTTGATATAGAAGAGAGGAGACTGATCTACATTCTAGCGTTCGCTCATTCTACTAGAGTTGGCAGACTGAAGTAAATATCCTTCCTGGACTTCAGAAACTTATGTATTAAAGAAGGATACCTAGATTAGATGATTTATGCAGTGACTTTCAGATCTAAATTTTATTATTAACTTTATATTAAACAAATAGAAATAGTTGTTCCAATTAGGAATAGGATTAAAGGATCAGGATTAAGGATATTCAGAATAAAATGTTCACAAAGCCATTATTTACATACATACATACATATATATATATATATATATATATATATATATATATATATATACATACATACAGACAGATAGAAAATGTAAAAAATACATACATACATACCAAGATAGAAAATGTAAAAAATAGAACATATTCCAATTTGGAATAAATTAGTCTTTACTTCTTAATTTATTAATATGTAAAACCTGCAAATCAATCTCAAATACTTACCATTAAAGGTATGTATATCTGAGTATCATATAAATACTTCCCTTATCAAAAGAAAAATATTAATTTTGAGTTCAGAGAAATTATTGAGTGAGAGAAAGTACCAGGAAACCCATCTCCTGAATTTACCTTAAGATTCAACACCAACATAGTTTTTAAATAATTAGTAAATACATTTTACAAGAAAAATTACATCATTCAGATATTAAGAAGTTACTTCTTTAGTACATGACAGCTTTCAGAGATGGTAATGTTATCTTTCCCACAGCTAATTATGTTTCTAATCTATTAGAAATATGTTATTTCAAGAATCTTAGGGGAGTACTCAATTTAAATGTCTCTTCTACAGCCTTCATAGTACCCAATTACTGTTTTTACATGGACTAAGGATGGGGAAACCCTCTTCCAATAATTAAATAGATCAATATAACTGCTATGGATTCATTCCCTGGAATGGTCTTAGAAGTGGCCTGTAAGTGGACATCTGTTCCAGGAAGAAGATTTTCATTCCTTTCAAATAGAAAATATCCCTACTAGTAGAAAAGCTGTAGGAATGGAGCACATTCAGTGGTGTGGTCTTTTACTCATCATAGAAGATACAGATTACTTCATTTTCCCAAGAAGTTGCTGCTGCTTCTTCAAAAATAGTAAATTGAGCTGTGAGGAGGTGAAAAAAAATCCTATTTCACTTTAGGAAAACTGAAAGTTTAGAAATTTGATGGCAAAAATAATATGAGAAGTGAGTTACCCAGCTTCCTTACCTCTCCTTCCAAAAAAAAAAAATTGAATGAATTTAAGTATTATGTCTTCACGATAACACTTTGTTCTGAGAGTTTCACAACTATAAGTTTATTTGGTTTTGTTTTCTTTCCCTTAATACTACCTCAGTGGGCCTTTTTTAGCATTGCTTGAGTTCTATAGCAATCAGCTTTTGATAAATATGTTAAAAAGTAAGAATAAGACCAAGAATTTGACTTGTAATAGATTAAAAGGGAATTTAGTGGGGGGGGGGAATGCCTATTCTCGACATTTTCTAACTGAGAGCAAGACCTTTCATTAAAGAGTGAGCCAGAAAATAACAAATACAGAGCTTAAAATGTAACACAAAAGAAAGGAAGAAATGCCTTAGTATACAATAGAACATTATTTCTACACAGAGTCTGCCACGATGAGATAAATTATAGATGAAAAGAGATTAAATAATAACCAAAGATTGAGATGAGAAGGAAAAAAATATAGGAAGAAACTGCCCCCAAATAAAACTGCAGTAGCCACAGCTCAAAGACACCAAAAGAGCCCACTTGAAGCTACAGAAGATTTGAATCAGTGTACAGAACAGACATGATAAAACCATATCAAGACGGTGTAAAAAAGTTAATAGACTTGAGTATCTATATCCTTTGAAAGACCTGTTTCAAATTTTAGTTTAAAATTACTATTATAAACTTAACTTTAAACTTTATTATATAATTTTTTAGTAAATGTTATTACAAAATATGATAAATCTATTCAAACCTATAACTAAATTTTAACAAATATCAAGTCATAGCCAATCCTATTTTCTCTAGTCCCACTCTCTTCTTTCTTCCACTGGCACTACTGAATTATTTTAAAACCAATCCCAGACATTAGTTTATTTGACATCTAAATATTCCACAAGTCTAAAGATTTTTTCATCCTTTTTTTTCTTGCTATTACTTATCAAAGAGTCTGTAGAGCTTTGTATATTTTGTACTCTAATGATTGCATCCCTGTGGTATCATTTATTTCCTATAAATCGATGGTAAGGTATAGAGTCTTTGTGTTGGGGTCACCAAGAACACTCTGAGATATCGATCAAGGGCCAAATTTGTAAGCAGGTCTTTCTAATCTAAGGTTATAGATACTCAGATTTGTTAACTCTTCTTTATCCAGTTTTGATATGGTTTATATCTTTTTTTTTTCAAGAATACTTCCTAAGTTGGATCTTTTGCCAAGAGGCTCATAATTTCTGCTTCTGTCAATTTTTATGATGTTAGTGTCTATTTATAATGAATGCCTAAATCTATTATTTCATTTTGGATTGAAAGTGATAATATTCTAATTCTATAATTTATTTTTTCATATATATGCTGGAACATTTATATTAAGAAAAGACTTTTCCCAAAATAAGAAAGTCTAAGAGTCCATTTTACATAGGAAAGACAAAATAAATGCTTGAATTTATTCTTTAGCAAACTCAAAGGTGACCAGTGAGATTATTTTCTTAAATTATTATTATATACTCATGAATTTTTAAATATTTTATATGTTCCAACTAATTACAGGAAGTCTTATTTCTGCTTAAACCAAATTGTCTTTGGCCAATAAGAATTTCTTCAAGTTGGCTCTTGAGTTTGTTTTCTATAATTCCCTTGCTTTCTGATTTAACACAGTATTTGAGGTTTATCTTGTATTTTTCTGTCTCAGACCTGGATTCAGCCATTTCTTTAAGGAGCCCTAGTTTTTTTACTGAGACTTGGTACTTAAAGGCTACACTTTAAGCATTGTGAGTGCTCATTATTATTTGGTTACTCATGGTTTCAAGGCTTTTCAGTACATAAATCTAGGAAATGTTTGTTTACTTGCTTTTTGTTTAATATACATTATAACATAGTAATATTGATATTTCTAATTTAAATTTAAAGTTTCAAAGTTTTTATCTTTCTTATTCTTATACCTGCATATCTTCTTATGGGAAAACTTAGTTCCTGATGACATTAATGTATTTCCTTGCTTGTAACAGTTACAGACAAATATCACCAAGACTAGATTACCAAAAACAATTTAACTTTTTTCTGTTATTTTGGTCTTTAGCATATAAACCACTAAGAAAGCTTAGTCAGTTTATTATATGTTAAAATCTCTTGCATTAATTCTTTTTTGGTGTGTTTATGCCACCAATTTAATACAGTTAGATTTATTTGTTTCATTTTAACTGTTTTTAACTGTTTTTATTTTTTCATTTTTATTTGATTTTTTATATTTATGTAAAATATGTTCATGATTACAAAGACAAACTTATAAAACAAACTATATACATTTTTTATCTTCAAAATTCTATATTCTTTCTGACCTATAAATAACCATACACAGTTTTCTCTTTTTTTTTTCACTTAAAAAATGCTGGGAATTATTCCATATGTGTATATAAAAAAATTCATCATTTCTTTTTATAGCTACATATTTCTATTGTATGAATGTATAATAGTTCATGTTTAATCAGACACCTATTGATGAGCACTTGGGTTCTTTCCATTTTTCGCTACTATAAATTGTGCTGTAGAAATACTTTGTGCATATGTCTTTTCATATTATACCAGTATATCTTTGGGATAGATGCCTAGAAATGAGCTTTCTAGGTCAAAGGGTAAATGCTTGTGTACTTTTGCAAGATATTGACAAATATCCTTCCATGGGGGTTGTGTCATTTTGTATTACCATGAGCAATACATGAGTGCCTATTTCCTCTTAGCCTTGCCAATAGTTGTCAAACTTTTGGATTTTTGCCAATCTGATGGGGGAGAAATAATAACTCAGTGTAATTTTAATTGGCATTTCTCTTACTGTGAATACATTTGAACATCTTTTCATATCTTTAGGGGCCAAATAAATAGAAGTACAAAATGTATGAAAAGTATGATCTCCTATTAACAAGTAAATGTATTCCAATAAAAAAGAATGTTGATTAATATGACATGAATTAATATAATATATAAGTATACCAAATTTAGATGTATTTTTTCAAAATAGGCTGCCCATATGTCACTTAATACCACTTCCTTAAGGGTTTTTAGCTTTTAAGTTTTGAATTTCAATGTAACAAAATTCTGGTCACATATTTACCTTTTTTACCTCCTTACCTCTCACTAAAGATGAGAGGAAAAAAATACAAAATAGTGATTGCCTGGAAGCACTGTAAAACTATGAAGTGGGCCATCAAAGAAGCAGTAAATGTTAGGGTTTTCTGAAAGACACGATGCAGATATGATTAAAATTGCAAAGGAGCATATTGGTTCCAAGTGCTGAAATTTAAAGATAAAAAAAGAAAGGACAGTTCTCTGAGAGGTTCTCACTTTTTGGCAGCTATATATCCCCAAAAGTCACAGAAGAACCTCTATGTTTAGAGCAGCTGAGGCCAATAGCTATTGAAGAAAAAAAATAAAAAACTTCAGTCGAAAATTGTTCTTTCTCAAGGAAGAACCCATTTTAGTTCTGAGAGGCTTTATATGAGGAAGAAACATTTAAGTAATACTTGAAACTGTAGGATGCAAAGGAGGCAGATAAGCAAAGGTTCTAAGAACAAGGTATACAGGTGGGAAGTGAGGAGATGGAATTATTCCAGAAAATGGGAATATCATATGCAAAGGCTCTGAGGAAAGAAGGAACTCAGTGTGTTCTACTGACTAAAAGAATACTGGACAGCAACAAGTTTATACTTTATCCTAAGTGTAATAAAAAGCCATCTAAGGATTTTATATCTATTTTAAACTATTCTTTCTGCTATAAAGAAAATGTGATCAGAGGAGGGATTGATAGAGCCTTAAACATAAAAAATATTTTATAATACCTTTCAGAAATTGTTAGATTAAGTAGGAGATGCAAGATTTAATTAAAAGTCTGACTCGATTGATTATATAGTGATAATTATATAACAAACTAACAGAATACACATGATTTTTAAATATCCATGGAATCTTTTTACAAATTCTCTACATACAAAGACCTATAACAAAATCCTGTTATATTCGAGAAAGAGATTGGGCCACATTCTCTTATTATAATTCCAAGAACAAGGGATTGAATATAAAATGTAAATCTAATTTTTTAGAAATAGAAAAGAATTTCTTCTAAAAAACAACTAAAAGTACAGACTCTTTAGAACTGAGTCTGTACTTTGATATATATAAGCATATCTATCAAATTTTGTGGGATAAAAGCAAAGCCACTTTAGAGAAAATTTATAACTCTCTATTTTTAATTATTAAATAAGAAACATTGAATTTTTAAGAAAACAACCACCTATGAAATTAAAAAACAAACAAAATGAATTAAAAATTAATAAAAGAAATTAATAAAGGCAGAAAATAATGAAATTGCAATCTACATTAAGAATATAATAGCAACTTAACGAAAAAAGGCATCAAATATAAAATAAAGCTATTATGCCTACACAAAGAAACTAAAAAATATATATACATATATATATTTATAGTGAAAAAATCGAACAACTGTCAGCTTTGAGAGACTATTCTAAAGAGGATAATTTAAATAATATAATTTACAAGATTTATTTAACCGAGTTGTACAAAATGTCATAAACTATAGAGAATATATGTTTGTATATTATGTTAAATGAAGTGTTTGCAAAAGCATATTATCATGTTTTAGGCCTAAACAACCTCTAAAATTTTGAAAGGTAGAATTTGTGCAAGAAATATTCTCTAATCACAATAAGAAAAATATACTGCCTATAAGAAATTAATAACAAGGTTATATATTTGTAAACAAAGTTATTCTATATAAGATCAGTAGTTGAGCTGAAATTTCAGCTCATAACCCGAATTAACCGTACTACAAACACATAAAAGTACTAAACAAAATCAGACCGATAGTAAACTTCCTAGGGGCAACATAAGTGCAGAAAGATGATGAAGTTGTGTCTTTTAATGTTAAAATTTTTTAAAACAGAGTTCAAGCTAGATTTTCATATATTCTGTATATTAGTTTTCTTCTGCTACCATAATAAGTTGTCACAAACTTTGTGGCTTAAACCAATACAAATTTATTATCTTACAGTTCTTGGCTTGTAAGGCCCTTCCTTCCTCTATCTTAAGAACTAGCAATACTGCATCTCTTTAACCTTTCTTTCATATTCACGTCTTCCTCTGACTAGAGTCAGGAAATGTTCTCTGCTTATAAGTACTCATTTGATTAGACTGAGCCCACCTGGATAATCTAGGATAATTTTCTCATCTCAAGGTTTTTAGACTTAATCATATCTGAAAAGTCTCTTTTCTTTCACATAAGGTAACATATTTCTAAGTTTCAGGCATTGCGACATAGTTCTTTGAGAAGCTATCATTCTGATTACCACACACCCTGCCGAACTATCATAGAAATGTAAAAAAAAAAAAAAAAAAAAAAGGCGTAGAAGAAAACTAATGTAGATTCTAGACTGACATTATTTATCCCCCTTTAACACTTTGTTCTTTGGTATTTGTTGTTGCTGAAAAATTTACTATCAGCAAGGGCGAAGTAGACATAGCAAATACGAAATTAGAACTTAATTACTCTCAAATCCCCCCATCTAAATCCTTGAAGAATTAGTGGAATGAGAAATTTAATTGATGCATGACAGATCTCCAAATGGTCATATTTAAGAGTTAAATTTTTATTTGTATTAAAATTTGGATTTCTACAATTCAATTATGTTACCTAGAAGTTTCAAAGTTAATGAAATATTAAGCTATTTATAGAATGAAGCTATAATTTTTTTATATTTTAAATATTCAAAAAAGAAAATGAGTAATAACACAAACATTTATAAACTCAACACCTAGAAAGAATAAACATATTTTGACAGGTTTTCTGCTGAAATTTTTTGAAGAAAATATTAAAGACATAGTTGGAATCCCTTAGCATTCTTCGATTCCATTCCTCCTCCCCAGAGTCAGCTACTATCCTAAAGTTGAGTTTTCTTTCCTAAAATATTTTAATAATTTCCTACACATCTAGTGCATCAACTAACCTTGAACTTGCAAAATATTCTTAAATTTTGCTAATCAAATTCCATAAAATCTGCTTTTAGATGTTTTATTTAAATTATATTAAATTTATTGTCTAATTGGAGAATGAGTATTTTTCTATTTTTAATCTTTCCATTAATGAATCTGGTCTGTTTATCAATTTATATGTCTCTTTTTATGTACTTTAAAATAGTTTGGTGTTACTTTATCATTTTTACTATGCTAATAATAGGTATGTTTATTACATTTAGTGTTTAAATTACTTTTGGGGTTTCTTTTTATTATGAAACTGCTTTTTCTTAATATTATTTCCCTGTAGGCTTATTACTGGCTCATGGTATAATTTTACTGTTTTCATACTGTCTTGTAAACAATTACCTGGCTGATCATTCTCACTACTTTAACTGATTTATGCGTAGATTTTCTTAGATTTTGTATCTTACTAGAAATTATGTCAGTTACTACTTTTTTCTCTATGTTACTTTCTAAATCTCCAGTGAAACATGAATAAAAAAGGTAAAAATGGGCACATTAGTGATAATTTAAGGTCAACAGCAAAAAAAAAAATTAATGGTTTAAGTTAAATAAAATATCTACCAAAACTGGTATAGAGACTCTGTGGTGTGAGACCAAGGTGGTGTATTTGGTTGCCCAGCCATTTTTAGGACATTGCCCTCATCCACATACTTTAGTGTGATTTATAGTTACATGTCCAGCTCAGTAGAGAAGAAAGCCTAAAAATCAAAAATGAGATGTGCTCCCTTCCTTTAAAGATGCATCCTGTAAGTTACACTCATCACTTCCAAAACACTTCCAAAATAAACATAGTTATATCCATTTGCTAGAGAGGCCGGGCCATATAAACAGCCATGGATTCACTTAACAATAAGTAGTTATATTACTGCAGAAGGCGAGAACAGATATTGGAGGCATCCTTGTCTTATTCAGTTTCAAAGAGACTGCTTCTAACGTTTTACACTCTTAATGTTTCAAAAAGTTGCCT
This sequence comes from Macroglossus sobrinus, assembly GCA_004027375.1. Classification (NCBI taxonomy): domain Eukaryota; kingdom Metazoa; phylum Chordata; class Mammalia; order Chiroptera; family Pteropodidae; genus Macroglossus; species Macroglossus sobrinus. Next base: position 211,846 of record PVKZ01001231.1, on the reverse strand, counting down.
TCTACAACTGGTTATTTAAGCTTTTATATCATGAATAAATTCTTCTATATCTATTGAGATGATCACATTGATTACAACCTGCTAATGCAGGATATTACATTAATAAATATGTTAAATATTTCTTGCATTCCTATGAACCTACACTTAGCCAAAGAAATTATTTTAAAATATTTCTAGATTTGATTTGAAAGCACTTTGTTTATGATTTAGCTTCTGTTTTCTTAAGTGTAATTAATCTTTAATTTTATTTTTGTATATTGTCTATATCTGGTTTTGGTGTCACGTGTATATAATATCAAATTTAGCTTTGTCTCTTAATTTGTTCTCTGAAGCTCTATGAAATAGGCATTATTTAGTTCTTGAAAATTTAGTAAAATTTGTTGAAAAATTTTAGGTTGGTTTCCTTTTGCACTAGATTGTAGGAAGGGAGGAAGGACTTTTTTACCAATTCCATTTCTTATTTTCTGTTGTATCTTAAGAAATGTTGGAATTTATATTTTTCCAAGACACTCCATTAATTTTAAGATTTAAAATTTATTAGGTATAAAGTTGTTCTAGTTACTTCTTATGCTTTTTTTCAGTTCTATAAAAAGTGTGCTTATATTGCTTTTTCATTCTATGTGATTTATTTGTACCTTCTTTTTTGTGTGGTCAATTTTGTCATGAATTATTATTTCTATTATATTTTCAATTATTTTTTTATTATATTATTGTTTTTAAAAAAACAGGTTTTGCCTTTCTTGATAATTTATGTTGTTTTCTATGTAATTAATTTATGGTTGTTTCTGTTATTTTCATTTTTTACTCTTTATTGGGAGGGTAAGGAAAATTTCATTATAGTCAAGCTTCTTGAAATAAACCCTTAATCATTCAATCTTCCTGGTTATCTTAAATATTTATTTAATATAATAAATTACCCTCCAGGTACATCATGCAAGTTTCATATGAAGTGTTTTTATTGTTTTCTTCTAAATATTTTATAAGGTAAATTATAATAAAATGTTTAACCTACAAATTATTTAGAAGTATTTTTTTTTCGTTTTTGATTATATGCTCTTGAACTTCTCTTTATATTTGATTTCTAATTACATTGCATTAAGATCAGACCATGTGATTCATGATATCATATCATTGAAAGTTATTGAGACTTTTTAGCAGCTTAATATTTTGCCAATTTTTGTACTTTGTAATGTGCATTTAAATCAAATGAACATTGTCTTAGGGGGCAGTGTCTATATATATCAATCTAATTGACTTTTTAAAAATTATAGTTGACATAACAATATTATATTAGTTTCAGGTGTACAAAATAGTGATTGAACATTTATATACCTTATGAAGTTATCACCACGATGTCTAATAACCATTTGTCACCATACATAGTTATTACAATATTCATGACTATATTCCCTATGTTGTACATTACATCCCTGAGACTTATTTATTTTATAACTGAAAGTTTGTACCTCTTATTCTCCTTCACCTTTTTCCCCATCCTCCCACATTTCTACCTTCTGGCAACCACAAGTTTCTGCTCTATATTTATGAGTCTGTTTCTCTTTTGTTTTATTTATTCCCTTTTTGTTTTTTAGATTCCACATATAAGTGAAATCATACAGTATTTATCCATCTCTGTCTGACATTTCACTTATCAATAATACCCTCTAGGTCCATCCATGTTGTCGCAGATGGCAAGATTTCATTCTTTATGGCTGGGTAATATTCCATTATGAACACACACACACACACACACACACACACACACACACACACACACACTGATATGCCATGTCTTCTATATCCATTTATTTAGCAATGGACATTTAAGTTGCTTCTGTATCTTGGCTTTTGTGAATAATGCTGCAGTAAACATAAGTATGCATATGTCTTTTCAAATTATTGTTTTTGTTTTCTTCAGATAAATACCCAGAATGGAATTGCTGGGTTATATGGTAGTTTTATTTTTAGTTTTTTTGAGGAAGCACCAAACTGTTTTCCCTAGTGGCTGCACTAATTCACACGTGAAAAGTGAAAAGATTCACTTTTTTTCACATTCTTGCCAACACTTATTTGTTGTCTTTTCGATAATAGCCAATCTGACAAATGTGAGGTGATATCTCCTTATGGTTTTTATTTTCATTTCCTTGATAATAAGTGATGTTTCTTATGTCTGTTAGCTTTCTGAATGTCTTCTTTAGAAAAATATCTATTCAGGTCCTCACTTTTTAATCAGATTGTTTGTTTTCTTAGTGTTGAGTCATATGAGCTCTTTATATATTTTTGATATAAAGCCCTTACTACATATCATTAGTGAATATCTTCTCCCATTCAGTGTATTGTCTTATCATTTTGTTGATGGCTTCCTTTGCTACGCAAAAGCTTTTTAGTTTGGTGTAATTCCATTGGTTTATTTTTGCTTTTGTTATCCTTGCCTAGGAGGTACATCCAAAAAAAATATTACTTAGGCTAAAGTCAAAGAGTTTACTGCTATTTTCTTCTAGTAGTGTTATGGTTTCTGGTCTCACATTTAAAAATCTTTAATTCATTTTAATTTTATTTTTAAATACAGTATAAGAAATTGATTTAGTTTCATTTTCTTTTGCATGTAGTTGTCCAGTGTTCCCAACACCATTTATTAAAGAAACTGTCTTTTCATGTTGTATATTCCGGGCTCCTTTTCATAGATTGATTGACTAAATAAGTGTTTATTTCTGGGCTGTCTATGTGTCTGTTTTTGTGCCAGTATTATGCTGTTTTGATTTCTATAGTAGAGTTTGAAATCAGGAAGCAATGGTACCTCTAACCTGGTTCTTTTTTTTTCAATATTGTTTTGACTATTCAGGGTTTTGGTAGTTCGATATAAATTTTGAGATTATTTGTTCTAGTTCTGTGAAAAACGTCATCGGTATTTTGGTAGGAATTGCATTGAATTCATAGACTGCTTTGGGTACTATGGACATTTTAACAATATTAATTCTTCCAATTCATGAACAAAGAATATCATTTCATTTATTTATGTCTTCAGTGTCTTTTCATCAGTGTCTTATACTTTTTCTATTGTATAGGTCTTTCACCTCCTAGGTTAAATTTATCCTAAGTATTTTTTTCTTTTTGATGTAATTAGAAATGTAACTCTTCTCTTAATTTATCTTATAGTTTGTTATTAGTGTATAGAAATGCAAGATATTTCTATATATTGATTTTTGTACCAAAACCTAGGCATCAAGGTCCTGAGACCTCCACCACTTCCCTTAGAGACATTCAGCCTCAGTAATAGCTCACTATTCTGCCTAATTTCGGTCTTTGTTTTTGGCAGCTAAGCTTTCAATGTCTTAGATTCGCATTGAAATATGCATTTAAATTATTTCATAATTTATGTGCTTGCGTCCAGAAAGTGATTGAGTAGTATTTCACATCAGTTAAGGCTACCATCTTGACTGAAAGTCTTACAGAAATATTTCCTAACATACAATTCTAACATCATTTGATTTTCTTCACACACAAGGAAAGTTGGAACATTGAGTTTGGACATTTTAAAAAAGAAATATCACCTTGATTTTAGATATTTTATATTTTAATTACCTGTTATATGACCCCAATTTTCTACTAAGTACTTCATGCTTTAGTAGAAGTTTTATTGTTGTTTCATAATGACTGTATATTATCTTTAATACATTAGTAATCCATTTTAAGTAGATTCATGATTAAGCCAATATAGTGTTAATGATTTAATCAACAACCAAGCCTTCTTTGCAACTTTAGGGTTCAAGAAAACCTAAAAATTAACATCTATAAAGTGTCCAAATAATGAATGCATTCTTATTTTTTTTCAGAGAATTCAGACTTGTGAATAAAATTATTGAATTGTAAATAGGAATTTAAAACAATATTTATCTTATTTTTATTATTTTAAGAAAAATAATATTTCTGAAATAATTTATAAAGCTGCCAAAGGATAGGTAAGTTCATGGTACTGTATAATAGATCACTAGATTTAGAACATCTAACTGGGAAAGCTGGAAATGAGAAGTTTAAAGTTCAAGGAGGTCTGAAATCTAACAAGCTTAATCAAAGGAAAAGATGTGAAATGTTCACAAAAAGGAGTCTGCAAAGCCACACACACAGAAAGACTCTGCCAGTGTGTGAAAAGAATGGCAACTTTTTCCTATTAAGAAAAAAATAAAAATAGGTCACATTGTTGACCTTGGCCATCCTCTGGCATAGTCATGTCACAGTCATAACACAGAGCATAACATAAATGGCCAAGGGGTTCTCAATATGTGAGAGGGGGTAGGAAATCAATTCATACTAACTTTTAACTCCCTCTTGTTTCTGCAAAGCCTCATCTTGATTTCTTGGTGAACTTTAACACTCTAGGTCCTTGAAACAGTGCAGTTTTCGTACAGTTCCCCTTAGACTACAAATAGTTCACTGGACCATAGGCGGTGCAAAAAATAAACATGACCTATCTTGTACTAAAACTGAGTATGTCATACTGGGTGAGGGTAAATATGATCCAGATGATAGGACCAGATCACAGGCAGAAATACATTAATATGTACCTTTCAAAATGACACAGCAACTCTTTATATTCATTATAAAAAACTTCATCAAAAAACACCTCTAAGTCTAATATTAAAATAAGCCTCACTTTAATATCACTCTCTAGTGTTGAACAATAGCTCACATATCAACCAACCAACCACTCAGTCAATCAAAGAAAAAGCATTCATTAAATATACACTGTGACCCATATTTTACTGAGCACTACTGTGAAGATAAAAGTATAAGAATATCTTACATTTCAATAATAATTGTTATTTACAAAGTACTTTGATTGCAGTTAGTATGGGAAAAGACTCACTAATGTATTTCTCTCATTTTCTCATTATAATAGAAACACACACATTAAAATTTTTAAAAATTGCTACTAAACCAAGGAAATGTTTACCATTTTATTGAATTTATTTCCATTGAATATCAATTGCTTACATATTTTAAAGAGAATGATAGTATAATTTTATATTATTTTAGTTACCAATAGAATGAAAATATTCTTTTACATATTATTATTTCTCATCAAAGTAATACATGCATACAATAAAATTTAAAATGGCACAGAAAGACTTTTAATAAAAAACAACAGTTCCTACATTAACCCTGCCTTCCTTTTGGCCTGCTTCTATTTCTGTATCTTCTAGTTATTACTTCTCTAATTTTTTTAAAAAAATCAGAGTTGATATGTAGCCAATGCATCTCAATCAACCTCCATTCTGAAGATATAAACTTCTGGTCATATCATTATGTGTTTGTGCCATAAATAGTTATAAAACATTTTTAATATTAAATCTGTCTAAATAATATAATTTATATCCTAATTTCTTGATTTATTACATTTAAGCATTGTTTTAATTCAGCACTATCAAAGAATATTTAGTTCATTCACTATTCTTCTCTCTCCTACCTTTCCCAACTTGTAATAGTTATATGATTTTCTAAATCTCTTTTTAACTTCTACTTCATAATGTTAAATAATACTTTACGCAAATACTTAAGTTTCCCTGTATTTCTTACTCTATTAACTTTCAATTGCAATTGACTCTCCATGACTGAGGATATTCTTAGGACTTCTACCATCCCTGTACATCTCTTCAGCCTTTTATCTTCAATATTGATAACATTTACATGTTGTTCTGCAAACATATTGAAGTCTATATTTTTTCTTTTAGTTAAATATATATATACATATATACATACATACATATATATGTATGTACAGACATATATACATACATACATATATATGTATGTATGTATATATTTACTTAACCAAAATATAATATATATATACATATATACATATATATACATATATACATATATATACATATATACATATATGTATATATATTTACTTAACCAAAATATAAATAAAATTAACCAAAACCAAAAATGTATAGTTTTATATTCATTACTCATTCACACACATTAAAAATGAATAAATAGTATTTTTATCAATATAGCTATGTAATACTTTCTCTCTACAAATCTAAAGTCAAAATCACCAAGCACCTTAAAGAGAAATTTCCTGGCATCAAATAAAATGAATTTTCTCTTCTGATTGCTCAAAATCATACCACACTTTATCTGCTTCTTTTTTGGATCATACTTTCCTGTATAACTTTTCTTTTAAACCTGGAGTCATCTTCCTTTTCTTGTGGAGACAGGGAATATGTTAGCCATCTTTATCATATCACTAGCTTGTTTCTTATTCTGTCTTTTCCTTAGAATCTCTCTCTCTCTTTCTTAGAAGATATTTTTTCTAGAGTCCAGAGATTTCCTGTTCTAATTTGGGCTGAAATTCTTCCTAGGTCTTGTGGATATAGTTATGTCCAATTAGTTGTAACCAATTCTCTCTTTCTACATAACACATAGGTTTAAAAAGTGTTGGCTGCACATGTTTGACTTCCTTCAGGTTATGCTCAACACCTATCATCCCAGAGATTCTCTCCCTAATTGATCAGCATAGAAAGCAGAAAGTCAGGGCCTTTTCCTCTGCTCCTTAAAACAGCCTCTCATGTGCAGTTGATTTTTGAACAACATACGTTTGAACTGCGTAGGTCCGCTACATACGAATTTTTTACATTAAACATCTGTACAGTTTTTGATCCACTGTGAGAGTCCATGGATGTAGAGGGCTGACTGTATGCATTGATCTATGCCATTTTACATAGGGGACTTGAGCATCTGCAGATTTTGGTGGGATCTTGAAAACAAACCCCTGTGGATACTGAAAGTAGTTAAGTTTCAGGGGAGTCAAAAGTTATATGCAGATTTTCCATTATGCAGAGGTTGGCTTTAACAAACTTTTCTCTATTTCATTAGTTTTTACAGTATGATCTGTGGAACTTTGAGGGTCCACAAGACTCCTTCAGGTAAAAAATATTTCCAAGTAACACAGACATTACTTTGCTTGTTTCTTTGTATTGGCATTTGAACCAACGGTTCAAAGAAAAGGTGATGAGTAAAACTGCTGGCAGCATAGCATGAATACAGTTGTACCAAACTGAGCTCAGTTTTTAAAAGCCAATTTCACATACAGTGTTCTTGATGAAAAAAATAACACTTATTACTGTATTAAATCTTGACCCTTGAGTACATATTTTTTATATGTGTGATGAGACAGGAAATATGCATAAAACACTTTTGCTGCATAGTGAAAAACAGTAACTACCTTGAGCAAAAGCATTTACATGATTGAGAAGTGAGCTGAACTACACATTTTTTCTTGAAACATCATTTTTATTTGAAAGAACAATTGATAAAAAAATTATAATTATGTAGACTTGGGAATTTGGCGATATTTTCTTAATGAAGTGATACTGTCACTTCAAGGAAACCATGTATAGTATTTGTTGCCAATAATAAAATTTAAGCTTTTAAGCAAACATTGTTTTTGGAAAACTCTTATCCACTACTGTGAGCTTGACAGCAATAAATATTTATTTATTGCTGAGATTGGTGGTGATATTAACAAAATGTATTTTGTGATGAAGAAAGATCTACATAACTCAGCAAACTATTATTTTCTAGATTACAAAATTATCATGTTCCAAACCATGCATGAATAAAAGACCCATTCAAAATTTCATATTGACCAATGTATTTCAATATAACAGAGTATGGAAAGTCTGCTCACTTGATCTCAGGTTCTATAATGCAACTAACCTTTGAGTAACTATCACTAGCAGATATTAGTGTAGTATCAGAGAATAGTACCCAAATTTAACTAAAAATGCTATTAAAATTCTTCCTTTTCCTACTACATTCTGTGTGAAACCGTACTTTCTTGATATTTTTAATCAAAATTAAGATATCAAAACAGATGGAATACAGAAGCAAAGAAAATCTGGCTCTATTTATTAAGTCAGATATTAAAAGAGACAAAAATGTAAAATAATGTCATTCTCACTATTTTGTTTGGGAAAGTATAGGAATTTTGGTAAAAATATATATTGTTTATATTAACATAATAAGTTTATCATTATTATTTATAAATATATATAAATTTTTCAGGTTTAATTTCTAAATTGGCAAATATTGAAATATGTAACCCATAAACAAATTGTCTTTGGGATCTTCAATAACATTTAAGAGAGCAAAGGAGCCCTGAGACTAAAACCACTACTCTTGATTTCTTACCTGCAAAGACTTGAAGTATTTTCTTTATTCCTTCTGTTTAGCTGAGTTTTTTGCTTCTAGATCTTTCTATCTCTCATCCCAATGGGACAGTAGTGGAAAATATAGACTGGTTAGTTATTTTTATTCCTTCAGACTGTGTAGACAGCAGGTGTTTCAAGATCCCAAAACCTTCACTTTGGGAAAATGATTATCTAGTTTACTTATAGATTATTTAATTTACCAAATTATTGACACTAACTCATGTTCCTATCTATTTGAACTGATGCAGTTATAATGTTATGTCCACTTAACCATTTCCCCATAAATTAGTAAAGGCTATTCTCCTGGGAAAGTTACAGATTTTATTTTCTTCCTAGAAAGCTAACCTTAACCTTATCACCTTTCTGATTTAAAGAATGGGATCTCTTTCAATTTCAATGCCTATAAAGTTTTCTTTAAGAAACTCAAATAGAATTATCTACCAACATTTCTGATAATTTTCTGAAGTAATAAGAGCACAAAGATGAATAAATCTTTTAAAAGGGGGAGCCTTTAACGTGGAAGCATTGCTTCATCTCTTTCTACAAGACTTGAAAGCCTATGTTCAGTAATTTATGTTAATGCTTTATTTTCGAAGTTTCTTTCTTCCATGAGCTCTTCATACTTTGACCAAGAACTGACCTCTCCCCTCTTTGAAATTTACCCTCCAACCTCCCCCACCCCACCCCCCAGGCTGGCTTTTTATTAGGGAACATGGGAGACATACCCTCATATTGCTACGCCTTGCACTCTGGTGGCAGGCCTCCCTGACAAAAATCAAAGAGCTGCTAGTACCAGAAGGATGAACTCTGTGATCTCAGCCCTGTAAAGAGAAGCATCCCCAGAGAGAGGTTCAATGCATGTCAGAGTTAAATCTTAATTCATCCGAGAGCTGAGAAGCAGTCAACTTTTAAATATTTTTGTTGAGAAACTTTGAATATTTTATTGAGAAACACTTTCCAAATCACTGATCAAATTTGTATTTCAGTTACTTCTTTGAGTGACTCTGGTCCAAGACAACAAACAAAACCAATGGCTCGTGATTTAGAAAAAAGTTTTTAGGGTGTTGAAACAGACTCTACTATTTTTTTTTTTTTTCAGGTTGAGTTGGAGCCATAACCTAAACTTCTTCTCCCTTTCTTTTTGCTCTTTTCCTTCTTCTCTTGCTTCCTCCCTCCCTTCCTTCCTTTTCACTTTTTCTAAAGATTTACCAATTTCAAGAACAACCCATTGTTTAATTTTGAATGCCATCAGTGAGTAAAGTTGGGTGTTTTCTGAGGAATTAGATACTTCCTTTGATTTTTATGATGTTAAGTACCTTGCTACCCTAAATAATATTGTGATGTTAGTGCTAGAATCTGTCTTAAAGTTAGTACTAGAATCTGACTGTAATTCTTTCTTTAAAAAGACTAAATTTAATTATGCTAAATGTCAGAAGATATCTAACCTTCATGGGAAATATCTTGTTGGCCTTAAAAAATCTTATTTATTGAGCACTTATATATGCTAATCACTGTTCTAAATGACTTGCATGTATTAAATTATTTAACCATTAGAACCACTTTATTAGGTCAGTATTTTTATTGTACCTATTTTATAGATGAGGAAATCGAGGCACTGAGAGTTTTAAAACTTTGTCCAAGAATGTTAATATGTATCAGAAATGAGGTTGGAATGCAGGCAATCTGGCTTCAGAGAACATGAATTTAACTACAACACTTGATTCTTCTCCACGTAGTCAAAATATCGTGTGATCATAGAAAAACAATAGTGAATTCTGCTAGTAGCTTATGGAATTTTTATTATTTCTTGTATTTAACTGTGACTTATTTCCATTTCACTGCAGGACAATTGAAATATTTATGCTTTGGTACGTGTTGTCTTCTAATCTCAAATGCCCTTCTTTCTTACTGTTAAAATTCAAACTATTATTTAATGCTTATTTCAAATTTCATTTTCTCCATACTGTGTCTGTTAAAAGTCAGAGGACTCCAAAATTTGATTTGGAATGGAACACAGAGAATTTCTAGCACAGTTTTTATCCAAATCAAGAAATTACTGAGACAACTCAGTAATGAAGTATGATCCCTATTTTATAGATGAAGTACCTGAGATATAGCAAAGTTAATTAACTCTTTCAACATTGTAAGGCTAGTAATTGAAAGAATTGAAATTCAAGTTCTCATTTTTCACTCCAGATTTTATGCTCCTAAATTAGGGTAAAGAAAGAGTAGCATCATATTCAGAGATTTTTAAGTAATTATTTAAGGCTAAAATGTGGGATGTGATAAGTGAAGGAGTTGAGATATTGGTAAAATGAGTCAGAACAGTTAGGCAGAGGCCAGATTGTGATGTATTTTGGAAGCTATACCAGTATGTTTGGATTATATTCTCCTTATCCATTTCTTCTATTACTGAGAAAGCAATTTGAGTTTCTCCTTATGTTATTGTTTTGGTTTTCTTGAATGTCAATGTTGAGTTTTTCTGATACAATATTAATTTTAATTCTATTGTTACTTTTAAAAGTCATTTGTTTCTTTGCTTATTTTGAAGCCAGTTTCATTTTCTTTCAATTTTATCTCAGAATATTGCCCTTCATGACTCCTCATTCTGCTCTATAAAATTTATTTTTTTAAAAAACTCATCTTTTTAGATTTTTTTTGGTACACAAAATAGTGTTTTACACAATATTCTTATATTTTACATAAGAAGCAAATTCAGTGATATGCTTTTATTCTAAGTTTTTAGGGAAATATGCTTTTATCCGTCACTATTTTAATATATTTATATAACATATAACTATATATTTTTCAGATATATTTTTTAGCCTTGAACTTAGGAAAATCTAGACAGATATACACATTTACACTTGTCTGTATCTTTAGTTCTCTTAACTGCATATTTTAACTTTGAGAAAATTTGCACTTGGATTGGCCCACAATATGCATAGTAGATCATCATTTAGTGTAGGATTTTTCTCTTAATTTTAATTGCAGTACCTCTGGAGGGTCAAATTAGTCTCTGATTACCATTTGTGTGCCCAAGAATTACATATCTTTTAGAATAAAAGTGTTCCATGGTCAAAAAACTTTAGGAAATGTACTACTTTTGTGCTACTTTTCCCCCTTGGAAAAGCTCTAGGACACACCTGGAAAAGTCCTGTAGCAAAGAAGCTTGTTAATCATTCTTTTTAAAATCAGTATTTATTAAACTCTTTTGCAAGGAATATTTTTTTTAGCATTTAATTTTATTTTATTATTAGTTTCAAGTATCCAGTACATTGTTTATTTATATAGTTTATTAAACAATTCTCCCTAATTACTCTAGCACCCCTCTAGCTCCACACCTAGCCATTACATTAATGCTGACTGCATTCCCTATGCCATGCTCCCCATCCCCGTGATCATCTATCAACTACTAATTTGTACTTCTTTAACCCTTCACCCCTTTCTCCCTGTTCCGCAACCCCCATCCCCTCTGGCTCTCACTATATTGTCCTCTATATTTGTAAGTCTGTTTTCAATTAGTTCATTCTTTTAGTTCCTTGGATTCCACATATAAGTGATATCATATGATATTAATCTTTCTTTGGCTTATTTCATTCAGCACAATAACCTTTAGGTTCATTCATGTCATTGCAAATGGTAGAATTTTATTTTTTATGACTAAGTAATATCCCATTGTATATATAAACCTTAACTTCTTTATCAATTTTCTGTTGATGAGCGTTTTGGTTGCTTCTGCCATAAACATGAGATGCATAGGCCTTTATGAATGATCATTTTGCTTTTTGGGGGACAAATACCCAGAAATGCAATTGCCAGGTCAAAAGGTAGATCCATTTTTAATTTTTTGAGAAACTTCCATACTGTTTTCCATAGCAGCTGTACCAATTTGCAGCCCCACTAACAGTGTATGAGGGTTCCCTTTTCTCCGCATCCTCCCCAACACTTGTTGTTCTTTGATTTATTGATGATAGCTATTCTGACAGGTGTGAGGTAATATCTCATTGTAGTTTTAATTTGCATTTCTCTGATGATTAGTGACCTTAAGCATCTTTCCATATGTCTATTGGCCATCTATATTTCCACTTTGGAGAAATATCTATTCAGGTCTTCAGCCCATTTTTGGATTGTTTAAATTGGATTGTTTGTTTAAGTTGAATTATTTGTTTTATTTGTTTTTGAGTTGTATGAGTTCTCAATATATTTTGGATATTAACCCTTTATCAGATGTATCATAAGCGAATATATTCTCCCATTCAGTAGATCATCTTTTCATTTTGTTGATAGTTTGTTTTGCTATGCAAAAACTTTTTAGTATGATGTAGTCCCATTTGTTTATTTTTTATTTTGTTTCCCTTGCCTGAGGAGATAGATCCAAAAAGAAATCACTAGTAGCCATATCAGAGTTTAGTTTACTGTCTATGTTTCTTTCTAGAAGTTTTATGGTTACAGCTCTTACATTGAAGTCTTTAATCTGTTTTGAGTCTATTCTTGTATATGGTGTTTGAAGGTGGTCTGTTTTATATTTTTTTTGCATATATCTGTCCAATTTTTCCAACATCATTTATTGAAGAGACTGACTTTACCCCATTGTATATTTTTGCCTCCTTTGTCATATATTAAATGAGTGTATAGATATGGATTTATTTCCAGGCTGTCTATTCTGTTCCATTGATCAATGTATCTGTTTTTATGCTAGTACCATTCTGTTTTGATTACTGTAGCATTGTAATATAGTTTGATATCAGATGTGATACTTCCAACTTTGTTCTTCTTTCTCAAGATTGCTGTGGCTATTTAGGAGCTTTTATGATAAGAAACATATTATTTTTATATGTCCATTAACATCCTTTGAACATATAAAGGTCCAAAGACTATAGTTTATACTTTGGTATATACTATAGAATAAATAGCCTATTTCCTATAGACTTTGTTAGCCTGAAAGCATTAATCTGTCTCAATACATATTGCAATGCTTTTTCTTAGGTAACCATATCCAGATTCTACACAACAGTGCCTCTACCTCCCATCATTTATTGCCATATTGTGTATATTTTAACTTTTTTTCTGAGATGTAATTTATATATAGCAAAATTCACCCTTTTTAACAAGTATAGTTCTATGTTTGGCAAATGTATACGGTCATGTAACTACCACTACAATCAAAATATACAACCGTAATGAATATTAAAAACTTTAATGTCTAAATGGATATGTAAACAGAGGCACTGATGGATAGGAGGATTACTGGTGAAATTTGTTGAACTCAGAAGGTATGCCTCTTACAGTTGGAGAATGTTCACTTATAAATACAGAGGGTATTTTCAAGTCAGAGTCAGAGAATAGAAGGTAGATTAGTTATTTTGGGAATAGAAGGAAGATTAGTCATTTTCATTCTGTTTCAGGAAGTGAATTTGAGGATATCAAGGATGCATTTTTTTTCATCCATCTCTATGAACAGAAAAATGTATAAAATTGTTCTTTCCAATTATTCCCGTTTATAGTCTTAACATATAGTTTGTGTCTTCTATTTCTCTTTTATTTACTCTTATTTAATTTCTCAAGGATGTATAAAGGAATTACATCAAGTTTTAATTTAGGCGAGAAATCATAATTTTACTTCTTTCTCATAATGACAAGAAAGCAAGCAATGAAAAATATCCTAAACCATATAGTTTATCTCTAGAATACATTTCTTTAAAAGTTATCAGTGTTTTTAAACAGTAGGAGATTCTCCTTACAAAAATTAAAGATGATGTTGGAAATTTTCTTTTATTTTAATGAAGGGACTCCAATAAACCATAACTTATATCTATATGACACAATTAACTCTCTTTTCTGTACTTTAGATCACCACAGAGAACAGGAGGCCTGAAATAATTACTAGAAGACGTATTTTGAGAACATTACTTTACTTGAATTTATGAGTAGTACAATTAGTCACAGATATTGGTGGCTGCAAGAAGTTTGTGAAAAATAGTCTCCCAAATAACATAGATGCCTAGGCTTAGAATAATTTGGTTGTTGGACTCATTCATTCTGAAGGTATATAAAATTAGTAAAGGATAATATGTAAAAAAAAAGTTAGCAATGTAATTATTTGCAATTTTCATATGTTTCAAAACCTAGAATTTTGTAGAATTATGGGTATATTTATAAATATGTGAAAATTTTTATAATGTTGGACAGTTGTTTTATTATAAAGTATAAAGAGGTACAGTAGATGGACAAACTAGTCAGGATCCCAGAATGCTTGTGTTCATTTGGAGGAGGACCTCACAAAACAGTTTTGAAGTTACAATCCATTTAACCAACATCTCCATCTTAAATCAACATCTTCACTGTGTAAAGATATAATGATATCTTTGCATAATATTTTGGACCCTTAGAGTCAAATAACATAGTATTTCAGGACATGTGGCATTCTTCTTTTGTATGTTTCAAACATTCAAGTTGTAGTACTTTCTTTACTTACATTTATTAGTTAATTTTTGTAGATCCTATAGAATATAAATATATTTTAATTATACATAGTTTAGTCTTACATATCAGAAAGATAGTGGAATTTATACATGTATGCACATAATATAACTGTTAAAAATGGAAAACATGTCTTACTAAAGTGAGTAATATTGAATTATTCAAATCAAATAACTTTGTGTTTGTACACATAGATCTACAACAGCCTAATCAACAGCAAAGATAGAAAGTTAATAATTCAGAGCTTTGATTATTTTTAATCAAAGAGGTGGATTTTTCAGGCATAAAAGTCATATATACATAAATGTATAAAGTATGTAAATATATAAGAAGTCTGAAAAAATATTGCTGGAGGCCTGTACATTTTTATAGTATTGATTAAGTCTTGTGGCATGTTAACCATGACACATGAGTTCTAGCAAACATCTATAGAAAGATACCAAAATGAGTATTTAGAGTTAGTATAAGTTACTGTTTAAAGTAACAAGGTTAGATAAGTCATTATATTAAACATTTCTTTTTGTCCTGTACTTTATTCTATTAGAGTTCTTAAGGGTCTTATGACATTTGGTATGAATGTGTATTAAAAACTAGTTTAAACCACAGTATTTCTACCTAAAAGGCAAATTTAATGTACTAGCTTTTCCCCCATTTATTCAATTATCTATTCATCATTCATCTTATAAATATTTATTGAGCCCCTTTACTCTTACACAACTTTAGAGAAGGCAGACGCATCTCTGGGTTATTTACCAAGTTAAGCCATTCGCGGGAATAAATAAGTTAATTAAAAGGTTCTCTCAATAGTTTTACTTCTGAAGTAACTGGTTTTAAAATAAAAAGTTGTCTGCATTAGACTTCATTATACTTTAAAAGAATTGGCAAATAAAAATCTTTAATATTATATTTACATTAAGGAAAATTATACAAGATACCTATCTTAACTTTATATTCATTTTAATAGACATTCATTCTTCATCTTTTTTCTTCAGTTATAGAAATTCTTGAAAGGCATTATAATGGGTTCATTTTAACAAGAGAACAATCACATAGAAAATGACTATATTATCCTCAGTTTAGAATTTCACTGCTTGTTTGTTTGTTTGTTTGTTTGTTTGTTTTTGCCTCAGGCTTTGGGACATTAGGGCCATGTTATAAATCCTGGTCACTGCTTTTTCTAAAGAACAAAAATAAGAGTTTATTAGCATCTCAGTGGTTGCCTCAATAATGACAAGCAGTTGCTCATTACTGCTCATTAGTTTTATATTAGATTCATTTGCAATAGCAATATATCCTCTATTCCTACTCAATTGCAAAACAGACTATGATTTGACACCTGTTGTACAATAGAATTCATTAGACAATAATAATACAAATAGAAATTTAGAAGCTGGACTTCTATTTGCTTCTATGATGACTCCATACCAAAAAACAAACAAATAAACAAACAAAATGGCCTCTCAAATGAGCCAGGCTAGAATAAGATAAATATGCACAGCAGATAATCAAGTTTTTCAAATACTGATTTTTTTGTTTTTTTATCTACAATAATGTTCTATATATACAATGTAATACTTTAATGAGTGGTATAATTTCCAAAATAATGAAGCACTTCTTACTATACAGGTGAAATGAAATATTGATTTAAAGAACCATCCTGAATAAGAAACAAGCCTAAAATGGTATTATGAACTCCAAACAGAATAAAGACAAAAAAGAAAAACACTTTGAGACAGCAAAGTAAAACTGCTGAAAAAAAAAAAACACAAATTTTAAAAGCATTCAGAGAATATATACTTCAAAAATATACTTCCAAACTGAAGGGAAATAAAGATGTTTTTAAACAAACAAAAAATGTATCATCAACAGATCCTCACTAAAGAAATACTATGGGTGATCTTCAAGCAGAAAAAAAAATAATTCTGAAAGAAAGCTTAGATGTGCAGGAAGAATTGAAGACCAATAAAAATGTAATTACATGTGCAAATGTAAGCATACTGTATAAAACAACAATAATAATCACAGGTCATGAGGTTTAAAAATATATGAAATCAAAATACATGACAATGATAACAAATAATTTATGAAGGGGTTAATGGTGATAAAAATATTTTAAGAACCTTGCTATATGTCTGGGAAGTGGTCTAACTTTAATAAAACAAAGATGCGTGTAATCTCTAATGTAAAATCTAAAGAAGCAGTAAAAGAATGTGTAACTGCTGAGATAGGAGAGAGAAAATAAAACCATAAAAAAAAATTCTCAACCATTACAATAAAATGCAAGAAGGACTTGGACTACAAGAAAAAGAATTCAGACAGGCCAAATAGAAAGATAATAGATACAAATACAATAATTACATTAAATGTCAATGAATTAAATGATCCAAGTAAAAAACTGTTAGACTCAATTTTAAAAGCTTGAAAATTGTTTTTTGAGGCACATCTACAGTATAAGGATACATAAAAGTAAACAGATGAAAAAGATAATCCATGTAAATACTAACCAAAAGAGAGCTATATACCTAAATTAATATTTTTGTATATTAATATATACCTAATATATACCTATATTAAGAGAAAGATTAGACTTCTCTCATCTTTTTTCCAATCCAGAGATCTGCTTTTTTGCTTTCTGTTATTATAATTGTTTACATTTCCTAGAGTTCTTTACAATTAGAATCATACAGTATATACTATTTTTTAGTCTAGGTTTATGCACTAGCAAAATTATTTGGAGTTATAGTGTGCATTAATAGTTGTTTTTTTTTAATCACTGAGTAAAATTTTATTGTTTGGATATGCCACTATTTGTTATCTATACATTTGTTAATAGATATTTGGGATTTCCATCTTGGGATATTACAGATAAAACAGATAGCATTTGTGTAGCAATCTTTGAATAGACATGTACTTTCATTTTTCTTGGGCCAATATCTACGAGTAGAATGACTGGATCATATGAACCTCATATCTCACTCAACTTTTTAAGAAACCACTAAACTATGTTCCAAAGTGATTGTACCATTTTATATCCCCATCAAAAGTGTATGAGTGTTCCAGTGCCTCCACATTCTAATACTCAGTATAATCAATCTTTTAAATGTTAGCCATTCTAATAAATGTATAATGGTAGTTCATTATAGTTTTAATTTGTAGTTCCCTAATAACTAATGATGTCAGGCATATTTTCAGGTTCTTATTTGCCATCTATATATTTTGTTTGGTGAAATGTCAGGGTTTTTTTAAAAAATTATGGTTCCTTTAAAATATGATCATAAATTTTTCAATACTCCTCAAGAAAAGAAGCTTCATTCTCATTGCCTTTAATGTGGGATGGATGCAGTGTGAATTTTGTTTGTTAGGTTATGTTCTTCCACCTGCCCGCTTCTTATGCTCTATACAAGCCTCGAGCTTGTTAAATTCTAACCTCATTTTTTAAAACAATTATTTCCATCATCTCTGAGCCAACTATTTACTATAGAATAAAACAGAGTGGGCAGGTGGAAGGGTGAGCTTATCCAGCCAACCCCACTCTTGAATCTTGCCATTCCAGTTAAGGATGACATCATCTTCTGGAGAGTGTTGTTCATTGCCTGAACTTAGAAAAGATAAGCATCCACACCCTGAATCCTTCATTAATTTTTGCCAAAATTCACTTAATTTTTGAGTCTATTCTTAATTTTTGATTGGGTATCTGGTACTCTTTTATAGTTTTCATTTAGGAAATATAGTAATTTCTTTTCTTCATTCTCTTTGTTGATTCTAGTAGGTTTTAAAGAGCAGAGTGTGGTAGAAAGCCTTACTTTACCATATTTAAATGGAAGTCATTCTAAATTTTTCAAATTTATACAAAATACTAAGATAAATATAGTTGTATTTACAAATATCTACATTTATACTATTATTTTCTTAGTAAAGTTAAGACATGTGGGACAGAAGGTATGATATTTTCAGACTGTCTTTCAGGAAGGTCATACCAATTTCAATGCCATAATCAACATATGAGTGTGCCTGTCTTCCCACCTTTCCCTAATTGTGTTACCATTCTTTTTAATCATTGCATATAAGATCAATAAAATGGTATATCACTTTTTTAATTTTAACTATTTGATTCTAGCAGTGTGTGTGTGTGTATATACATATAATACAGATATATAGATATATACATAAAATAAGAAATTGACTCACATGTTATGGTGGCTGAGAAGTCTCATGATCTGCCATCTGCAAGCTAGAGACCCCAGGAAAGCTATAATGTAGTTCTGAGAACCAAAGGGCTAACAATATATGTCCCAGTCCAGAACAGGAGAAAACTTACATCCCAACTCAAACAGGCAAAGATAGCAAATTCCTCCTTCCTCCACCTTTTGTTCTATTCATTCCTTGAATAGAACACACTGGAGTGGGCAATCTGCTTTACTCAGTCCCCTGATTCAAATGCTAATCATTTCTAGAAACATACTTACAGGTACACTCACAAATAATGTTTAATCTGTGCACTTCATATCCCTCTCAAGTTGACAAATAAAATTAACCATCACAGAGAGTAATCTTGAGAGCAACATCAGTAACGGGAGTGAAGGAATTAGTGGTTGGGCAGAGAAGTGGAATTGTACTACAGTCACAGCCACCTCTAGAAATGGTATGGTCCATGGCAGTTGCCCACATTGAGCAAAAAAGTCAGGTCTCTGCTTTCTCACATAAACTGGTTTTTGATTTGAGCTGTGCCAAGGAGGGATCATAAGCTTAGGTGAAAGCATTTTTTGACTGAGAAATTACTGGAGAGGGTCTCAATTGTGAATCATTATCAATCAAAAGTCCCAGAAACTGTTTAATTGAGTCCCCTGTCCTGAAGGGAACATAGAGACAGTGTATCCCATCATCTGCTACACCCAGTTCTCCAGATTTTCCTTTGGTAAAATTGATCTCCTGGAATTTTAATCCCGAAGTTTGTGTGAAATTGACCTCATGTGACTTCTACCTACCAGAATAGATTCTGATTGGCCTAATTCTGTCAAAAAAGTTGCAACCAACTCTCTTGCTACCACAGTTAGTTCAATGATGGACACATCAGTAAATAGACTTATCTAACCAAAATAGTTGCTTTGGGGCAACCAGAGTCACAGCAAATGGTTCAATAAGAACAAAGATCAAAACTGACTGATACTATGTCTTTTAGATTTAAGTTTTGGATACTTAGTATTAATGACTAATGTAATGGAAAAGAACTAGATCCAAAGATATGTTAATCTAAGTGGATTATGTGCTGAATTAGCTGTGCTTCTAAATTATGACATTCACTTTCAAACTCCCATAAACTAAATATGCACAGGTTTTTTGTTAAGATTTGTATATTAAATTTCCACCTTCCTTGTTCCAGTCATGTTTTGCAACTAATCAGAATGTGGTATAATTTTACATTTTAACAAGTGATTTCAAAATTCACTGAAACTCCTCACATGGAAGGAGTTATCATGTTAGAAAATTTTGTTTCCAAGTTTTTAAAGTACATAGATATGTGAGTTTTTATCAATAGCACATTTATATCATTATCAGCCACCAAAAAAACCACAAAACATTATTATAGAAATATTTCCGTACATTCATTCACAAAACCTTTCCTCCTTACTGAGTTTATTTTGAAAAGCCATTACTTTCTCAATTGATAAAAAGCATTTTTCTAAAGGAACAGGTTAAGGTGTTTATTTTTCTAGAATATCAACTAGCAATCTACTGACAGTCATTTGTCTTTAGAAATCTAGAATGCTTTTCTTTTTATGAAAGAAAAACCTATAGCTCATATTCAAGTTCAACAGTTCTCTTAAGTACTTTGTCATGTGGTAACCAGTAAAAACATTTTTCATAGTTGCTTTTCACCTCATGTACTGAAAACAATATCCTATGATTTAGGAAAATGAAATCTTAGAATTTATTTAACTGGATACATAATGCATTGTGTAGGCACTTACACACATTACTATATGCAAAAAAAAAAAAAAAAAAAAAAAAAAGAGCCTGAGAGGGCCACTGCTAGTCTCTCAGGCTGTAACATGGAGCTTTATTCTTTTGTCTGTATACCACTCCTGTTGAATGTCATCCATGATATGTGATTTATTCACAAAGGGAAGCCACCAATAGAATCTATACAGTAAATACTAGTAAAGGTTGATTTATTCGTTATTTTTTGTTTAAAAATAACATAATTAATACATTTACTGTGTCTTCTTATGCCTCAGTTGATTATTTTGTTTTCACCCATGACATTTATACCTTGAATTGGACACACATTTTTTTTAATTTCTAATTTGATTTTCTGCAGTGTCAGTTTTGATCATTACTGATCTTTTTATATCATTTGACACTTCAGACTCCATTTTCATCTCGTTCATATAGCTCATATTTTGTTGAAATTGTAAAGAGTACAACATACTTACTAAAAATTTCTTATTTCCTAAAGTGATGTTTAGATATGCTTTGCTTATTTTTTTTTAGCTCCATGTTTTACTTGTTATGTGAGAGAATACTGTCATCAATTCTTCATGTTGATTTTTTTCTAGATCACTTATACTTTAATGAAGAGCAATCAATATGACAGGCCTACAGGTTATAAATTGATAGTGTGAATATGTACTCCAATTTTTCTCCTACTTAATGTCCACTGGCATGCTGCTAAAATTCTCCTCCCATATCTTAAGTTGGAGAACAACAGATGTATGAATAACATCCCCAAATTTGTGGTTTTTAGAAAGCACTTACTTGGTGCAAGGGGCAGAATTGTTTTATTTACCTCTACTATCTGGTTTCTTTACAGTCCATAGGCAGTCTAATGTATTGTTTAAGAATTTACTATCTCAAATCATGTTGCCTGGGGCAAAATCCTAGCTCTACAACTGGTCAGAGATTTGACCTTGGGCAAGTCATTTAACTTGTCTTTGCTTTAGTTAGCACAAGTCTAAAATAGAGATTATAATCTTTACCTCACAGTGTTGTTATAATTCTGTGGCCAGTGACTGTCAGCTCTTATTAATTTATGTTAGGATTCATTTTTTACTAAAAATGCTAGATAAAAATTAAAATTTTATAGAATATCAATTCTCTGTGTTTCAGGATTCAGAGTGCCCCTCCTGTTCCTATTCACCTTTAGCTCATTTATATGCCGTGACTTTCAGACATTCATTAGATAAGGGCAATTTAGTCTGTTGGTTGATTTTGCTCTTCCAGCAGGGGAGTAATTGCCACTTCTTTTGGTTGGAACCATGACCTCCATTTCAGGGGACTCTCTTCCATCTCTGACCTGCCAGTCTGTGCAGCATTTTAGAAGCCCAGACCTGAAGGCCATCATTTCTTGATCTGATCCTTCTGCATAGTTAATACTTTCAGACTTTGACAACTCTGTGTATCCTTCTCACTCATAGCCTCCTACCTTCTAACATATTATGTTAATTGTGTACTGTCTGCCCCCACCTTAGCTAAAATGGCATTTCTACAAAACCATTGTCTCAGTATGTTTACCTAAAACAATGCCTGGTCCAGAATAGGCCCTCAAATAAATATTTCTAACACATTAAAAACTTTACTTTTTAGTACAATTGTGATTCAACCAGAATTTCTGTATTTTCAGAGGTGATTCAATGGGAACTCTGTCAGACAAAGCTAGCTGGCCACCATAACTTTAAGGTCAAGGGTCAATCATTTGGACTTTCTTCAACCCATAGCATTTTTGTTTAATATATATTTAACAGCATAGGGCTTTTCTTTCTTTTTCTTTTCTTTTTTTAAAATTTTTTAATTTTTTTTATTTTTTTTATTTTTTTAGGTAATGTCAGAAAAGACTACTGAAGTCACTGAATTTGCATTAGGAACAGCAACTTTTCCTCTAACAATTGCTGCCCTAGGCAAGGGCAAAACTTCAGCATGTTGGTTAGACAGGGATGAAAAACCTGATTAGTCACAGATGCTGCTCTCTATATATCAGCCAATAAAATTGATTTTAGTAATATTTATGGCATTTCTTTTTTTGGGTTTCCTCCAATTCGTTTCAATTCTAAAGTTCTGCCTCCACTTATGATGATTCCAACTGCCAGTCAAAAAGCTTCTATCCAAAGCTGCTAGCAAGGGAGATACTTGAACTGGAATATTTATTGAATTTTGTAGATAATGATTTAGTGTCATTCCTTTAATAACTCATATTAAATCATAGAAAAATATACAAGTTGAGTCTGATGCACTTTTGCTTTTGATGAAGTTTTTCCTTCCTAATAATAGCACTTAAATTGCTAAGATGCTAAGAGATGTGTTTATGTTAATATATTGGGAGATCAAAAACCAGTTCAATAAAATGAAATTGTATTAGTGTAAATCCTGAATCCTCACTGTTACACCACAGATTCAATTCACAGTGTCATTTGCTGTTAATTATCTGAAATATTGCTTTCTATTTGGAGGACAATATTTAGGTCTTTCATTTTCCAACAACAATTCTCTAATTCTCTAATATTATCTGGGTGTCCTACATTTCAATCTTATTCTGACACTAAATACCCAGAGTTTGCATCAGACTCTATAAGTTTAAGGGTTCAGTCTTACAAGACTGCCGTCCCTTCAAATACTAGTCATAATTCCTGGGTCCTGCACTTCTGTTGATCTCAGCTAAGTATCAGGGGCTCCCACAAATCACTGCCCTCCTGGTTCAGTAAATACTAGAACAACTCATAGAACTCATGAAGTCACTGTACTTAGGATTACCAGTTTATTATAAAGGATACAGCTCAGCCAAATGAGTAGGATACATAGGGCAAGGTACTAGAAAGAAGGGGCAGAGTTTTTATGTCTTCTCCAGGACTGCCACTTTCCAGCATGTCAATGCATTTACCAACCAGAAGCTTTCTGAATTTCATTGTTCAGTTGTTTAAGGTTTCATTCCTTAGACTTGCTTGATTAAATCATTGCATATCTGAAATATCAAACTATGTAAGGTTTTTAAATTATAATTAGGAAGAAGCAGGCTTATAGAGAATAATCTTTCAAAAAAGAGCAAAATTTTAATTTTAGATGTATTCCACGTTCCACGTTTTAAAAATAAATTTTAATTCCTTTAGATGAATAAAATTAAACCAAAAAAATCAAGAAGTAAAAAAATTTTTTAAATGTTTTGGAATTTTGGAATCTCTGCTCTTTAAATGCCAACACATTTTTATGGGAAAATATGAAAATAGATATAGTATAAAAATATCTTCAAATATGATAACCCAAGTTTGATCATAAGCATTAGATAACCTATAAATGCACTTGTGAAAGACATTTATGTATTTCAAGCCATGTTTACTTATTTCTGTTTTTTACACCTTTACTAAGACCATCAAAAATGTTTAATGATACAGCATTGGCATAACTTAGGTGTTTAACTCTAGGTTATGTATTTACATATTCTGGTCGCTAACACTATGCAAATGCAGAAAGAAATAAGTTAAAATGTACTTTCAATGGTAACCTCGTAAAGAATTTAATTTTTTAATTGTTTAAAAGTTTTTGGAAATTTCTTTTTATATTTTTTAAATAAGTAATAGTTGCTAAAGAGTTTTGTAAGAAGAGACAGGTACAGTATCTTACTTAGTACAAACTGATTAAATTTTTCATATTATTTTACTGGACTATAATATTTTTTATTTACTCAAATTTTGCACATGTTATGGATTAATCCTTAATAATCCTTTCAGAAGATAAAAGAATCACGTGGACAATAATAATATTACAAGGTTTCCACTTTATCATAGCAGAGATTTAATAGAAGCTATTCTTAGCAGAGATAATTCTTGCTAGTTGGCCAATTTTATCAGTTTTTAAACTGATAGTTGTACTAAAAATTTGTACATGAACTTGAGAACATACTACATTGTAATTTGCTCTAGCTAGTGTGCTATTCTATCTTCCTAAAGATATTAAACCATCAAATGTGCAAAGGACAACATAATGTAAAATATCAATACTATATGGTCAAGGGTAATCCCAATTAATACAATGTCCTTTCCGCTACATTTAAATACCTACCTCAATTCTTTTTATGAAGTTTTCTCTGATTATTGGTTCTCTGTCTACTTTTTTTTTTTTTTTTAAGAATTAATGCTTTGGGCTAAGTTACATTACTTAGCTTCACCACTTAAAATCTCTGATCTTTGGTCAAGTTGCCTAAACATTCTGTGCCTAAGTTTCCTTGTCTCTAAGATGGAGAATATAGTAGTATTCACTTTGTGGTGGTGTTATGGGGATAAAATCTCTTATTGCATGTAAAGAATTAAAATTCTGACACATAATAAGTATTCAACAAACATTATTGATATTATTTTAATCATCATATTTATGTAGAACCTTTAATGTACATAATCTCCATTTGTTTTAATTTTGAAATAGAGTTTTGCAATCCATTTTTTTAAATGTCTAAACTCCTACATTTGTATAGATGCCATGTTTTCTAGACTCTCCTGGAGAATATGGACTAGAGAGTTTTAAAGATTTGCCCCTTTTTCTTGGAACTTTTATTTTGACCCAGAGGACATTAACTTTATATCCTTACAATAATTTCCTTCCCCTGAACTAAATATTTCCATTTGCCTGGTGATTTTTCTGTTTGTTCAACTTTCCAGAATGAGTCACTTTGTTCAGCTGAGGAATTTGATGCGTATCAGTTAGCAATTACATGGGTTTTATTTCCAACTTTTAACTCCAGTAAAAGGGGGAAAAGAAACAGTTCCATTCTCTGTAGCTTTATTTTGCTACATCTGGGAATTCTAATTCCTCTGGATAAAAATACCGATTTGTGTGGTAAAATTGCATCTAGACCTTTGTGTTGTTTATTTTTATAATAAAAATATGGTCTGGATAAAAACCAAATTCTGATTTCTTTCTAATTTTTTACTATATGATCTAGGTATAGCTGACAACTTCTGAATCTGAAGGCATACATGACAAATTCTCTTTGTTCTGCAGGTTCTGTTCTATCTGCTTAGAATGCTTCTCCAGCCCCAGCACTTCAATATTACCTAGTCTACACCCTCACTTCACCCAAATATCCTCTACTCATCCATGGATTATGTGCTCCCTTCTCTGGGAAGTTCTCTGGAACTACCAAGCTTGGCTTATATTACCTGCATCTGCTCCTTACAAAAATAGTACTTTTCACACAGTATTAAAAATGCCTCTTTAAATGTCTTGTCTACGAGAAAAAGAAGCTAAACACATAGCAGGCAAGAACTATGTCTTCCTCAAATTTGTATCTATAATGCCAAGCATATATCACATCAGCTCTCAAAAATATCGGTGGAATTAATTACTAGTAATGTGACCATGTTAAACAGAACAATAGAAAGAAAATTGAACACTGTTGCCACAAAGCTGGCAACACTAAAAATTTCATAACCATTAGTAAATTCATTGTGGGGGTAATACATGCTTTAAGACTAATTAATAAATATCTCTTATTTTTTAAGAATTTAGCAGTAATTATGTAAATGTCAACATTATGTAATGTTGACAGTTAAAATTTAGTCAGGACTGATATTCATACCAGGTTTTCATAGCAAATATGACATAGAGAAATGAGACAATTATCCAGAAAATTGGGGTGTGTGATAGGATTAGAAAGCTTTGACTTAAATGACATTGTATGTATAATTTAATCCAGCTTTGATTTTCAATTGAGACAGAAAAAGAAGTATAGATACAGTTATTTCAGAATTATTCAGGCTTCTGGCCTCCTAGTTCTAGTGAAGACTCCCTTTAAACAAGTGTTTTTCAATCTTTGCTGCACATTAGTTTGACCTGTGTGATTTTGTTCATAAAGATGAATTTCTGAGGAGGACCAGGGCATCTAACTACTCCTCAGAAGTATAGTAATTCCCTTATTACTTAGATATTATTTTAAGGAATAAAGAAATGAGTATATATTTTAATATATAAAATTATAGTTATAGAGGAATAGCTAGAAGGCCTAGAAAAACTGTATACTTTCAACTTTTCAAACAATGCAGACTTTTAGAAGGAAAATACAAATATACACATACAAAAAGGGAACACTGATCATTAGGGATAGATTTAAAAGTATTAAAAACAAACAAAAAGTATAAAATGATGTGAAATAACTAAGAGTAAATATATCAAAATATGTGGCAGATCCATATGAAGAAAATATTGAAATGCTACTTAGGGACATTGTTTGATAGTAAAATACTAAATGCTAATTAAGTGACAATGAACAGAGATTGAGTCAAATAAAACATCATATTTTTAAATAACCAAATACTACTTAGCCATAAAAAATACAAAAGGTACTTTTTTTATACTGATATACAACAATTACCAAGATATTCTATTAAGTGACATAACTAAGGTACAGATTATTGTATAAAATATATCACTATTTATATAAAAAACAGAAAAATCATGTCCTTTGTAAATATATGTGCATGCAATACAATATAAATATATTGCATATATTACGTACTTAAATATGAGTAGAATATCTCTGAAAAGGCTTATAAGAAATAGTGGTTGTTTCTGGGGAGTAGATTTGGGGATAAGAGAGAGACTTGCTTTTCAATGTGTAAATTGTACAATGGACTTTTTTAATGTTCATTTATTACATTTTAAGTTTTTAAAATAACCAGATGAAACCTCTCAAGTAATTCTGATACTTAGAATTAAAAGGTACTAGTATAGTTTAAACCATTTAGACCGTAACACAATGACTGTGTATCAGGGGTTCTTAAACTTTTCTATGCCATGGCCCACTTTGACAGTCCAGGAGAGCCCTTAGGCCTATTCTCCATAAATATTTGATATTTTTTAAATAAATAAAATAAAATACATAAGATCATAAAGGAAATAAAATCTATTAAATTAGTTATCAAAATATTTCTAAAAACTAGGTCTGACAGTGGATCAGACTTTTGTAATAGTGATAAACACAAATGGTATTCTGAGATATCTATAACAACTCTATTATGATATGAAAACATCTTAAATTTATTTTGGTAGAAAAATCATAATACTAATGCTACATGGTTTGTTATGTATTAGAGGACATTCTAAGTTTCAGTTAAAATTAGTGAAAAGAAAGATATGATATTTTTGCTCCCTTTCAAGTTCACAGACTGCTCCTAAAATCCACACCAAGTGTGGATTCCAAATTAAGAGCACTTTCTTCATAAAAATCCCCTAAGATTCAATTCTTTCATATTCAAAATAAAAAAATTAATACAGAATAATGTGAATGACATAAGAGTTTCAGATGAGAAGCTTATATGTTACTGTAGATTTTCCTTAATTCCAACTTATAAACGTGCTTGGGATATTAATTTTTTCTAAGATATCACAGTCACAGGTTAATCAGAAATACTATAATAATTTTGTTTGAGGTTATATAATGTATGAAATGAAAAATACAACTATTACACAGTGAATCCCTTCCATGTAGACATCTGTTAATATTGATTCTAGCCTTTTTTTTAAGTAAGTAAATTTTCCTTCTTTTTTCATCCCATTCTACAGTTTTTAACATTTTCTTTACTTTTCCTTTATGCTCAGCAGTCAGCCAGTAACATACCTCTCCACCTATGACTAATGGATATTGAAATCTATGTCTTCATTTGATTTTATATAGCATGACAGTTTTTCATCCTGGGGTATGTGATTAAAAGAAATTTCTCAAAACTCTAATGCCCCTGACTTTTAAACAATCAATGCTTCTTCCTTTCTTCTCAACTGTCAAAGCTGTTAGTACTTTGAACCCTCTTTAAGTTGCAGAATTTCCACTTGAAAACCTTAATCAGTCAGAAAGTTGGTAAATTATACCTTACACTATCCATATTGAGTATCCATCACTCCTGGACATAGCACATTAACTGACTCATTAGCTATTTCAAACCATATGGACTTAGGTTTGGGTGGGTCATTTTGATAATATCTTGAGGTGAGTCTCCTAATTATCGCAATTGTGTGATCTCAATCATGAGGCCAGACTCACAAAATAGTGTCAGTACCTTTAGAATGAGTGTCAGCGCACCCAGACAATGACTGAGATGAGCAACATGCTCTTTGGTTGTTATAAGTCCCTTGATACCCAAAAGTAATTACTTAAAAAATTCTGAGAAGATGCCAGAAACAGTCTGAGAACTGAGTAAGCATGGAATGTTACAGTGCTTGATAATCATAAGTAGATAGCTCAGAGTTGAAAGTGGGAAAATTTGAATGCCTTAGTATTGACATTGTTTAAACAGTTTGTTTCCATTGCACATCTTGTATAGTATCGAAACAACAAGGCAGATATTTTTTAGAAAAGAGTAAGAAACAAACAAGTGTAAAAATCATGTTGTCTGTGGGAAATTCTGTGATGGTATCACAAAACAATAAGAGGTTAGATGTTCACATAAAGGATGTGGGGGAATAGCAAGATATTTTTTTAATAACTGAAAGTAGTTATTACAGTGGTAAAGTATACATAAAATTTACCATTTAAACCATTTTAAATTGTACAGTTTTATGGCATTAAGTACATTCCTGTTGTTTCTGCAGCCATCACCACCATCCCCCTCCAGAACTTTTTCATCTTGCAAAACTAAAACTCTGTACTCATTAAATGATAACTCCCGATTCCCTCCTCCTCCCGTCCCTGGCAACTACCATTCTACTTTGTATGCATTTGATTACTCTAGGTACCTCATATAAATGAAATCATATAATTTGTTATTTTGTGACCAATCTATGTCACTTAGCCTATCTTCAAGGTTTGTCTGTTATAGCATGTGTTAGAGTTTCTTTCCTTTTTAAGACTCAATAATATTTTATTGTGTAGATATGTATGCACATAGATAGATATATGATAGATAGATAAATAGATAGATAGATAGATGATAGATGATAGATAGATAGATACATAGATACATAGATATATAGATAATAGATAGATAAAGATAGATAGATAGACAGTACATTTTGTCTGTCCCTCATCTGTCCATGGACACTTGAGTTACTTTCACCTTTTGTCTATTGTGAATAATGCCGCTATAAACACGGGTGTACAAATATCTATTCAAGTCCCTGCTTTCAATTCTGAAAGGTTATTTTAAAGAGCACATTAGTAAATGTGCATGTTGAAAGCCTAACCCCAAGATAGTACCAAGAAGTTACCAACTACAAATTAAAATGATCAGTTTGAAAGTGAAACAAAGGAAATCCCCAAAGCTCACCATTTCCTCTTTTTTTTTTCTGGTTTCTTTACTTAACAGCCAAAGGTCAACATTATAAGTCAAATGTTCCTTTTTCTAAGAATCTAAGATACATATGAAAGGATTAGTACAATCAGAGCTGCCAAGGTGGGTCAGCTTGAGACAACACCTGAACAAAATTACAAAGTAAATACAGGCATACTCATTTTATTGTGCTTCACAGATTTTGCATTTTTTACGGATTGAATGCAAAACCCTTCCTAGCAAAAAGATTATGACTTACTTTACTTCAATAGTCTAGAAATGAACCCACAATATCTCTGAGTTATGCCTGTGTAGAAGATTTGGAGGGGAGTGGTAATGCTCAGGCTGATATAAACAACCAAGCTATTGAATTATGGAGGTTTACTGGAAAAGGGAAAGAAAGCTGTAACCTCACAATTAAATGCTGATGATGAACAGATGACAAGCTGATAAGAAATATTTTGTCTCTCAGAAAAAGTCTAAAGATGGGGAGACAGAAGAGCAGCTTCTGAAATAAACATAAATTTAACTGGAATAATTGTCCTTGTTGTGGGTGAGTCTCAGATTTGCCAAGCAATATTCACATTTATGAGTAGCTTGAGGGTTCAGGACAGATATATTCCAATTTAGAGGTTGAAATAATAATCTAAGAAAGCAGAATAAACCAGGTATTAATGGAAGTGTGTGCGTGTGTGTGTGTGTGTGTGTGTGTGTGTGTGTGTTTGATTTTATTAGAAGAATTAAATTGAAGCACTTGATAGAGTATAATCTTAATTTATAGTAGGAGTATAATTCAGTGATTTCTAATGTTCAATAATCAGTCCATTGAGAATACACTCTAATTGTCTTTCAAACTTTTAAATTTATTTGTGGTAGGAAAGAGAATCATGGCCTTCCTGATATTTTATTTTGGAATTGTTCTTCTGAAATTGGGCCTGTTCAACTTTATTCCCAGCCAGCCTACCCAGAGATCCCTTTGAAGCAAATCTGTTTCCTCTGGTATAAGAGCCAATACCCTAAAGACATTTTATTTCAAGGTTTTGATGTTCTCATAAAGACAAAAGAATTGTAGGCTCTCATAAAATTCTAAGTTTTTAAAAGTGTCTGAATATAGCACCTGGACTCACCAGTATTCGAGTAATGGTACATGCTAAGGGTACTGAACTTAGTTGGTTAATGTGATGGCAATTTAATAAAAAGAATGTTTTGGAGTTAAGGATTATCTAAAGAGATTCACATATAAAGGGAAAAAAGTCTTAACTAGAAAACAAATATAAATATGGGTAATGGACCTTGTTTTATTTGCCTAGGAGTTAACTTGTAAAATGAAAGAAGAAAGACTGGATGGAAAGGCTTCTCTTTGGGACAAAGGACATCTCAACTGGCCGCTCTTGGTTGAGTCATCCTTGTTACACTGAACATTGTATAAGGAATAGCACAATGGTTAAGAGCATAGGTTCTGCAGCTAGACTGCCAGGATTCAAATTTTGTCTCTGTTACTTCCAAGCTGTGTGACTTTAAGCAGGTAACTAAACTGCTTAGAGTCTCAGGTTCATTCACAGTTTAAAAAAAAAAAAAAGGACAATAATATACATATTTCATTTTTTTAATTATAAAATTGGTTAATGACTATATAGCAATTACAACAGGGTTTGGGACATGTTAATAGCTCAATATATGGTAAACCATTACTATTGCTATCACTATGATTTCTTTCTTTCATTTGACTTTTTGACAAGAATTCAAAGGTCAAGTTGAGAGAAAGCCCAAATTGAAGAACAAGACAAAAGAAGAAAATCAGACAATTTTTTAAAATTAAAATATTTACTATAGTTGAATCATTTCTAAGTTGAATGTCTTTCATCTGCCTTTATTGCTATAGGGCTATTTTGTGAGTTCTGCTCATGCATAAGTCATGGTTTATCTCATTGTCTAATTTAGATCTGATGGACAGCCAAGAACTGAGGCATTAACTTTTTTTCTAGAGACAGGATAAATCTTCTAGCTGGATTAAAGATGCTCTTCTATGTTGGAATGCTTTCTCCTGGTGTTTGTCATGGTTGGTTCAGTTTACCAGAGAAAGGATGCCAGTTGGGTGGCTTTTATAGAAAAGGTAAGCTTTTGCTAGAGACACTCAAAAACCTTTTGCCTGACCTTTGCAGATCACTGGCTCCTGTATTAGCCTTTCCAAGTAGTGTCTCCTTTATCTAACTTTTGCTTCCATACTCCTAGTCCCTTTTCATCTAATTTATAAGGTGTACAAATCATACTTCAGTTTGTAATGGTCCCTGTAATTTCAGTATAGATGACTACTCCTCGTGCATTAAATGGTGTTCTAAAAAACTATATGTAAATGAAATAAAATGTGATTTTATTGGGGGATTTTAACACCCCAACTATTACAAGTCTCTCCTTTTTCAATGTACTCTGTCTCGCTATTTCATTACATCATGGAGTTGTGCAAAGTGAAAATTGCCCAGCACATTTTCCCTTCTGAGAGAATAATGGAAATATCTTTGAATTGCTGAGATTATTAGAATGTCTATTAACTAAGAGCTAGTGTTGCCAGTGGGACTAATGGGTGTGTGTGTGTGTGTGTGTGTGTGTGTGTGTGTGTGTGTGTGTGTGTGACAGAGAGAGAGAGAGAGAGAGAGAGAGAGAGATTTAGTTTATAATTTATGTAATTAATTTCTATAGCATGAAAGCATCCTATATATTTACCTAAGAAAAGTTGTATGATTCCTCTTATGACTACAGATCACAATACTCTTCCTACAAATGAAACCATGAATGATAAGCAGGTTCCCAAATAGTTTGGAGTTCATAGATGAAGCTTGTCAGTATTGGTATATGCAACATTTTAAAAGAATGAGTATGGTTCTGTTTTAGTTTTAGAATGTGTTGACCTTAATGGGATAAAAAATCATTTAATAATTTTCTTATAGGCTGGTGGCAAAAGGGAAATCTTTATTGCTGAAGGAATAAGAATCTACACATTTTAGTGGGTTTGAGCTAACCTGTGGCTATATAGGTTTAAATTTTTATTTAAATAAAATAATAAGCTAAATAATTGTGTGCTTTTATGCAAAGTAAGGATAATCTTTCTTTTTTAACCATTTCTTTTTCAAATAGCCCAGTACCTCCATCCCATCATATTCCAAACTTAAAGGTATGGAATCCAGGTTGCCCAGTGACTCAGCAGAATGAGAAAATCTTATTTGTGTCTAGTTTGTCAGGGCATCATATAAACACAAAATGCTTCTCCATTCAACCCCATGAACATAAACAAGTTTTCTCAAGTATTCAAATTACATCTTGGGAAGGGTACCGGAACTGGACAGGAAGGAGAAGACTCCTACAGAATAAGAGCAATAGCAATGATTGTTGGCATAACCTATAAAATGGCTAAATATAAATTCAAAGTAGTCTTTTAAACAGCAGGAGTCTGGGTTTCCCCTGCTTAACAAATTATGATTTTGTTTGGAAGTGGTGGAAAAGGTCAGAAAATGGTGGGTGGATTTGTTAGCCATCTGTGAAAATGATGGCTGCAGAGTAAAAGAAAATAGTCAATTATAGTTAGTTAACTGTATGAGTAAAAATAATTTTTATGTACATCTGTACATTATGTACATATTATAAATATTGACCCCAGTACAGATAGAAATATTGACAGATCTTTCTTACAATTGTTTCAGAAAAATAATAGAAAAATAATATTGGCTTCATCCACAAGATTATAGGAGTGTTAGTTTTCAACATGGGAGACTGACCAAAGAGAGAATGATAAAAATAATTACATTAATAAATTGGGCGGGGGGAGGAAGTCTGTCCCTGAACAGAAATTTTCTTGTATTTTCATGAATATAGCCAATACTTTGAAATAGAAATCTTAAGAAGAGGAACTCGATGTGGCTAAATGACATAGTTTTAGTAAAATGTGACCAACACTGCAGAGGGAAATATCATGGACAGGGCCTTCGAATGAAGAACTGCCTAGTAAGGAAGACAGAAACTATCTGTTATTAAATAGAGCTCAAACAATCCCATAATCTAAGTCTTGAATCTAGATGGAAAATGTCTGAATACTGCACCTGGACCCATCAGCTATTTTTAGGACTCAGAGAAGCAGAAATTGTTTTTCTCTTGGGACTTATATTGATCCTGATGTAGTGCTTTATACTCCAGGGCTCCTAGAAAGAGGTAACACTTGAGAGAGACGAGAAGTAACATCATTTTCTGGTCTTGTCCATAGTTCCTATTTACTATAGCTCTACTTCAAGAATTAGGGACATAAAGAAGGAAGCAGTTTCTTACAAAGAGTAATTGAATAGAATAGTTTCTGGGTTCTTGAAACTCTTGACAGTTACATTAAAACACTTATCAATTTGATCTCTCTTTAAAAAATCCCCCACAGAACTTTTGGAAGATGAGAGATGTAATTGCAGTTTAGTCATCCAAAAATTCCCAAAAAGCCTGCTGAGAATTCTATAAAATAAATTCCTTTAAAAACCTAACGTGTTCTATGGACACTGATTAGTTATTTCTATTTCTATTACAAGCCAAATAAAAGAAATGAAAATCAGACCTCCAGGCATAAAGTGATCACCATAATTTGCACCTCCAATCTTCTGCCACTTTCCATATATTTTACCTATCTGGCCAATTACCAACATTCTTACCTGTCATACACCAGTTTCATCACAGATACCATTGGACTTAAACTCTCAGAAGTCTCTGAGTTTCTTCTCTAATGTCTCTTAAATGGCACCATTTTTCTTTTTTGATACATATTTTTAAAATTTAAATATATAAGTATAGTTGGTATACAATCTTATATTAGTCATATTAGTTTTAGGTATACAAAATAGTGGTTCAAAATTTTTATACTTTACGATGTGATCACCTCATTAATTCTAGTAAGCATCTGTCACCAGAGTGATGTAATTTTAAAAATTCTTGTTGGTGAAAGTCAGCATTTCTCTTCCTAGATGAATTATTTGGACCCACTCCAATTTACTGTTTTGTCTTTGGGAATTGGTTTAAAGCTGTTGTTTATAAATACTTTCACCTTGTCTTTCTAATTCTTCTGAACTTTTTTTCTTTTTCTAATTAAATGCAGTGGGGTGATATTGGTTAACAATATCATATAGGTTTCAAGTGTACAATTCAACAATATGTCATATGTATATTGCATTGTGTGTTTACCACCCACAGTCAAATTTCCTTCTGTCACCATATATTTGACCACCCTTCATTCTTATCTACCTTCCCTCTCCTCGCTTTCCCAATGGTAATCACTAAACAGTTGTCTGTGAGTTTTTGTTTGTCTGATTCATTTGTTGCTTTCAGTTTTATATCCCACTTATGAGTAAAATCATATGGTTGTCAGCTTTTTCTGTCTGACTTATTTCGCTTACCATGATAATCTCAAGATCCATCCATGTCGTCACAAATGGCAATATTTCATTAATTCAAGTAGAAAGAAGATTTGACTTTTACAAAAGGAACTTTAATTAACATTTAAGAGGAAAACTAAGTGATTCTCTATTGACCAAATGTAGACTTGACCAAAAGCTAGTAGTATGGCTAGCATGGTTTGCAAGGTCTTGCCCCGATCCCCTAAAGAAGTCTAGGCTCTAATACCTAGAGATGAATATGTTAACTTTCATAGCAAAAGGTACTTGCAGACTTGATTATGTTAAAGATCTTGAGATGCAAAGATCATTCTGGATCATCTGACTGAGCTCAATGTAATAATAAAGGTCCTTATCAGAGGGATCAGGAGGGTCAGAGGATGAGAAATACTGGAAGATGCTACACTGCTGGCTTTGAAGAGAGAGAATGAGGCCAGAAGTCAAAGAATGCAAGCAGCCTATAGAAACTAGAAAAAGTCAAGGGAATGAATTCTCCCCTACAGCCTCTACAAGGAATACTGCCCTACTGATATTTGACTTTAAGATTTCTAATCTCCAGCCTCGTGGGAGAATAAACTTGTATTGTTAAAGTCATAATTCTGTGGTAATTTTAAACAGTAATAGGAAATTAATACATACTATTTTTAGTTTCATAAGTAAAGAAGTATTCTTTAATTTTGTTGCACAAATGAATCAAAGAATTTTTAGAATTATTCTCTGTTTATTGTAGCAACTTTATTTTTCAAAGAAAGTAGTTTTGATTTTTAAAAAAGAGATGTAGTCTAGTAGTGGTTTCCTTCCTTAAGTATGGTAATTTTTCCCAGTTTGATCATACACAGAAATCTACCAGTGCTTTCCTAGTCTTGTTTTATAGCCAAATAGAAATGGATATGCTTTCTGTTAAGCTGATATTATTTTCTACTAGTATCTCTCCTGTCTAGATCAAGTGATAAATGGAAAAACGTTAAAATATAATAATGTAACTCTGATGTCTTCCTAAATCTCAAAGTTTCTGAAATAGTTCTTTTCTTTCTTATAGAAATGAGATAACTCAAGCTCCCATCCAGTATTAGTGCAGATAGTATAGCTATTTACTAAATAATTTCTGAGGTCTAGGTAAGTACCTACAAATTGTTGCCATCTTTCACTAAAAATCATTTTGAGAATAATTACTAGTAGCTGGAGTATTCTTAAACTGTAGATAATACCATATCATCCCCTTATTTAAATTCTTCAGAGACTCTTCATTTCACTTAGGAAAAAGAAAAATTTTTAGACTCACAAACTTCAGCATTATCTGTACTTTGTCTTATCTCTCCAGGATTATCTGCTGCTATCATCCTTCACCATTGTCCTTTTAGGGTCTTAAACACATCAAGTTTCTTTCTACTTTAGGACTTTGCATAAATCCTATCCTCCATGATAATTTCTTCTTTGTCTCTTTCTGCCTCCTAAAAGTTGTTCATCCTTCAGGTCTCATTTTAAGTGTCACTGTCTCAATGATTTCCCATGACCTTGCCTGCCAGTTGAAATTAGCTCCACCTGTTACAACTTCTAACAGAATCCTATATATTTTCTCAGAGATTATTTAATGCCTGTTCCCTTCACAAGGCTGTAAATTTTAAGATGGCAATGACTATGTCTTATAGTTTATCTCCAGAGCCAACTTCAAGTAATATTTGAGTAAGTGAGTGAATTTGAATGTTTCTCACTTCTTCATGGTGATTTCTAGCCATTTCATTTCACTCTCTGTTCTATTCCATTAATTTGTCTTAGCCTCAGAGCAGGAACACTACCTCTCATCTTTGTCTTTCATTCCCCAAGTCAGTGCTAAAGGAAGATTGACATCAGTTTGCAGGTTTGGTCTTTTCTTCTCTTCATTTATTCATTCAAAATAATAATGGAGCAACTATACACTACATACTAGCCTAAATGTTTAGTAGTTCTCTCGTGGTATAGGAGCAAGCTGCAGTATTGCCAGTGCTGATGGTATGGTCTAAAACTTTTGGTCCACATAGGTGAGGTTATGCTCCTGATGATGCAATGCCTAGATTTCAATTTCTTTCTTTAAGGTTTTTTTTTTGTTGTTAAAAATATTGAAGTGACATTGATTAATAAAATCAAATAGGTTTCAAGTATATAATTCAATAATATGTCATATATATATATATATATATATATATATATATTTATTACCCAAAGTTAAATTTCCTTTCATCACTAAGTATTTGACCCTCTTTACCCCTATCTACCTCCCACCTCCCCCACTTTCCTCTGATAACCACTAATCTACTGTTCGTGTTCATGAGTCTCTGTTTGTCAGGTTTGTTTAAAGATTTTATTTTTAACCCTTTAAATTTCAGGGCATGGTAGTACTAATTGGTTAGTGTTTTTTTTAATGCACCCATCTTTTAAAAGAGGATGCTTGATATTGGTACTCCATGCCTTCCATTGATACAATTCTATCTGTACTACTTTTAACAGAAATGCCTCAAAATTTCTTGTGTGTGGCCAGTTATTCATCTTTACTTTCTGGTGTTAATGTAGAATTATTTTCCTCTTTCCCCTTTAGAAAATATTGTATTGGGCATTGTAATCAGAATTTGAAATCAGGGAGATAAAAGTCTGTCCTTGTCATTTTCTTGCCCAGAAGCTGCCAATAGGTTTCCTCAACAAACTATGGTCTCCTTACTCTGTCTTATCTGTTGTCTGTTTCTCAGTCTATTTTTGTTATGGGTAGGAACTGCATTTCAGGGAATTATTATGTATATTAAAAACTCAAGAATATCCATAGTGCATGAAATATCTTGTAATAGATTGTACAGATGGCCTCAGAGGAAGATTTCATGACTCTAGTAACATTTGCATTTCATAGTTGATTGAATATTCTTGTGGAATGAACAAGCACTGTCATGACTACTTCACACTGTAAATTCACTCCAGTATATTGGTATTTGAATGTTCATCACCCCTATCAAATCTATTCAGCATTACTAACTTCACTTCTAAGGAACAAAGTTTTTGTAGCCTTCTTCTCCATAAGTTGGAAGAAAAGAGAATGCTCCACAAGGTATGGAAGAGTGTTGGAATTTCTCCATTTTATATGTGAATTTAAGTGGAATCAGATGAAACCCAACCACAGATGTACAAAAATGTAAAACACTAAGGTGTGGGTAATATTCAGAATAATCTTGGAATGAGAACTTTCAAAACTAGTTACGGCTGTTATCCATTACAATAACTTTATAAGGGTGTCTTACTATCCTCTTAAACACCCTTGAATAAGAGTAATTTTTCTCTTATATAACTGAAACAGTAAATAAAATATAGTCTTTCCAGAACTGAGAAAAACTGGATATATCATTAATTTTGTCCAATTGCTTCCTGAAGTAGTTCCAATTATATGATTATTTTTCTTACCTAGTATAGGTCTCAAATAGAATGTAGAATATAAGCAATATTGTATTTTCTTTTCCACCAAGAAAAGGGGATTTATTTGATATAATAATATTATTTGAATCTTCTATATTAAAAAATAATTATATATGTATTTAAATAATATACATAAATAATTTAAACTATTAAGTGCCTACATTCTACTGGGTACCTAATTATCTTCCTTTAGGGCTTTTTAAAGAAATGTGATGAAGCAGTAGATATATCATTAATCTTATTTTATAGAGATAACATGCATGAATTTTTCTTTGTCATAGTAACTAAAACATTTCAGAGGTCTAAAGTAAAATATTAATCTACTCTTACTTTTTCTATTCCACATCCTGAGATAACAATGTAATCAGTATCAGGATGGTATCTATATTCCATATCCTTTTTTATGTCCATACAAATAAAATCAATATAAAATATATACATATAGAAAAATTTGTGGAAATATCTAAGACAATATCAAAACTGGACTAAATATATTTTTAAATTACTACAGTCAAGACATATAGCATTGGCTGAGGAAAAGATCTTTACGTATACACTACTCTGTATTCTGTGTGGCTGTCACACCAGAGCATTTAGTGTTAGCCTCCTGCTCATTTCCAGTGATTCTCCATTGTTTATAGTCATTCTATCCAATAAAACTTTCTATGAAGAGGAAAATATTCTATAGCTCATTCTTTCTAATAAGGTAGCCAGTAGCTAGATATAATTAGTGGGCATTTGAAACATGGCTCATAAAATTGTGGTACTAAATTTATTGTTACTGGTTTTAATTAAATGAAATGTAAATGGTCACAAGTTGTTTGTGGCTACTTACTGGACAGCACAGTTCTATAATAGTAAGCCCAAACTCCTTATTAAGCATTTAAAATCCTTCATAATTTTCTCATACAACCTGAGTTCAGGCCCGTTAGGACCTAAGAATAAAAACTGGAAGAGGGTGGTGCTGCAAACACTTGAACAGAAAACCTAAAAGCATGGCTTACATGACACAGGGGGCAACTGGTCTTATCTTTCCTTTGATTACATCATCAACTCTATCCTTATAGAAAATATAGCTTCTGCTTAAAAATCATTCAGCCAATTTCCTGTCTTCTTTTCTAGCTCAAGCTTTTGATTATTGCAGACATGTTAGTTGGGGAGAGAAAAGATAAATTTCAGAATATAGAGTGCAAACATAGTCTTATAATTAATTAACCTTTTATGATGCTTATATTAAGGGAATGGATAGAGTAAGACTAATACCAATTTTGGCTAGCCAATATTAGGTATACCACATTCAGTTGTTTAAGAGATAATTTGATACACAGTTACTTCCAATTATTTGGCAGTAAGGCTCCACTAATTAATATCTCTAGAAGAGATTTTCTGGAGCCTGTTGACATACTGACAGGTGACTACTTAAATTATGTTTATGTACCCTTCTCTTTCATTTATATGGACAATCAAGAATTATGTTTTTTGACAAGTAAGTTCATACTTTTTAATGGTCTTATATGCACAGAATGCAAAGGATATAGATACTTGGTCTAATCCTATATCTGATAAGTTTGTGATTCTATTTATCTGAATACTATTATATTCAGAATTGCTATGTATATCACACTTTAGCTCTTCAGAGATTGTGCATTTATGAGTGTACAGGGACTCCTGATTTTCATAAAACAAAACCCAGCTCTTTGGCAGGCAAAACATTTCCAGTGAAGTGATCTCCTTTCTCATATGAAATAACAAAGATTGGATTTTTCTAAATGTTTTGTCTATGCAACATCTTTAACACTTTAATTGATTTAAAATGTTTTGGGCCTTGTAAAGTATGCTCACTAAATGGTTAGGTTTCTCTTTTTTTCTCTGAAGCAGAGTGAACATTTTATAGCACCTGGTTCTTTGAAAAGGAAAATGCATGCCATACCTACAAAGTTGGCACACCGCCAAGAAAGTTCTTTTGTGTGTGTGTGTGTGTGTGTGTGTGTGTGTGTGTGTGTGTGTGTTTGTGGTAAATCATTCATACATAGTCTGTAAGATTTATCAAAATAGTGTTGTTTGAAAACCTTATTTTCCCTATTTTTTCTGGTGACTCATACTTTACTGTTTTCATGTCTAGATTCTCTTTTCTTTCTTATTTCTCATCATGTTCATTCAGAAGACGTTCTTCCAAAATTTGTATTTCTATATTCTGTCAGTTTTCATCTTGAAACATACACACAGCAATATGCTCTGAATTATAAAATTCTGCAATAAATCTCAATACTTAAAAAGCCCTGCATGTTCTCATTACAGGTTTACCTGCACTTCTGTTCCCATTTTTTATTTAGTACAAATTTATTAACATTTTAAATTCATTGGCACTTGAAACTTTATTTCATCTGTTAGGAAGATTTTGGCTGCAAGACATAAAAATCAATGCTAAGTGGCTTAAACAATAACATTTAACACCTTATGGATAAATATGAAAAGAATAGTGCTTTCAAGGTTAGTTGAATGAGTAGTTCAATAATGGTCTCAAGGACTCAGGTTCTTCTCATCTTTCTCTTCAGCCATTCGTTTAAGTCAGTTTTGTTGAGTCATAATTTACACATAATAAAATAAATAAATTTTAAGCGTACAATTAAATGAGTTTGACAGATGTATAATCATATAATCAGTACTGCAATAAAAAAATTAAACATAGCCATCATTCCAAAAAGTTCCATCAGCCCCTTTGTAGTAAATCCCATACCTCCAACCTTCTCCCTGGCAATTTCAATGGAATTATACAGTACGTACTCTTTTGTGTCTTCTTTCCTTCACATACCATCAGTGCTTTGAAGATCCATCCTGGTTGTTGCTTGCATTAGTAGGTTGTTCCTTTTCATTGCTGAGTGACAGTCCATTGTACAGGAGATACATTGTATACCACAATTATCCCTCCAGTAGTTGATTGGAATTTTAGTTGTTTCCAGTTTTTGGCTATTAATTACATTTGAAACCACAATAAATATTCACATACAAGTTTTTGTGTACATATACTTTTACATTTCTCTTGGGCAAATACTTGGTAACTTTAATGCTGGGTCTATATTATTTATATAATTAATATTATACAAAACTGACAAACTGTTTTTCAAAGTGGCTGTACCATTTTGCATCTCCACCAGCA
Organism: Macroglossus sobrinus; assembly: GCA_004027375.1. Taxonomy (NCBI): domain Eukaryota; kingdom Metazoa; phylum Chordata; class Mammalia; order Chiroptera; family Pteropodidae; genus Macroglossus; species Macroglossus sobrinus. Next base: position 169,896 of record PVKZ01001231.1, on the reverse strand, counting down.
TTGTAAGAGAGTTATAGTTACTCTAGACACTTACCAAAAGTTGGTATCTTAACGGTGTATTTTAAAAAGAAAAAAATTTAATTTAATGAGGTTGATCGATTTCTTCTTTTAGGTTTTCAACTTATTTATTTATTTTGGTGCATTCTACACAAACTCAAATATCACAAAGATTTACTAAATTCAAGATCATAAAGCCTTTCTTCTAAGTTTTCATCTAAAAGTTTTATAGTTTTAGCTCTTACATTTAGATTTAGGTCTATAATCAGTTTCAAAGTTAATTTTTATATGAGGTAAGAGTTAAGGGCTGAAATTCTTTTATATCTATATAAAAGATATATATATATATATATGTATATATATATACATATATATATATATATGTACATATTCTAATCTCATTTGTTTAATTTTCTGCCATTTCTGGTGTATTAGATTTGTATTTGTCCTATCCCTCATGGTCATAAGATGACTGCAGAAATTCTAGGCATCATATCCATAGTGATATCCAGAAAAGATCATCATCTCTTTATAGAAGTATCCAGGAAACTTATCTTCACCTCTTATTACCTATACTTCATACATGTTTACTGTCTAAACCAATCACTGGAAAGGGGAATGGGACCATTATCATTCATTTAATCATTTAAGGAGAAAATGGTATGTTTTCTATATTCATTCTAGGGGCTAGGAACACAGGAGTGAACAAAACAGTAAAAAATATTGTCTACTCTCATGGAGCATACAACTTACCAAGGAAAATTATTTCTCCGTTTTCAAAGTAAATAAGTAACTCATATATTATGTTGTGCAGTAGTAAGTGCTAAGAGTTAAAAAATGAAAAAGGGGCTATGAAGAAGTATTGTGAGTAAGTTGATATTTTAGACAGTGTAATTAGGAAAAGTCTGAGTGGACTTTTGAATGAGATCTGAAGAAAGTGACAGAGTACCAGAATGAATATCAGATTGAAAAGTGGGTCAGGCTGAAGGAGAACTACAAGGTCCTGAGAACAGCAAGGAGGCCATAATGGTTGTAAAGAGTAATAGGAGATGATGTGGGTGGGGCATGGGGAAAGATGTAGAACATGTTGAAGCCATTCTCAATTGGTGGAAATTTTGGTAATGTCTGGGGACATTTTTGTTGCAATAACTTGCAGGGAAGGAGTGGTGTGCTTCTAAATAACCTACAAGTCATAGGAGAGTCTACCCTCTCAACAAATAATTACCTGACTTAAATGTCAATAGTGCCAAGGTTGAAAAATGTTTTTAGGTCATAGTAAAGACTTGGCTAATACTGAGTGAATTAGAATGATACTGAAGTGTTTCAAACAGAGAAATTATCTAATTTAAGCTTTTAAAAAGGATCTTGTGGCTGTTTGTTGTGAATAGACTAATGGGGCAGAAGGATAAGAAACAGGATAGAATTTAGGGGGGGACTATAATTATCCAGGAAAGAAGTGATGGTTTGGAGCAGGATGATACAAAATGGGTGAAGTGAAGTGATAGATTATTGATATATTTTGAATATTGAGCTACCAGGGACTTAGTAACTAAATGTTTGTGTCCTCTTAAAATTTGTATATTGAATACTAATCTCCAGTATTTGGAGGTGGGGACTTTGGGAGGTGATTGGGTTATGAACTTCCTAGACTTCAGAACTGTGATAAATTCCTATTGTATATGATCCCCCTTGGCTATAGTATTCTATTATAGCAGCCTGAAAGACCATGACACTAAAATACTGGGATATAAGTGTGAAGGAGAGGAGCTATATATGACTCAAGAGTAATATTAAGGCTGATGCTGAAGCTGCGTCCTCCCAAAGAAAAGTAAGAAACCTGAACAAATTTGGAATGAGAAAAAGAATGTCTATATGGATGTTTGGATAGGCAACCAATAGCATCTTATGGAAATAAGAATGAATACTGATGAATTTGTGAATGACTCCCTCAGAGGGCACAATTATTCTACATATAGACTGTTGAGTTTCTTTAAAAAATAATGCTTTTTAAGAAATGTCTTTTCATGCCTTGTTTCATTTGGTGACAGTCTGATAGATATAGGAAGTCCTAAAACCTTATTCCATCAGTCATTAAAAGATTTTGATTTCCCTTTCAGTATTTGCATCCCAAGCAATTACTGCCTACAAAGTAAGTTGGTGTATTGTTTAATAACTGCTTTCTATTTTTTTGTCTACCCTAAAATATCAGCCCCCTATGAGTCCTTATTATGGGCTAGAAAACTACTTAACGTATTTCTCTCAGTTATCTAATAATCTTATAACTAACAGCCTACTAAAGATCCTCCCTTTAACCAAACTCTACTTAGGCTTCCCTGAACTCTTTTTCAACTAGGCCTTGACTTTTGAACTTCCATCTTCTTTCTATTGTCCAGTTTTAGCAAGCATCCTGCTAAGTCAAAATCCCCCATCCTCCATAACTGATCACTCCCATATCTAATGGAGTTCCTCATCCTACATCATCCCCAGGTGATGTCTTATAACCTGGACTTCAGCAAGAATCCTGTTTAACCAGAATCCTACCCTTATCTTTGCTGTTGCCTCTTGGTTATTTTCCACACATTGACTCCTATCTTGCTCCTGGCCATACATTCCCACTTTATCTGGATTTGAAGTAGTTTTCTCCTATTGCAATACTTTTGAATAAAGCTGTTGCCATTTTAGCAAGTGTCAGAATAATTTTTTCTTTAACAAATCTTTAGCCTAAATAAGGTTATTTCCATTTCGTAGACAACAAAATTGAAGTTTTGTAATTACGTTTAATTAAGATGCCGATATGCCTCTGAGAACTTAAACGGTTGTTGGCACTGCTACTTATACCAGGCTTCCTGCTTCCGAAGGCCTAGCTAGTATGATAGTTGTCTGGTAAGTGCTCTGTTAAGGACTTGCCCTCTGAGTTAGAAGCTCCAGGTTCTGAGACCAAGGATACGAGAGACCTAAAAGTCCTCCTACACAAATGTTGTTTCACACCAAACTGATCTGATGGCTCATCCTCCAGACTCTGGAGGGCGAGGGTGTATGGCAATAATACAGCTCTCATTCTCGATTTAGACCCGCCGCTGCCTCTTTCCCTGGGCGTCGCCACAGCTGTAACGAAGCGACCCGCCACGACCAGCGCCGGATGCCAGCAGCGGCGGGCCCGGGTGTGGCCAAGTGCGTCTGGCCGCCTCCGAGGGCCGGCGCCCGGGCGGGCCCGCCTCCCCGCGCGATTGGAGGCCCGCGGCCCCGCCCGGCCCCGACAGGCAGGCGAGGAGCGTCGCGCGCGGCCTGGCGGCGGGGCCATCCAGGGCCTGGTCCGCCTCCGCCTGCTCCCGGGTCCCGGCGCCTCAGGCAAGAGCCGGCACCGCCGCGCCCGCGCCCCGCTGACCCGGCCCGCGCGGCGCCCAGGCCCGGGGAGGAGCTGCCGTCGGAGGGAGACGCCGGCCCGGAAGGGGTCCCTGCTTCCGCGGTTGGTTCCTTACTTTTTTCCTAACTCAAAGCGAAAACCCGTTCCCCTTGCCCCAGTTTGCGTTTTCCAAAAGCGCGGGACGGAGAAGCTAGGCGGAGAAGCGGAAGGATTTTCTTTCGCGGGTTCTGAGAGCGTGGAAGACGGAACGGGAGTCTCCAGACGCCGGCGGGGGCGGGGCGTCGGTCCTGGCGCGCGTTCTGGCCTCTGGGTACCGGTTTGTCCCCAGAAATTCTTTGTCGAGCGCTTCTCACCGTCGTCCTAAGAAGAAACCCAGAAGCAGAAGGGACACCCGTGTCGGGGACTGGCCTTGAGGGGAGGCTGTCGCTTGCGTCTGAGAAAGTGAACTTGGGGCTCCGCGCCCAGGATGTGCATTTTATAGACAGATTCAACTTTCAGGTCTGAAGTTCTGATGCCCCAAACTGTGTTTACCCTCTTTATACTTATTTAGAACTTACGCGCATCTGAAAAGTTGTTCTTTGAAGACTTTAGGTTTTAAAACAACAAATATTTATTGGACACCAATATATATTAAAGTATTGGTCGTGGAGGAATCCCCACAAAACCTTTTCGTACTTTTTAGGCTTAGCTTACCATCTAACTTCCTGGCTTCCCTTGTGTTTGCGTTAGGAGAAGGACAGGTGAATATTGTTAAAGATTTCAGCTGTGTTGCTTTGTCTACCTGGGACACTGCTGCTAAGTAAATGATAGGGTTTTGGATTAAAGTGAGTGAAGAAGGGAAAACCTATTAAAAGGAACACTTTCTCATTCAGAAGACAGATGATAAAATAAAAACTTTTAATTTTCATTGAAAAGCACGCACCAGTTTTTAAAAATTCTTTGGAAATATTTAGAGGATTAGTTACCTTCACATTTAAAGTAGTTTCGGGCATATATACGTGATATACCAACCGTCCCCACCTCCCCGCAAGAAATTTCCTTTTCCAGCCCTATATATCTCATTGTGAAATTCACTAACCTGTGTATAATTATAATTAATTGATTAAAGTTGTATGACTGTACTGTGGAGTCTGTGCTTCTGTTGTTGGCAGTACTGCTTTAATCTCTAAGGCAGGGCAATTTTTACTTCGGTGAGGTTGGGGAAGGTGCAGGGTACAAAATAAAAGCAAGAAGCTGAAAGAAGCGTGAAACAGCCTGAAACTACCCAGTGGCCTAGCGCTCTGCTAAATTATAAATTCATGAAAATCCCTGGCTCATGTAAATACTATGTGTCACTTGCTGTGATTGGTGATGGATGCCATCTTCTCTGTTTTCCCAATCCAAAACTGTATTCTTTCATAGTGACCGAAGACCTTCTCATCTTCAACACAACATTTTCAGTTAAAGAAACATAAACAATTTATTTTCTCTGTTATCAGAAATTAACTCATAAGGTATACTCCTCACTGTTAATAAGTTAATAGACCCTCTAAGTGAATTTTGGAAATGTCGAATTAAGTGACACTTAACAGATTTGTTTTATAATATCAGCACTGCTTAGAATTCAGTATTGTAATGTATGCGTATCTCCATTTTGAATATAGTGTGTGAGCTTTCTGAAACCCAATCGACTCCAGAATCCTAATTTCTGGAACATGGGAAAGTGCCCCATAGAAGACATTTTGAGAAATGTATTTCAACTAGAGTTTTTATGTTGCTGCTGTTTTATTTTTTAGTCACTTATCTCACCCCTTCTGCCAGCAGAAGTGATGCCACCAAGAAGAAATGAGAAATACAAACTTCCTCTTGCACTTCCAGAAGGCAAGGTTCTGGATGATACAGAGGGAAAACAGTGGGTGCTGGGCAAGAAGATTGGCTCAGGAGGATTTGGATTGATATATTTAGGTAAAGTATAACTACAAATTACCAAATATTCTTATATATGTGACCTTAACTGTGCTTAATTATATTTTTAAATTGAAACTTTAAATAAAATAGAATAAAAGTATTTTAAGATGAAGATAATTAATGTTTAGTAGAATGTCTAGTTTTAAGACATGATAGACCCCACTCCTTGTTGTCCATGTTTTCCTGAATGACTCTTAGAAGTCTTTTCAGAGCACAGTAACAGCTTGCCAGACAAAACGTTAATGTTCTTTTTCAAGAGAGTGTTTTTCTGGAAACATTGCTTTTTACAGCTCGGAAACCACAACTGTATAAATATGAACACTCTCCATTTGTAAATCTTAATCATTACTATTTAAGTTCCAGTCATATCTTCTTTTTTAATATTTTTGATTATTTTTAATTTGTTATGGCATCAGTCAGAGTGATAACACATTCACTTGGGAGAAATTTATCTATATTAGTTATTAGTAGTAGTGTTTCTTAACCTTTTAAAATCTCTCTTTGGATAAACAAAAACCTCATTTCAAAACTATATCTCCACATATCCTTATTTTTTAAAAATCTTTTTTATTTTAATTAGTTTCAAGTATACAGTACATTGGTTAGACATCTATATAGTTCGTAAACAATCCCAATTGCTCCCTCCCTTCCCTGACCCTCCACCTAACCAATGTATTAATGCTAACTGCATTCCCTCTGCTGTACCCCCCATTCTCGTGACCATCCATCAGCTAATAATTTGTATTTCTTTAACCCTTCACCCTATTCTCTCAGCCCCCCAAACTCTTCTCCCCTCTGTTCATCACCAAATTGTCCACTATATTTGTGAGTCTGTTTTCAATTAGTTCTTTCTATTCCTTAGATTCCACATGTAAGTGAAACCATATAGTGTTTATCTTTGTCTGACTTAAATACCTTCTAGGTCAATCAAAGCAATATCTTTCTCATCCCCTTCCCTTTCATACATAGGGGTCTTGTTTTCTTATCCTTTCAGCCACTCTATCTTTTCATTGGAGCACTTAATTCTTTAACATTTAAGGTACTTATTGATAGGAATATAGTTGTTACCATTCTTTATTCCCATTTTTGATACATGTTTTTTCTTCTTAAAGAAGTTCTTCCAACATTTCTTGTAATACTGGCGTGGTGGTGATAAATTTCTTTAGCCTATTTTTGTTTGGGAAGCTCTTTATCTGTCCTTCAACTCTAAATAGCTTTGCTGGATTAAGTATTCTTGATTATAAATCCTGGGTCTTCATCCTGTTGAATTTTTTTTTTTTTTGGCTGTGCCCTTCTGTTTTTTTGAGAAATCAGCTGCCAGTCTTATGGGTGTTCCCTTATAAGTAACTATCTGTTTTTCTCTTGCCGCTTTTATTATTCTTTCTTTGTATTTAAACTTTAGCATTTTAATTATGATGCATCTTGGTGTGGGCCTCTTTGAATCCCTGGTTTTTGGGATTCCATTTCCTTCACCAGGTTAGGGAAGTTTTCCATCATTATTTCTTCAAACAGCTGTTCAGCATCTTGATTTTCTTCAGTTATGCCAATCAGACAGATATTTGGATCCCTAATAGTGTCCCATATGGTCCTTAGATTATTTTTATAGCCTTGGCATCTTATCTCTTGCCTTTCTGATTGAATGTCCTTGGTTTTCCAGTCCACTAGATAGGGCATTTCATCCTTTATTCACTTTGTTTATTCCATTTCATATACTTCTCATCTCAGATGTATTTTTCATTTCAAGCTGGTTCCTTTTTATGATTTCCATTTCCATTTTTATGTTTTTTATCTCTTTGTTGAAGTTTTCTACACTTCCTAAAAGTTCATTGAGCATCTTTATAAACAGTGTTTTGAACTCTGCATCTGTTAGATTACTTGACTCCATTATATCTGGATCTCTGTTCTGTTCTCTCATATGGCTTCTTCTTTGTCTATCAATTTTGGCTGTCTTTTCATGTCTGTTTTTGTGTACTAAGCAAAGCTCCTAAGTCTCCCGGTCTTATTAGTGTGGATTTGTGAAGTAGGTATCCAGTGGCACAGTTCTGAGAGGGGTTCAGCTGCAGGCCAAATTTAGCCCAAACCTCTATACCTCCGGGGCCACCTGTTGAGATTCAGCAAGCAATCCACAGATGCTGTGCTTATAGTTGCCTCAAAAGGTGACACCAGAAACCGAGGCCAGCTGCCTACAGTGTGAGTCTAGGCACTGCTCATCAAGGAGCATCTGACTCACCGAGGATATACCTCGGATGTGGCTTGGGTGGGGCCGTGAGTTTGGGGAGGTGCGGTTTCAGGGAATCCTCTGGATAGAGATACCTCTGTTGTCCAGTTTGATGACGTCACAGCTATGGCGGCACTGTGTCTGCACACTGGTAGCAGGGAGGGCTCCACAGGGAACAAAGGATACCAACGGTACTTTTGTACAGATTGAGTCTCGCTTTCTCCCTCACTCCAACAATGTCTCCCTGCAAATCCCTGGTGCCCACTGTGCACAGCCAAATCGGTATTGGTGCTCAGAGCGAGCAGGTCTGTCATTGCGAAAAACCACCTTAAGAGGCTTCTGCTGCCACCGCTTCCTCCATCTCACTCAGCTCAAGACCGGGCAACCCTGCGTCCTCGCCCCATCCTACCTTCTGCCTTTGCAGGGTGATTTCTTGGATCTCTCCCTAGTTGTATGGCTTGTTCATCTAGATCCGAGGCAATTTTTCCTTGCTGTTTCTCCTTGTTTCTGTCACAACTTTGATTTGGTCGCCAGAGGGATGAACAGAGCCTCTATCATCTACGCCATTTTTTTTCTTCTTCTCCGGTCATTTCTTAATTAGGCTCCACTACGTAATAGTTCAAGGCATCTATTGCATGAAATGAATTAACTTCTCTCCTGTGTACCTAGAGTGATAGCAGTTATATGCTGTCTTGGGGATGATTGAAAAAATAGACAATATTATTTTCTCTGTTCTATGGGAACCCTTAGTATACTAAGTGAGCCCTTAGTATTCTTTTATACTACACTTAAAAATATTTAAATTACTCTGAATTTAAAAGGGTGATTCAGGGCTACCTTAAATCTGTATTTTAATGATTGGGGATATCCATTACAAGACTGGATTTAATGAATAAAATAAGATAAATAATGGTGATTTAGAAGAAATTCCATTTGAGGATAAATTCTCCTACATATATTGATTAATTCCATCTGTTTCTGTAGGACATTAAGAAGTTGGTAAAAGATCTCTACTGGAAGAATCTTGGGTTCCTCATTAAGCATTTTAAACTGTAGGGGAGGAATCACTTTCCCTCTACCGGCCTAGGTTCAATAGTTGGGTTTATGAAATAAACTGACAATAGGTAGATTAATAGGAAATAAGGTATATAAATTTATTTTCAATGTTATGTGCATGAGGATATCACAGGAAAAAAAAATGAATATCCCAACAAGCAGTGAGATTCGAGAGCATATAAACCACTTAATAGAGAACAGAAGAAGAGATGGAGGCTACTTAAGGGAGAGTAAATGATTTTTAGGAAAGATGAATGGGCCCTCAGAAGAATAGATGGGGTATATGATAGTTTGTGACAAAGTCTGGGAGTGTGGGCAACTTCTAATCTCTTCCTCAGTGATAAGAGTCAGTCTCTTGGTTGATGAAATTCCCCTGGAGGGGATTTATAACAATTGAGGTTTTATTGGAGGGATCTATCTTTAGGCAAATAATGGGAGTTTAGAGAAATCCTCTCTCTGTATTTGCTATTTTTCAAGTCCTTTCATCTTAAAATGCAGTTAACCCTTGAACAACAAGGGTTTGAACTCCATGGGTCTTCCTAAATGGGTTTTTTTCCTTTTGAATAAATATATTTTCCTTATGATTTTCTTGATAAAATTTTCTTTACAATTACTTTAGTGTAAGAATACAACATATGATACAAATAACAAAAATATGTGTAATTAACTGTTTATGTTATCAGATTTTCAGTCAACAGGATATCAGCAATTAAGTTTTTGGGAGTTAAATTATATGCAAATTTTTGACTATAGGAGATTCATCACCCTAACCCCAGTGTTATTCAAGGGTCTAATGTAATCTTTACTCCAAAGGCATATTTTAGGGTGGCACATTCTGCTACACTTCACAAACAAACATGTTTTATGGATCATGAAGGATAAAACTCTTCTGATAAAATTGAGATTGTAATTTTGAACAAATAAATGAAATTCAGTCAGTAAGTTATTAATCACCTCAGTATCTAAACTAGTTGGAAAAATAAAAGACCACCAAAAATTTGTGTGGGCAAAATAAAGGACAGTCTTTTCGTTTAAAGATTTTGAACTTGTTTGGAAAATGCTGTGATTCTAAGTACTAGATTGAGTTACATAGGCATTACTGATCAATAGAAATGTAACTCAAGCTATATATATAATTTAAAATTTTCTAAGAATTATGTTTAAAAATTTCAAAAGAAACAGGTGAATTTTGTTTCAATAATATATATTTAATCCAGTCTATCTAAAACATCATCATTTCAATGTATTGTTAATATTTTTTTAAAAATTTACTTTTTTAGTTAAAATCTTTAAAGTCCAGGGTGTATCTAGTTTTATTTCAAGGGCTCAGTAGGTACATATAGTTTAGTGGCTACCATATTGGATAGTGCAGGTAAAGACCACGAGAGTACTTGAAGAATTCCACAGAGAGTAGAATTCTCTATAGAATAAGTGTTGGTTGAGACTTTGAATTAGTGAATTATTTTGTCTAGCAAAGAGTTAAGATCTCTATCATAGTGTCTTGACTCCATCAGAGATATGGAGTCAAATAAATTATTTCCACTGTGGCTGAGAATATAGCCTTCTGTAAGACAGCTTATCAGATGTACTTTTGGTTTTCTAATGTTTGAATTATTTGAGTAATTTCAAAGAACTACAGAAAAGCACTAATCATAGTGATCTTATTTCTTTTTCTAAAAATGTAAATATATTTGAGTATGTTTAAGTACACATTTAAAATTAAATGTCTATACTCAGATACATATATATGTACATATGTGTACACATACTCACTACTTGTGTGGTTCCTGTTGTGAAAAAGGGATTTATTTGCTCTGATATGTGATTAATTTGTCTCTATCCAAATACAGAAAAATCTTTGCTTTTTTCAGTCTAAGTATGTGTCACATATTTTTTACTTTTTTATCATTACCAAAATAATATTTGTTTTACAGTAATTTTCAAGGTTTTATATATATACAATACCCTCTACTATCTGAATTTTATAACCTGGATTCTGGAAATATTAGCTAGTGAACACCACTAGGAAAAGACCTTAAAAGAATGTTTAGCTATTTTAAGGAACAGGTTCCCTACTTTAGAATACATACCAAAGCTGTGTCTTCCAAATGTTTAAAGTGGCACTCATGAATCATAGAATAATTGGCCTTAACTTCATTAGACTTAGTTTTCATTATTTTTAAAGCTATCTGAGCAATCCATGTGATATTATGTGATTTTTTTTGCATTTTTATGATGGTTCTCATCATTCCCCCCCCTACACACACACACACGCACATGAATGAATGAAGTGGGTAAATTAAGGTTTTCCTTACTACCTTGTGTCCAGCTACATTCTTTCTAGTATTGTTCTTTTCAGATGTACTGTTTTGGGAGAAACTTCATTAGCATTTGTTCCTAAGGCTGAGGAGAAACCAGCTTCTGTGTCTAAGGCATTGTGCAAATGCAAGTCTCTAGTTTTGAAATCAATAGACAAGGCCTTTCAGTAATCAGCAAATTACAGTAAAAGGGAAAGGGCAGAGAAGTTTGGTATTCTTGACTGGGAGAAAATATGTACCTGTAGCATTAATAGAAATAGTTAAGAGGGAAAAGAAAGTTTGAATGCAAAAACGAAATCAAAATTTTCTTTGTATATAAAAAGAGAGGAGAGAAAAGGGAAGAAAGGAAACTGGTTTAGAGGATGAGAAAATCTCTGTCATTTTAGTATAAAATAAGAGAAAATATTTATAAAACACCAGGGGAGGAGAGAGAACTGAGTTTGAATTTTGCTCTCATAGATTGCATAAATAAAAGCATGGGTTTTGGTGTTGGTCAGATCTGGGTTGAACTTTGACCTGATTAAGCTGCTTAAAAACTGTGACTTTCACACAGTCATGAGTCTTTGTTTCTGTTTTGTATAATTGGGATGATAATTGTGAAGATTAAATTAAATAATATTTTTAAAGAACTTGAAACTTGGTAAGCACTTAAATGTAACTTATTTATTTAGGATTTCCCATACTCAGTGATGATTAAACTCTGGGTTCAGTGTGTAAGTGTCTCAGTGGGTTCGGATGGTGACAAAGACATCTATTAGAGGATTTTCCACTTATCCTGCCAAAGATTGTGATAGATTTAGCTACTAATGTGGTAAAACTAAGAATATACAGAATGTTGGTGGAAGACTATGACATTTTTACTTTCTGAAATATGTGTGTGTGTGTGTGTGTGTGTGTGTGTATTTTTTTCCCTTAAAATTTATAATAGTAGCCATGATAATATAGTGAAAAGTTTTCATTTAAGCTTCATCTTGTCTGCTTTAGATATGAAAGATACTAGGTTTCAGAAATTGTCAAAAATTCAGAAAAACAGAATTATAAGTAATAAACTCCAGCCAAATTTCTTTGCAGGCTTATTATATGAGTAAAAATAGAAATTATTTATCTGTGGAAGTTTTAGTTTTTTGAAGTTGAGCTTAGGGATGCCTATTCACCATCTTTGAATATCAAGCACAGAGTAGATTTTCAACAGTTATTTGCCTCAGAGATTGAGACTGAGGTTGGAATATTTAACCCATATAAGCCAGTTGGCTTTATTTTCTTCCATAATTATAGATGTCACCTTTAATTTCAGCCTGTAATCTTACAGATACACTCTTAGTCACAAGAAAAGCTGGGACAAGTTAACAATTATGATATCATCTAAAAGAATCTAAGTATGCTTTATTGACAGTAAATCAATAACATTATCTTTAATGAAGAATATTACATTATCGGCATTAAAATGAACTCTGGTGAAGTATTAAGATTAAGTCACATATCTGTGGTTAAATGTTTATAAAGTTACTGTCGTACATATTTTTTGTCATGCTCTCAAATTAGCTCAGTTTTGCTCTTTAGAAACATAGAAGGAATTTTTCCCCCGAGTGGAAACAGGGTAGGAATACTAGAATTTTTAGAGATTACCAAAGTTTAACTCATTTGTTATTTTTAAGGAAACAGACTTTTATTTATGAAGAAATAGAAAAAAATTATTAATGCATGTGTAGTTTTTACTTATTTTACTTTTTAGTCAGTTATAATGGATTGATTTTTAGGGTATGCAGAATAATGTTCACAAGAGCTTAATGATAATGCTATCGACAAAATAGAGTTATTGAAATACAAGTTGTTTCATTATACATTGCTGTATTAAATGCTATTCTGGCAGTGTTTTATAGAGAAAGCTTTGAGATAAGCAGTTAGACTTATATGACACAATGCCACACTGTGGTGCCACTACACTTGTTACTAGGAGATTTGCAAATGATACTGTGGGGATGAAATCAAGAAGGAAATAAATATGAAATAAGGATAACATACTAGAAACTATACTAGATGCGATGAATTAGTTTCCAGATAAATGTGTAGAAAAATAAGAGGTGATATAAACTCAAAGGAGGAAGAGATCAGTTGCATTTTGTGAATTTAATATACTTGTTTGACTTACACACAAGAAATAAGAAAGTACTTAGAACATGTATTTTAATTTTGTATATGCTGTCCTTAGGCTATTAATTTTGAGTTGTTAAAGAGAGAGCAGTGTTTATTTATCAGTTAAGAAATCTAAGTATTTACGAAAGTTTGGATTCTTTATATAAAAAGGGAGAGTGTTTCTAAGGCTCAGCTTTTGCTTTTCTTTTTTATTTTTTTTATGTGTCCTTTTTAATATAATTTATCTTATGGTTTTTATTTTCAACATTTTTACTGTTAAACTCTTTAGCCTTAAGGAAAGATTTACAAACTCTTCTGTTCTTCAGTGATTTATATATAATGTCTTTTCCATTGCACTTGTTACTATCTGGTAACTGTTTACAATGGTCAAGGTTTTAAAATTTGAAACCTATTGCTATAGGGAAATTTCTTCTTCATAAAATGAGATCACCTCTATTGCCACACAATAAAAGAATTTTCAGCTTTTGAGAGCTTCTGGCTTCCTTTTGAAATATAGATAGACTTTTGCTTCTGAAGTGTTTTAGAGTATTTTTTCCTTAGAGAAGAAGAGGAATAAGTGGTAGGAAGTATGGTCCTTCTTTTAAGACAGAAATATCTGTGCTTATAAAATAAATGAGAAGAACAACTCTAAACCTCTAAATGCGAGAACTCTCTAGAAATTAGCTGTTTGGATGATGGCAGTTTATTTACCATCTACACTTAATGATACAAAAAGTATTTATAGATTTTACATCGCTTAGGTGCTTGGTTCTGCAATTAGTGCTCCTTTAGAATGTTTGTTCCTTATAACTCCATTATATGGACTGAATACAGTATTATAAGTGAAAGTATTTTAGGAGAAAAGATAGAAAATTCAGCAGTTATTTAAAGATAATTGTTGATTTCCATTTTTTTAAAGGATGGCTTTCAGTTAGTCAGGTAGACTTGTTTCTTTAATATCTCCAGTCAATTCTTGAGGAAAAAGATTCCATAGAAAGACATCCATTGAAGGCCAGAAACATCTACAGATGCAATGTGATCCCAAGCAATGAAGCATGTGGCCCTTCATTGGCATTATATGATAACAGGAGGATCTTCTGGCAGAAGAGCTGACTTTTGCTGCGTTCTGCATGCTGCCCCTCCAAACCCATCTTTGATTGGCACCTATGCCCTATTGAAACTGGCATCACACCTTCTAAATGGGCACGGTGCCAGGCTAGCAGATGGGTATGGGCAAAAGCCTGCCAGAAACCCAGTATGTGCATCAAGTTTAAGTATCAGGGGCCCAAACTTCCATCCAGGGATATAAAAACTGCAGTCTGTTGAGAGCTTTTTGTGCTTAAGGTTAAAGGACATGCCATTTCTACTCCAGCTTAGAGGTTGATTAATTTTGAAAGTCAAACAGGAGCTCCTGTGGCTGTGTCAGGCAAATTCTATCTTTGGTGAATGAGAATTACTACTTCATGTAGGGAAGAGAAAGTATTGTAATGAAGTTTCCAATGAGAGTTACTCTCCTGCAAGTGCCTCCAGCACTTAAGCAGCATGCATTCTGTGGAGATGAATATTTCTATTCTCCAGCAGAGCCAGGTGCAATCAAAGCCAGATCTTCAACCTGCTGCAGTAAAAAACCCTAAATTTAGAAAGGGCACGAAAGTTTGGAAAAACTCTTTGATGGCAGCTATCACCATAAACGGATGAGGTTTCACAAAAGTATGTAAAGGAGATGAAGGAAAGACTCCAAATAAAAACCCTTCAGAATACTTCAGCCTGAAACAGAAAAATCTTTAACAAATGAAAAATGAAAGTTTAGTCCTTTCTCCTTAATGCAGAAATTCTTCAGAATTTTATAGCAATAAAAACTTAGTTTATCAAAATGTTAGATCCAACTTAATGCATAAGTAACAAAGCTTCCTAGTGTAACATTTATTTCATTGCATGTCTATCATGTATATAAACTTCACTTCTTGAATAATGGATTATGCATAAAATTGAGTTCTAAATATCATATTCCTTATGATCGTCTCACACCAACTACAGAACTAGGCAAAAAAGTGGCGGGGAGGTCATCATTCTTTGTGATCACTTTAATCATATCCCCAAAATGCTCTTAAATTTATAGGAATGCCTGTAAGACCAGCTGTGGCCAAGAGAGGCTTTTTCCTAATCTCCTTATAGCCATTGCTTTTCCTTTTCCACTGTGTAAACTTTATCTATGGAACAGATTCCATGAGACCGTTGTGAATACTTCAGCGTATTCAAAACATATAACTGCCACAAATTAAACTACTAAAACTAAAGCTGGTGCATTGTAACTGCCAAGTAAAACTGGCACGTCCCTCTGTCAGACTGCAGGAGAGTATGCCATCCAGTCCTCAGAAAACACAATTCATCCAGAAGCACTCTTGTCACTTGCTCTGATATTAAACCAGAGAAAGTGACATTAATTAAAGAAGTGACATGAGCCAACAAAGGCAATGAAATTCTAAGCTTTGGCTCATGTGCAGACCTTAATCCAACTTGCTCTGTTTAGGTATTGTGACCATTTCTGAAGAATAGTGTGGCTGCTTTCCCCCTTCCTCCTCTCATCTTTCCATTTTGAAACATCATTTTCAAGCAACTAAAATTTCATAACTAGGATTGGGCTAGCCAGTTGGTACACTGGTAGTCATTGCAGGGTTTCCCAAAATGGTAGTGCGATGGCATGGATGCCTTTCTGCACTTGGTAACTGCATGAAATTAACAACTAGAGGCAAAGGAGAGTTGATTTAACAAAAAGGCAAGCAACAGCCAAAGAGAGCAGAGTACCTAGATATGGTAGACTGAGAGTGAGGGAAGTCTGCTGCTAGATCAGTTGTGAAAACAAATGGTGGCTGGTAAGCCTTATGAAAATTCTAACATGCTAAAGAGGCTAGCATGGGAGTAGCCACAACTTTTCTCTCTCTTTGTTTCCATAGTGTATTCTCTCAGTGCTTATCTTGTCATTTCATATGATTATTATTTGTACATTGTCTGATTCATCCCCGACAACTCTAGATGATAAACTCCTTGCAGGCATTCTTTCAGAGTGCTTAAACAATGTCTTGCATATGATAGTTTTCCAAAAATGGTTAAAATAACTTTAGAACTAGTTTGTTAGGGAAAAATAATTTTCCCGACAACTAGGTTATCTTAGATGAAATTTTGTGCTCTGTATACTATAACATGTGGTAAGGGTGTAAGACAGTGTTTTTTTAGATTTAAAGATATTATTTAGATAGTTGGGGGGAGAGAAGTATCTGTTCATTTTCTTTTCAAGCATGTTTTTAAATACAAGAAGCAATGTACTAAATCCATAGATTATAGGATATATTGGAAAAAATCTATTTTGTTCATATATAGTGTAGAGAGAGTTAAAAAATGGATATTGTATTAAGACTAAACAGTTTTGTATCTAGAGTAAAACAGTTCTACTGAGTAGCACTTAAGTCGACCTAATAGCAGGTATAAACGTTTGGAGGGAATGGATAGTGTTTTTTGTTATGCATTGACTTGTAGGCATGCAACATGCATTAGAAATCTACTTTTATAATGTAAACACAGCTTTAATGGAAAATAAATTATTGGAATTTCTTTTAAACCAAGTGAATGAAAGGTTTAATTAAGAGTTTTGTTCATAGTCAGAAGCTTTTGCTTTTGTTTCTGGGCATAGGTATTTTATATTGGAGATCAAGAATTTTCTATCTGTGTAATTAGTCATGAAGTTTAATGTACATTTTTCACATCAGGCAGACAGTGGCTTCAAAGAGACAGCAGTGCTGCGAAGGAGCAAGAAAAGAGGCCAAAGTTGACACACACACACAGGCAAAACAGTGTAGGAAAAATCAACACGTTTTGCAAAATCAATCATTGAAAATGTGTCAGTGTTCAGGAGACTGTCTTTAATTTGCAATCCAAGTAAAAAATAGTATTTAAATATGAGAGGCAGTATTATTGAGCCCAGCATGCCTGCTACCACTTGTTTGACTAGATCAGAATAGAACACTGAGAGGCAAGGGCTCAAAGTTAAATGAACATTTATACATTTTAAAATCAAATGAAAGATTCAGAATATATTCATGAATTAAAAACTTTTCAGAACCCTAAATTTAATCAGCTGGAATTACTTCTAAAGTGTCATTCTATTTAACTTTTGGGAATGATGAATTTGCCTTTTAATAGGGAGGCTGTATTTTATCATGAAGATAAAACAAACTGTCTTTTGTTAATTATTCCCCAGAGACACTGGCCATTTTTCTCTCCTATGCTTAGTGTGGAGTAAAGGCAGCTTTCCCGCAAATTTATTTCAATCAAGAGCAATTGTAAGCTACAACATGTGTGAAAGAGGCTCATGGAGTGCATAGCTTCCATTGTAGGTATTCAGAGTGCCACCTAATGAAATTCTTACAGGTAATGTTTCCAAAACCTTACTGAGATGGCCATGAACATAGAACATAGAAAAGTTAAAAAGAATGAAAGAGAGAACCTCTGGCAAAGAGTAGCAGATCAGTCATGTGTGTCTGTGGTATCTGATAATTGCTAGGGACAGTTCTTGTCATCTTTTTTAGGAAATCATCATCAACTACTACTAAAATCTTGGTGTGTGCCAAGCTCTGTGTTAAATGCATAACATGCATTATTTTATTGAATCCTCCTAGCAACTTAATAAGGAAGATATTGAGGCCTAGGGAGATTAAGTAATTTGTCTCCATTCCAACATTTTAATAATTGTCTCCTTTTACATTTGAACTCAGGTCTCTCTTCTGTACTGATTGATGCCCTTTATCAAAGAACACTTTGAATTAATTCTAGCCAGAGAAAATAGTGGCCAACAATATGCTCATGACATGCTCATTTCTAAAATAACAGTGCACTATCTAATTGATAGTATTGGCAGCTAATTTAAAAAATCTGTTAGTGATGATGCTAATGGTGTCATTTTCATTCAGATTGACAACTCGAGGTGTAGAGCATCAGTGATATGGTTTTTAATGTTATTACATTTACAAAATCTGTGAAAGAACATCTGATATTTTAGTAAATCTGATGTTAAGAACTGGAAAATTTACATAAAAATGTACTATACCCTGATCAAACAATATTTTTATCAAAAGAAAAGGGAGAATAGGTAACCAACAGTATATACAAACTGATGAGAAAAATTTGGTGGATTTTCCTGCTTTTTCAAAAATGGGTACATTTGTCTAGTTTATAGGGATTTTATGTGTTGAAGTCTAATAAGCAAAAAGAAACCTTTTTAAATCCCTGTGATATAATTTAAAAAAACATAGAAATAGATATTTTTACAAATATTGAGTTATTCTAATCATGGCTTTTTTCCATTGGATAATAATTTAAAAATACTCTATTTAAAAACTAGGTCTTTTAAACAATAAAACAAAAAATACTTGGATAAGTGAAATCTTGATAAAGAAAACATTTTCTTATAGAATTTGTTCAGATACCAAAATATTTCTAATAGAATAGCTTTTGAAAATTATTCATTTATTTTAAGATATTATATAATAGTGATTTGTTACATACCTATAGAGGATTTTATGAAAAATATAACATGTAGAGGCAAATCTTTAGATGTTTTTAATGGAGAAGAGATACTTATCAGATATTGTAATGTTAATTTTTATGCTAGAATTTTTTTTCTTTGGAGTATATACATAGCAAGGAAAAGAATGAAAAAAATATACTACATTAGAATACATGTTTTTGAGCACTTATGGTGATATGGGGTTACAATTTAAATTTCTGGAGAATGTGAAGAAAAGCTATTCATTGTACTTGATCTTTTTTCTATTAAAAGTTTGTGTTATAAATCTAACATAGATATCCAGTGTCAAATGTATTACAATTGAAAATGTAAACCTTGTATCTTACAAAGTATTAAGAGACTGGTAGAATAAAAATTAGTAATATATAGATGTCAAATTATAATGTACACCTGAAAATTATATACTTGTATTAACCAGTGTTACCCCAATAAAATTAATTAAAAACAGAAAAAGAAGGAAAATTAGTAAAACCCACTAAAAAATCCCACACAGTTTATTTCAAGAAAAATGAGACAAAAGCAAAATGAACTTATATATCTAATGGGTAAATGTTTCTGTGTGATACAAATAGGAAGAAAATCATAATTAAAATGCCAAAGGTTAAAGACAGAGAATCTTAAAAGCAGCCCCTACAAGGGAGCTCTCATAAGACTGACAGCTGATTTCTCAACAGAAGCTTTGCCTGCCAGAAGGGATTGGCATGAAATATTCAAAGTGATGAAAAGCAAGGACCTACAACCAAGATTACCCAGCAAGGTTATCATTTAGAATCAAAAGAGATAAAGAGCTTCAGACAAGAACAAGCTAAAGGAGTTCATCACCACCAACCAGTATTTCAAGAAATTCAGGTACTTCTTTAAGAAGAAGGAAAAAAAAAATCCAAGATGTAAACAAGAAAATATTGCAAAGAAAAATATTCTCACTGACAAAGGCAAACACATAAAACAGTAGATCAACCACTAAAACTAATACAAAGGTTAAAAGGCAAAAGTAGGAAGATGGTATAATTACAATGATAAATTAAGGGATACAAACACACATACATAGAAAAGAAGTAAAAAATAATGACAAGAACATAAATAAGCTGCGGTTGAATACAAATGGCAGTGATTTTAGAATGTGTTCAAATGTAAGTGACCACCAACTAAAAATAGACTGTTGTAAAAATACCTTGGGTATATGTGAAGCACATTAGCCATAAACCAAAAATCTACATGAGATAATACATGAAGAGAAAGGAATCCAAACACAACACTACAGAAAGTCAATACAAAAGAGACAGAGCAATAGAATAAAAACAGTGAAGAACTCTATAATAAAACAATTAATAAAATGGCAATAACTACATACTCCCTATTAATAATTACTTTAAATGTAAATGAATTCAATGCTCCGATCAAAAGACAATGGAGTATTACTCAGCCATAATAGAGAATGTAATATTACCCTTGTGACAGCATGGATGGACCTGGAGAGCATTGTGTTAGGTGAAACGCATCAGAGAAAAACAAATGACATCTGATTTCACGTATATGTGAAATCTGAAAAAGAAAACAAAAACACAGATACAGAGAACAAATTGATGGCTGCCATATAGGAGAGGGATTTGGAGAGCTGGTTGAAAAAAGTGAAGAGATTAAGAAGTACAAATTGGCAGTTACAAAATTATCACAGGGTATAAAGTACATTTTGGGGAATATAGTGAATAATATTATAATGACCGTATATGGTATCAGGTACAAGACTTATCGGGGGATCACATATGTAAATGTCTAACTGCTGTACACCTGAAACTAATGTTGAATGTCAACTGTAATTGAAAAAAATTTTTAAATACCATAATCAGGTGCCCAAAGAGAAATACTTAAAACAATAAAATATAAAAACTAAATGATCAATATTTTTCATATACAGATAACTGAAGAATAAAATAAACAGGCTTTTTTTAAAATTGTTTTACATTCCATAGTAAAAATCATTATGAGGGTTAAACAATGATGTTCTGTAATAGCAAAAATTTAATAAAGCCAAATAAAAATGCAGTGATAGAATTGAATATGCCCCAAATGCTACTGTTTATGCTTAAACAAGAGAGAAAAGAAAATATAGCAGACATTTAATAAGAAATTGTTAACAGATATAACTGGCGATATAAACAGATACAGAAAATAACAAATTAATTACCAGTATATCTTTACATTGGCCTCTGTGAAACCCAGGTGTACAGGTGAAAGAGGGCTTTGGCCTTCCACCCTTGTTTCAACCTGAGCATTTCTATGATCTGTTCTATATATCAGGCTTCAAGAAACATTTTATTACTAAAAGAGTCTTCCACAGATATAATATGTCTCTCCATTTCTTTAGGCCTTTGATTTCTTTCTTCAGTATTTTGTAGTTTTATAATTTGTACTGAATATGTACTGTTAGCCACCTATAATTATTTTTTTTTCTTTTTAAATTCTCAGTGCTATTCAAAATAATATTTTATAATTTTGGTTTCCAATTGTGCATTATTAGTATATAGAAATACAATTTTTGTGTGTGTGTGTGTGTTGACCTTATGTCCCATGATCTTGGTAAACTTATTCTAGGATTATTTTATTGTATTTTTGGCAGATTCTTTGGGATTTTTATATAGATAATAGTGTCATCTGCTAATAGGGACCACTTTATTCTTTTCAATCTGTATGACTTTTATTTTTCTTTACTCATTGCACTGTCTAGGACTTTGAGTACTTATTGAATAGGAATGGTGAGCCCACATCCTTGACTTGTTCCTAGTGTTAGGGAGAAAGCATTTAGTCTTTCATTATTTAGTATGACATTAGCTATAGGGTTCGTTTGTTTGTTTTTGGTAAATATTCTTCAAGATGAAGAAGCTCAGCTCTAGTTTATTGAGTTTTTATCATGAATGAGTATTGAATTTTGTCAAATACTTTTTCTGCATTTTATTGATATATCAATATGATCATGTCATTTTTCTTTAGACTCAATATGGTGGATGATATATCTGTCATGAGGGCTATTGGTCTGTAGTTTTTTTTTTAATTAAATTTATTGGGTGATATATGGTAAATAAAATTACATAGTTTTCAAGTGTATAATTCAACAATACATCATCTGTATACTGCGTCGTGTGTTCATCACTCAAATATCCTTCCATCACCACATATTTGATACCTTTTACCCTTACCTGTCTCCTTCAACCTCCCTTTCCTTGTGTATTGGTCGTAATTTTCTCCTTTTTGTCCCGCCGCCTATTGGATTTTGGCTTCAGGATAAGCTGGCTTCCAAAATAAGTTGTGGATTCTCTCCTTTTCTGCTTTCTGGAAATGAGTATATAGAATTAGTGTAAGTCTTATTGAAAATGTTTTATAGAATTCTACAGTGAAGCCATCTGGGTTTAGAGATACCTTTTTCAGAAGAGTGTTTTTTTTTTTTAACCCTTATTTTACTTTTGTTAGTGGTTTTGAGACTAATTTGGTTATGTCTTTCATCTTTAGTAACTTTTAGTATTTTGTGGTTTTTAAGGAATGGTTCCATATCATCTAAGTTGATAATTTATATGTATAGAGTTGTTCATGGTATTATTTATTATACTTTAGCTGTCAGGATGTTCTGTAGTTTTATTTTGATGTGGGTTTATCAATTTAGTTGATCATTTCAAAGAAAGAGCTCTTGGCTTTATGGACTTACATTATAGTTTTGTTTTCAATTTCATTGATTTTTTTTTATTATTTCCTTTTATTTGCTTTAGGTTTAGTTTGTTCTTCTTTCTCTTGAGTGGAAACTTACGAGCACAGAGTTACCTTTTCTCCACGTCCTTGCCAGAATTTGTTATCTCATCTTTTTGGTAATAGCTTTGCTAACAGGTGTGAGTTGATATTTCATTGTAGTTTTAATTTCATTTCCCTGATTATTAGTAATAGCAAGCTCTTTTCATGTACCTGTTGGCTATTTGGATATCTTTGGGGAAAAAATCTGTTCAGCTTATTTGACCATTTTTAAATTGGGTTGTGTGGTTTTGTTTTGTTTTGTTTTTGTTTTTATATTTGCTATTGAGTTGTATGTGTTCTTTGTATATTTTGATATTAACCCCTCATTGGATGTGTGGTTTGTAAATGTTTTCTCCCATTCTATAGGTTGTCTTTTCATTCTGTTGATTGTTTCCTTTGTTGTTCAAATTTAGTTTGATGTAGTCCACTTGTTAATTTATGCTTTGTTGACTCTTGGTGTCAAATTGTAGCAGTCACTGCCAAGATGAATATCGTATGCTGACCCTATATGTTTTCTTCTTGGTTTTATGGTTTTAGATCTTACAGCCAGTCTTTAAATTCATTTTGAGGAGATTTTTTATGTGTAATATAAAGTTCACTTAAATTATTTTGATTGTGGCTCTGCAGTGTTCCCAGATTCACTGATTGAAGAGTTTTTTTCCTTTCTTCATAGTATGTTCTTGGCTTCTTTGTCAAAAATTAATTGGCCAGGTATTCATGGATTTATTTCTGTGCTCTCTGTTCTGTACCCTGGATTTATGTATCTGTTTTTATGCCATTATGATACTGTTTTGATTAGTATAGCTTTATGCTATACTTTGAAATCAGTAAGTGCAATGCCTTCGTTCTTGTTCTTCTTCATCAATATGATCTGGCATTTTAGGATCTTTTGGGGTTCCCTAGAAATTATAGGATTTTTTTTATTATTTCTGTAAAAAATGCTTTTGGAGTTTTGGTAGGAATTGCATTGAATCTATAGATCGCTTTGGGTAGTGTACATAGTTTAACAATGTTAATTCCTCTGATCTGTTCTTCCAATTGTCTATTTCCTTTTCTTTCATCAATGTTTGCTGGTTTTCAGTGTACAAGTCTTTCACATTCTTGGTTAAATTTATTTCTAAGAAATTTTTGATGCTATTGCAAATAGGATATTTTCTTAATTTCACTGATAGTTCATGTTAGTGTGTATAAACTCAGCGGATTTTTGTACATTGATTTTGTATCCTGCCACTTAATTGTATTTTTTTTTATTTAACTTTTTTGGGGGATAGAATATTTAGGGTTTTCTCTATATAATATTGTGTCATCCACAAAAAGATAATTTTATTTCTTTCTTTGCGATTTGGATTTCTTTTACTTATTTTTCTTGCATAATTGCTCTGGCTAAGATTTACACTACTGTATTGAATAAAAGTATCTTGTTCCTGGTCATAGATAAAAAGCTTTTCACTGTTGGGTATGATGTTGGTTGGGTTTGGGTTTCTCACATTTAGCCTTTATTTATGTTGAGATATGTTCCTTTTATACCCAAATATTTGAGAATTTTTAATCATGAAAGGATGTTGATCCTTTTTAAATGCTTTTATGTACATACTGAGATGATTTTGCAATTGTTATTCTTTGATTTCTTAATGTGGTATATCACATTAATTTACATATGTTGAACCATTCTTGCATCTTAAGAATAAATCTCACTTTGATCATGGTGTATGATCCTTTTAAGGTACTAATATTTGGCTGAATATATTTGCATGTATGTTCATAATACATATTAGACTGTCATTTTCTTGGTGTCCTTCCATTGCTTGATTTTTTTCTATTGTCTTTCTAGTCTTTTTCATTTATTTTCACTCTGATCTTTGTTATTTCCTTCTGTGAACTTTGAGCTTTGTTCTTTTTTCTTTCTTAGTTCCTTGATGTGGACAGTTAGCCTGTTAATTTTGAATTTTTCTTTTGTAGCGTAGAATTTTATAATTAAACTTTACAACAATGAACTTCTCTCAGAGAACTGCTTTTGCTGCATCTCATAAATACTGAAATGTTGTGTTTCCATTTTCATTTGTCTCAAATTATTTTTTATTTATTTTTCTACATTTAGCCATTGGTTGTTTTAAGAGCCTGTTTAATATCCACATATTTCTGAATTTTTCAGTTTTTTATTCTAATTGATACAAAGTTCAGTACCATTGTGGTGGAAAGGATACTTGATATGTTTTCAGTTTCTTAAATTTGTTAAGACTTGTTTTGTCACTTAACATCATCTTTCCTGAAAAATGCTTGATATGCACTTGAGAAGAATGTATTCTACTGCTATAAGATGGACTGGTCTGTATATGTCTATTAGTTTCAACTTGTCTAAAATGTGCTTTAATGTCTGTTTTTTTTCATTGGTTTTTCTGTCTGATCTATCCATCATTGGAAGTAAGGTATCAGAGTACTCTTCTAGTATTGTATTGCTGTTTCCCCTTTCTATTAATATCAGCTTTATATATTTAATATTAGCTTTATATATTTAGGTACACCTATGTTGGGGGTGTAAATATTTGTAATTTGTATCTTCTTGATGAACTGATCTCTTTATCATTATATATAAATGAAATAATGTTTTGTCATTGTCTCATTGTTTTAGGTTTAAAGTCTGTTTTGTCCAAGATAAATATAGCATCTGCTTTCCCTAATTTTCATTTACATAGAACATCTTCTTTCATTTTTTCACTTTTAGTCTCCTTTGTATCTTTAAAGCTGAAGTGAATCTCATGTGGGTATCATGTAGTTGGGTCTTCTTTTTTTTAATCTATTAAACCACTATTTGGAAAATTAGTACATTTACACTTATAGTAATTATTATTAGATATGGTCTTACTAGTGCCATTTTTATAATTGTTTTCTGGCTGTTGTAGTTCCTTTGTTTTTTCCTCTTGTTCTCTTCATTTCTGACTTAATTTTTTTTTCATAGGGGTATACTTTGATTACTTTATCTTTTGTGTCTCTACCATAAGTTTTTGTTTTGTAGTTACCACGAGGCTTACATAAAACATAAAACAGTCTGTTTTAAGCTGATAACAACTTTGAACATATACAAAAAGCTCTACATTATAGTCTTTAAAATACTTTTTTAACCTTTATGCTAGAGTTTTAAGTGATTTACCAACTGTTACAGTAGTAATGTATTTTGAACTTAACTGTATATTTACTTTTACCAGCTAGTTTACTATTTTCATATATTTTTATTTTAAAAACTAGCATTCTTTTTATTTCATCTTAAAAACCCCCTTTAATGTTTTTTGTAAGGTTAATCTAGTGGTTATGAATTCTTTCAGCTTTTGTTTGAGAAACTCTTTATGTCCCTGTCATTTCTGAAGAACTGTCAGTAGAGAATTCTTAGGTAGTAGTTTTTTTTTTTCTTTCAGCACTTTGATTATATCATTCTACTCTTTTTCTGTCTTGCAAGGTTTCTGCTTAAGAAACCCACTGTTTCTTTTTCTCCACATCCTCTCCAACTTTTGTTATTACTTGTCCTATTGATTGATTATAGCCATTCTAATAGTTGTGAGATGGTATCTCATAGTGGTTTTAATTTGCATTTCCCTAATAGCTAGGAATGTTGAGCACCTTTTCATATGTCCTCTAGGGAGAAGTATTTGGTCAGGTCCTCTGCTCATTTTTTGATTAGATCATTTTGTTGTTGTTGTTGTTGTTATCGAGTTGTATGAGTTCTTTGTATATTAGGCCCTTATCAAAGATGTGGCTTGCTAATATATTTTCCCATTTGGATGGTTGTCTATTTACTTTGTTGACCATTTCTTTTGCTGAGCAGAAGCTTTTTAGTTTGATGTAGTCCCATTCATTTTAGCTTTTACTTTCCTTGTCTTTGAGGTCAAATTCATAAAATCCACTTTAAATTCAAGGTCCTTGAGTTTAGTTCCTATGTTTTCTTCTATGCATTTTATTGATTCAGGTCTTATATTCAGGTCCTTAATCCATTTTAATCTCTTGCCTTTTTTATCTTATTCTTTTTGAGATTCTCTCCTTGTCTGTAATTTTTTTACAATTTAATGATTATGTTTCAGTGTGGGTCTCTTCAGATTAATCTTGTTTGGTACTAGGCTTCTGGACCTGGATGTCTGTTTCTTTCCCCAAGTAGGGAAAGTTTTAGCCATTATTTCTCTGAATAAATTACCCTTTTTTTATTTTTATCTTTTAAGGATCTTTATAATGTGTATATTGATCTACTTGATGGCATTCTATATATTTCTTAAGCTGTAATCACTTTTTCATTCTTTTCTCTTTTTGCTCCTCTGATTGTGTGAATTCCAGTACTTTGTATTTGAGTTTACAAATCATTTCTTCTACTTAATTTAATCTCCTGTTGAACCCTTTTATCAATTTTTGGGGGGTTCAATTATTGTGTTCTTCAGCTCCATAATTTCTGTTTGATAATTTGTAATATTTTTTATCTCTTGTTTGAAATCTCATTTTGTTCATGCATTGCTGTCCTGACTTTGTTGATCTTCTTTGTAACCATTATAATAAACTATCACATTAAAATCACTTTTCTCTTTTTTCTGATCTGTTTCTGGATATTTATATTATTCTTTTGTTTGGAACATATTGTATTATTTCTTCATTTGACTGTCTTTCTTGGTTTCTGAATTTTAGATAAAATAGCCACCTCTCCCAGACCTTACACTGGTCTCCTGTGGGCAGTGATCTTCATCAGTCTGCCCCTCCCAAACTCCTAATTGTCTATGAAACTTTTGTGATTGTCCAAGATCCTTACTATGTTCTAAGTAGAACCCAGTAGTTAAGGGTGTGCCAAGACCGGTCACTATTGTGAATCACAGTCAATAGCCCTTGTGATATGTGTATTTTCTCATTCGCCTTATGTATAGGAGTTGATCAGCTAATTTCTGAATCTCTTTCCAAGGGAATTGCTTCATGTGTGGCTGTCTATTTAATGTATCCTTGGGTGAAGGGGAACTTAGGAGCCTCCTATGTCACCACGTTGGCTGCTACTCAGTTTCGTTAAAATAAAAATTTTAATGCTTATAAATTTCACCCTTTGTAGTGCTTCTATTCATTAAATTATTTATCAAATGTATAATGAATGCCTACAAGGCTTTATTCTAGGTGTTTGCAACACATCTAAATAAAAGAAAATATTTTTGCCTGAAAATAACTTTGTCAGAAAAATAATAAATATGCACTTTAACTGCATCCTAACTAATACCAATATGATATTTTTAATGTTCAGTCCTATATATTTTCTAGTCTCTGTTGTGATTTCTTCTTTCTAGGGACCAGGTATGTGTTCATAGATTGTAGCTTTAATATTCCTTACTCTTTGATATTTGATGAAACCTGCTTTCTGGGTATAGGCCATTTAAAAGAATGTTTTATGTTAGTTGGAAAAGAATGTATGTTCTTCAGTTGTTTTACTATTTTTTTTTGTGGTATTCAGTTAAAAACTTGTTTTTTTTTTGAAATTTATTTTTACTTGCCTGCATTTTATGGAATTGTGTTAAGTCTTCCACATTTTTATCACTGTCCTATTTTTTCTTATAAGTATGCTGGGTTTTAATTTATATATTCTGAAGGTACATTATCAGGTGTTTCAAGTTCATCATTTTTGTCTTTATGTTGAATCATTCCTTTTATAGTTAGGTTGGACTAACTTTAATAACTCTTTATATAATTTTAAGATTTATATAATTTTGAAAATATATAGTCCAGCCTTTTTTTGACTAGTTTTGACTAGTTTATTATCTACCTTTTTATTTGATTTCTCTGCACCACTAGGCTTTAGTTGTATCTCATAAATAGTATACTTTTATTTATTTTTAAACAATATTAGTTTCTTTCCTTAACTGATAAACTTAATCTACTCAAATGTATTATGATTACTGTCATAATTTTTCAAATCTAAGATGCTACTGATTATAAAATACATTACTATTTTATATATGTATATTGAGTCTATTAGATGATTAAAAATTTATAATTATCTTTCTCTTGAATTATTTATTTTGTATTTATGTAAGACCTGCTTTATATTAATACTTAATCCATTAAACTATGACACAATACCTTAAAAATAGTCTTACATCTGTAATTCATAGAACACTCAGTTGTTGCAGTTATATCTTAGTGAACATTTTTTTACTAATGTAAAATTTATGTCCCACCTCTCTGAGCTGGTTAATTAATTTTTGTGCTAAACTAATCGTTGTAAATGACAATTAAACTTAACATGTATACTACCAGCAATGTATGTGAACAAATGAAGTGAAGACAGACATTTGGGACTGAGTTTGCACCTGCATAGGCAGTGACGAATGTCATCACTGCTATGTGGCCAATAGCAACTGTAAGATGTTTTCAGTTATAAGATGCATGCAAATTTCAGATACGTTAAATTATGAAAAAAAGTGTGGCTAAAAATAGATAAACTCAAGTATTTTCATTTATTTCTATTTTCTATTTTAGTTTAGTTTGTCTTTTTAAAAACCTATTTTTTTCCTGTCTACTTTTAGATTATTTAGTTTTTTTTTTAAAAAAACAAACTGGTTTTGAAGTTATGAGTTTTATTTTTATTATTTTAGTGGTTACCTGTAAACTTTCAACATTTTTCTTGGTTTAAGATTTTGAAACTAATAGTATCACTCCTTTTCCCCTGTATAAATACATGGGCATTACAACTCTACTCACCATATTTCTATCTTATTCATTATTTTTCTCATTGTTTTCACATTGATAATTATTCTAGATTGATAATTATTTTCTCTCAGCATATGAAGCTGATGTTATTCAATTGTTTACTTATTCCCTTGTTGCTATTCAGAAGTCTGTTGTTACTTCATCTATCTTTCTTTCGTATATCATCTTTTTTGTTGAGCTGCTTGTTAGAACTTTGTCTTCAATTTTCTACAGTTTATGTTAGGCTGAAGTTTGAATTTATTTGTTATCTTGCTGGATATTTGCAATTCTTAAATCTGAGCAATTGTGACCTAAAAATATAGAAAGTTATTTATCAAACATTATTCAAAAATGCCTGTCCTCCATTCTCTCTATTCTCTAGTTGTGGAATTTTTGTTAGAAAATTGTTTTTCTGTCACCTATTGGTGTTTCATAACGTCTTCTTTGCATTTTACATCTCTTGATCTGTGTTTGCTGAATTCTGTATTATTTCCTCAGATCCAGTCAGTTCACTAGTTCTCTTTTTGGCTCAATTTAATCTACCATTTTGTCTACTTACTAGGTTTTAAATATTAATGGTTATGTATGTGTATATATAGGATTGTGCATACAACATAAACATACAGTTCATCAAAAGAGTATAACCAAAACAAAACGCAATCCCCATTCAAATCAAGTATATCCTATATAATAAAATAACCAAAACTACAGAAGCTCTAACACCTTTCCCTCTCTTGTCGTGGTAACAACAATATCTAGACTATTTATAGTTTTTTTTTAACTGTCTTTCATTATAGTTGTTGTATGTACATATGCATTTCTAAACAAATTTAATTTGTGGATTTGGGTTTTGAAATTTATATAAATAGAACCAAGTATGCATTCTGTTTTATGCGGTTCCTTTCACTGCACACTATGTCTTTAAGATAATCTATATTGCTGTAGTATTTGCATTTCATTTGTTTTCTTTGCTGAAATGTATTTCATACTATGACTTTAATACAATTTGTTAAACATTCTACCAAAGGTAGGTATTTGGGTAGTTTCCAATATTTGGCTATTGGAAATTCACACTTACTCCCAGATTTCCTCTTGGAGTTCTGATGGTATTCTCTGTTCTTGGTAACTATCTCTTAGATCTCTGATGCTTTTAAAAATGCAACCAATTTGTTCACCTAGCTTCATATAGCATTTTGCATTATTTCTTATGTTATTGATATCTTTGTTTCTGCTATTGGGGTTTATGCCTTTTGTTTGTTTCCTCCTGTTTTGTGATTGTGGATTATTAACTTAACTTTAGCTATGCTTTATCTCTGGTAATCCTGTGTGTCCAATGAGTTCCTTAAAGGAGATCTTTCTCTTTTCTTTCTTTTTTTTTTTTGTGCCTCTGCCAGGTTCTCTGAGTTACTGGTTTTCAGTACCTGCACCACACTGTGGTGTAAATTTGAGTATAAATTCCTGAAGGCAGTTTGGGATAATTATCAGGACACTCTCCTTTTTCTAACACTCAGGGTCTAGGCCAAGACAAGTTTTTTTCTTTTTTCTTTTAAATTATTTCTGTGTTTAGTAGTGATGAATTCATTCATTTATTCATTCACATTCATTTTCTCTCTTTTAATGCCCCACACTGCTGAAGATGTGACACTTTGAAAATTCTGACTTTATGTGGCCACCTTAACTTCAGATTTCTTACAGGCCAAAAGACTTGTCCTTTTCCCAGGAGTATTTTAACACTCATATCCTTGGGTACCCAGACTCGGCAGCCTTTTTCGTGTCTGCAACATGGCCTGGAACATCAGTGCTCGAGTTCATCTCCCTCTGGTCTTTATTTTTCTTTTTGTCTTTGGCTGCCTTTTTTTTTTTTAATATCAAATCACCTCTGCATTTATAAAATTTGATTTATTTAGCATGCTTTTTATTTGATAGAGGAAGGATTTTGGTTTATCTAGTATGCTAGTCTATTGACACGCTACATGACTCCATCATGTTTTAGTTTTTTCAAGTCTTTGACTGCCAGTGTTAGAGATGCAAATGAATTTAAGCAAAAATGGGGGGTTTATAAACTCCTATAACTGAGAAGTACAGGGCTTTTCTGGCTTTGAGTATAGATAGATCTAAAGCCTAAGCAATGTCACTAAGGCTCTTTCTCTTTTTCTGTCTTAACCCTACTTTCCTCAGTGTTGGATTTGATTTTCGGACTTCATTTTTATTTAGCTAAGGAGAAATGATTATTACTATTTTGAGGGTTTTAGTGTACTTTTAGATACTTATGGAGTATCTTGTATTATTTAGCATTTTCACATCAAATCCTAGAAAAGACTTTTTGACCCATGGGGCACTTTGCCATTTCTGAACTGGTTACTGTGGCCAGTGGGCTTATATATTCCCATTAGTCACTTGTTCATATGCTCAACTCTGGAATGTAAAGGAGGGTACACTGTGATAGGCAGCCCAGGTCCACATAGATAGTGAGACATTTGGTTCCTCAGAGGAAGTTCATAATAAATAATAATGCAGATATCATATATGTACACAATGTGTTTCTTATAGGTCATCAGACCTCTCTTCAGAAATTTAAGTGAAGATATGAGACTTCTGTACTTCCAACACTATCACTTTCGATGATCATTTTTCTCGTGCTGCTGGAGCCAGATGGCTAAGATTGATCAGTTCTGGCTAAGATGGAACAGTTCCCGAAGGGGGGAGTGAGGATTAAGAAAAAAAGACAGAAACAAAAGATAGAGTCGGGAGGGCTAACAGTGAATATTGTGCCTCGAGTTTATTTAGCACAGCATATTTATACCCTTGGAAATGCATGAAAAGCAAAACCCACAGATATGCAAACAATTGCTGACATTTACACAAGTTTTCTCAAAACTTCCTTGTTCCAATTTTCCATTCCTTATTCCTTGGATCAAGGAACGTTCAACTCTTTCCATTAAGCCAACTTCCTCATTCTGCACAGACTTTCCATTAAGCCAGACTTCCTCCTTCAGCACAGAGCCTGCCTGCTCTGCAAACTTCTAACTTGCAGGCAACTTTAACCCTGTCTGTAGGGCATTCAGCAAGAATGGCTCCCAACATCATGCCCCAAAGATCAATCAGCTATTATGTACCAAACTTTATCCCTCTCCCTCCATCCTTAAGTCCTATCAGGAACTGTTTATTTTTATTTAACATTGATACTGTAGTTCACACTACAGTCCTCTCTTCCTTGATCTATCAAAATTAAATTCTTATTTATCTGTCATTATCTACTGTGGTTCCCCTTCAGTCTGTTTGTCACATTATAATAATCTGTTCAGAATGCAAATCTAATTATGTGTTTCCTATCTTCTAAATACATCTCAAGTTTTTAAAACCTTTTGTTAGAAATTATTAACTAGATTTGCATCTGGCCCTCCACCACCTCTCCAGCTAGTCTTGCTCAAGCATTCCCTTTTATATGAATTCTATATTCTCATAGTACCATCTACCTCTCTAATATTTATTATAATTAGTTTTACACTTGTGTATAAGTATTTGATAAATGTCTGATTTCTCCACTAGACTGTAAAAGCAGATACCATGTCTGTTTTCATCATTTAATTTCACCAGCTAGAATGACTTGGCTTACAGTAGAAAATAAATATTTGTTTCATTAATTAGCTGATTGATTACTGTAAAGAGACCTCCATGGTAACTGGGACAATTTATTAGTTTAACATCCATCTCCAAGAGCTTTTTAGTCAATTGGTTTTGGATTTAGGCCCTCCAATATAATCTGACTTTGAACTTTATAGAGAACATTGTGTAGCTATCAAATGACAAGTGTGGGGTATTTCATGTATATGTCAACACATGATTATGTTCATGTGAAATAATATGAAAAGAACCTTCAGATTATTAAGTGATAGGGATATACTGATTGAAATCAGCAAGGAGTTCAACTTTGCATTGGTTGGTTATCTTTTTTCCCCAGTGGCAACATAATAAGTTACTTATCTAGTTGAAATCTCCATTTTCCTTTTTGTGCTTTTCTGCTTCTTACATTCTTTTTGGCTAAAAGTTTTATTTGCTGCTGTGGTTACTTGCTTTTAGACAAGAAGCAGGAAGTTTCTACCAACTTATACCTCAGGCGGCAAAGATCGATCGGTACTGTAGAGTCGGTACTGTACCAGCTAGACCAGGTTTATGAGAGGCCTATTCCTCCCCAGTCTTAGGTATCCTAGTAAAAATAATTCTCCATAAGGTGGGAGGAAAAGCTTTTCTCACCTTTTCTTCTATATCAGGGCTGGATTCCTTCTTCTGTACATACTTTCTTGATTTTTTTTCCTTCCTCAGATGTGGATAATCCACTCCTACAGTTCCTTTGGGACAACTGCATAGGTGAAAACAAAATAACTTTATCTGAATAACTACGAAAAGAGATTTTTAATCTGAGTTCATAATTTAAATGTAATATCCACTAAAATTGAAGTAATAATTTCTTAAACTGGCTAATTGTTTTACTGATATCAAAAATTTGGAGTATGGGTAAGAAAATTGTGTATGTGTACAACTGTAAAGAACAGTTTATGTACCTTAGTAAAGTTTTGATATACATTTTACATCTATCGTGAAGAAATAGAGAAAAGAACAGTTTATTGGTGAAGCTAGGAAAAAGAAAAATAATAGGAAGAGTGATAAAAGGATACAACATTTTGATAAACGTACCAAAAGTGTACCTGAAGAATTTAATTTTGTTCTCAATTTGTTAAATGCTGATTTCAGTTGTATTCAATATTCTACCATTTTCCCTTCTAGTTCTTTAAAGGTCATCCTAATGCTTACCACAGTGTCTTGCATATTGTAGCCTCTTAATAAATATTGCTTAGTTTAATGAAGGGATAAATGGACATAGCATGAATAGATTAATAACAAAATTCTAGACTTCACAATGCAAATAAATATACATGTCAGCTTTTCAAATCTCTTATCAAAATTTGAAAACAGAAGAATCTTTTAATAACATACTTAATGTAGAGAACAGGATTGATTTGGTTCAAAAATTTAACAGTATAATTTACAGAAGTTGGATTACTATATCTAAAATGCAAATGGTAAATAGTAAAATGAAGTAAGATAATTTGAAATTGAAATGAGCTTATATTATGAGATATGCATTCTTTAATGCAGGAATAATTGCTGGACTCAGAAGATAATTTTTAAGACTGTTCATGTTCTAACTTGATTTATTTTAGAATTTTGTCAAGTAAAAATTGTCTTGAACTTTCTACTTAAAAGGAATCAATTTTCATTTCTGAATTTTTGTAGATTTTAATTTAACAAAATTGAGTCAATGGATTTTACTATGTGTTATTTATTGGGTTTAATGCTATATATCTAGAAAATATTTTCTCCTGCATTTAGACCTGTGTAATTAATAATTGTTGGTTTTACATGTTTGACTATTTTAATATGGTTTATGGTAAAGAATGTGGGGTGTTGTTTCAGACAGATTTGAGATTCATTCCCCAGTCTGCTGCTTCTTAGTAAATTATTCAACTTGTCAAACCTCAGTAGGGTCTTTTGTAAAATAGAGATAATATCTACTATAAGAGGTTCTTGGGAGGGTGTAATTAATATATTTGAAGTGCTTATTGTCTAAGCTATAGTAGGTATTCAGTAATTGACAACAACTAATTTTCCCCCAATGTGTTTTGTTGTGTAGCTTTCCCCACAAATAAACCAGATAAAGATGCAAGACATGTAATAAAAGTGGTAAGTTCGCTCTTAAATTTATATTTCACGTATATTTGACTTTTCTGCTTCATTCATTTTGTTTTTGTAAAAATGTTTCTCATTATAGTTTTCATAATTTTACTTAACATTAAACCTAATGTTATACTTTCACAGTATTAAAATATAACAGCTGGAGAAATTTGTTCTTCTCTATTAATATTTATAATCCTTGTATTTTATCTAGCCATCTTCTCCCTCACTCTCTCTTCCTCTAGATGGTCAGGTCTTTAAAGGCAGGAATGAGGTTTTAATAATGTTTGTATCCCCTGTGCCTACTACAATTAATGCAATATAGTAGAGACTCAGTAAAGGTATCTTTTAGAATGGTCATATTGATACACATTAAGTGTATGTATATGTGTACAATTCTCAGTGCTGTTCTTTCCACAAGACTATTTTTGTGTGTAAGATTGTATAGAAATAGCATTACAATGTGTTAAATTTTAAAGCAAGATAATTTTAAATTATTTAAAATGAGTTTATTTGGCGCTTTTTATGAGAGTTTTAGTGGAAATTTTGTGCCTTTGTTTTATAATGAATGATTCAAGTACTGTCATATATTGTATATACTCATATTTCACAATTGAAATACCAATTTCATCTTTAAGATTATTTTTCTTGATATGATTAATTGTTCTTTTATAGGAATATCAAGAAAATGGCCCATTATTTTCAGAACTTAAATTTTATCAAAGAGCTGCAAAAAAAGACTGTAGTAAGTAAAATTAGCAAATCAAGCCACTTCCTATATATACGCTTGCTAAAATAAGTGTTAAAATTTATGTCTTTTTCTGGCCTTCGAGAAAAAATTTTTCAATTAGAAATGTTGTAACATGATACATTTTACTGTTATAACATAAAAAAGACAGCTGGTATAAAATCTTGATATTACGTACATAATGGGTTATATATTTCAAGTCAAAATTGTTTCTGCTACTTTGCCTAAATTGTTGTGTTATCTAAGCTACCAAAGAGTTCTCTAAGTATATAAGATAGTAGAAAAGAAATGTTGTTTTTTGCAGCAAAGAAACCATTAGGCTAGGAAGGATGTAAGGAAAAGTAATTAAAATGGGCGATAGGTGTATATAAATAAAAGGAATAATTTTAGAGTGGATTAGGGTAAGGTATATGGAAGTGATTGAACTTAACATGATTTAGAAAATAAGTTAAAAATGTTAGAAACTTGAATGTTGGGAAATTAATTGCAGCTAGATATCAAATGTCAGAACTGCCAGTTAGAGGATTTGAAAGTGAGATGAATATAAGTAGAGATGAAGAATAAAAGCATTTAATAAAGACTATAAGATAGAGATGGCCTAAGTAAAACTTTAGGGAAATTGATTTGAAAATGACTTTATAGTCAAAGTTCTTTACATTATATTTAGAGAAAAGAATGATGAGTCTAATCTCAATAATTAACTTTCTTTTCCTTAATAAAACTAAACATTAAGACCGTAGTCTTTACTAACTGCTTAAACTATGTCAGGGTGACAAATAGGATCCATTAAACCTGATTGTTTATCGGTAGAGCCGTCTTAAACATTAAACATACATGGTAGAAAAGTCAAAAATTAAATAAGCTAACTGATTGTTCTAAGTGGATTTGATTTTCCTAAAACTAAATAAAAACAATTTCTGTATCACATAGTTTTAGAGTAAGATGATTTTTATGCCCAATTTCTATTTTTTCAACTACTATGGCTTTAGATTTTTAAGTAATAGGGAAGAAAAAGCCATCCCTTTACCGATCCTTTGGTGGTTAAAATATTATATTTAAAAACTGAACTTTTTTTTTCATGAATAGAATTATTTGTGTATATGATACCAATGCATTTTATGACTATGACTACCTTTGGTTTGATTTTAATTGATTTAATTTAAAACTTTGGCATATGCTTTTGTGTTTATACTGATAAATAAAATTTGAAGCCATTAGATGAATATATTTAATTTTTAAAAACATTTTTATGAACATCTCATTTCTATTTAGGTTAACTAAAGTTTTAACATCAATGTAAAAGTAAGAAATACCTTTCTAAAACATGAATCTTTTTTTCTATTGAATTTGTCTTTACAGTCAAAAAATGGGTAGAACTAAAACAACTTGATTATTTAGGAATTCCTATGTTCTATGGATCTGGTCTTACTGAATTCGAGGGAAGAAGGTAAATAGAATTATTATAATCAGATATTGTCCTATCATTATTTCTTATGTGATCTATTATCTGTTGCTGTATAACATTACCCAAAACGTAGTAGCTTATAACAATAAATTAATATTATCTTAGTTTCTATGGGTCAGTTATGTATAACTGGCTTACCTGTATAGTTCTAGTTCAGGACTTCTTATGAGGATGTAGTCATCTCGAGACAAGGCTGGGAAGGATCTGCTTTTAAGATCACTTAGTGACTGTTGGCAGACCTGCTTCTGAATTTCACTCGTGATTGCTGGCAGCCCTCATATCCTCAACATGCAGGTCTCCCCATAGGCACATGAATCTTATAAAGATATGGCAGCTGTTTTCCCCTAGAGCAAGTAATTGAAAGAGGAAGAAAAAAAAACACACAAGAGCAAGCATCCACAAAGAAAGTCACAGTCTTATAACCTAATCTTAGAAGCAATTCCCCATTTCTACTGTATTTTCTTTGACTAAGTCTGCCCCCACACTCAGGAGAATTAATTAACTTCCATCTCTTGAGGAGAGGCAAAACAAAGAATTTGTAGAAATATTTTTTAAATCACCAAATATGGCTAATCATCATAATTCATTAATAGTGGTTTTTATTTTTAAAAAATTGGTCATTTGCTAAGTGCTCATTTTGTCCTTTTAAGAGTCTTTTAGGATGGATGAATGGGGTGTGTGTGTGTGTGTGTGTGTGTGTGTGTGTGTGTGTGTGTGTGTGTGTGTTTAGGTGAATAAATAGGCTAGGGAGTCAGTGCTTTGCTCAAATGGTCTTTAAATGCTATAAAGAAAAACAAAAGAACAAACAATAATCTTTTAACAAAGTAAAGGGTTACCAACAGGGCACTGCATGGCTAAGTAAGTATTGGTACATCCATATCAGTTAATATTACACAACCAATTAAGTAAATCAGAGTCATACCAGTTGACTTGGAAGGATTTCAATGAGATATTATTGGGGAAAAAAAGTTGCAGAAAAGTGCATGAGATAACATTTTTGTAAAACAAAGACAAAATTTCTTAGATGTCTGTGTTTCTATGTGTATACTTAGATATCGAATGGGGGCTGATGTGAGTATGGAAGTGAAGGGAAGAAAAGAGGTAGAGGCGCCAAACAAAATAAAAGGAAAAAGTGCATTTAAAAAAAACATATTTATAAATGTATAGAGACAATAAATATGATTTTAAAAGGTCAAAAACAAATATAAAATTGTATGGACATAATTTGTTCAGGGCCATGTGGCAAGAAAGGGATAGAGTTAAAAATGAACTAAATTTATGACAATTTAATATAGAGAGACTATTTTCTCTTTATAATCTAAGATAGTGTGAGTGGTTCAGCACAGCATTCTCTTCTACTAGAAAACTAACTACAAAGTAAATATTAAGTAACATCTTTCTATAAAAGAACACAATAATAATTAATGTACATTCATTCTCTAATGGTTCTGATTGGATCATATTTTATTGTTAGTTTGGGGATATTTTTCCTTGATTCAATCAGAAATAGAAAGTTTCAGTTATTGCTATCTAAAATCTCTTTTTGATATCTCCTTCTTATAGTTACAGATTTATGGTAATGGAAAGACTAGGAATAGATTTACAGAAGATCTCTGACCAGAATGGTGCTTTTAAAAAGTCAACTGTCCTGCAGCTAGGTATTCGAATGGTAAGAAGGAATGATTTGATTCACATGCTTTATTTTCAGATTATTTACCTGTTACAATATACAAATCACTGCCCTTTTTGGAATTATCAAAGAATGAAGGATTATTGCCCTGGAAATGTCACTTATTGAGAGTAGAGGCTATTTTGGTGAAATTGATAACAGTGGGCTCTGTAAGTGACAGAATGTGCTGTGTTGGCACTCCAACCTCAATTAGAAATTGGTTCTACAGTCAGATTTTTTCCACACAGCTTTGTTTTACATATCAGAACAAGCTTGCATTGCTATAAGAGTAACATCTATTTTGTCAGTTATATTTATAACAATGCCAACTATAGCAAATCATATTATTTTCTATACTAAACACATGATGGTATGGGGGTGCTATAAAGTTTTTATTATGAGTTTGGGATGGTGGCAGTAATTAGTGTGGCAATGAATAATATATACTTTGCCAAATAAGAAGCAATGAAATCTTAATAGCACCCATGCACATATTTTGTTTATATTACATATTTGTCTTATCTTGTTTGTTTGGTTTGTCTAAGCTCCATTTTATTTTTTCCATTTCAAATAGAAAGAAACTATTCATGCCAGATTGCTATGTGGCAAATAGAACTCACTAATTTTCCCATTTGTCCATTCATCCATCTAGCCATCCAACAAATGTTTATTGAGCACTAGGTGTTGGTGACAAGGCTCAAGGGCTTCAGAGATGACGCTGTTGTTTTCTGTTACTATGTAGAGGGAGAATACCTTTGCTCATGGACAAGGTGTTTTGTTTTGGGGTTCCCTAAAACTTGACCTATAATTATTCTTTGGGTGAGGAATTACCATGTGGGCTTCATGATTATTCTCTTAGATCTTTGATTTTGTGTCCCCACTTTGCACAGTGTGGTTTGGCCACTTGGCTGCCAGGAACATACAAAAGGCATTATCGAATCCTGGTTTCCTTCCATCAGAGGCTTAATTAAAACACTTGATATTTGAGGGTCATTTTATTCAGTTTTCTCCCAGAGTGAGCAGTCAGTACATGTGATATTTTATAACAGATAATTATGAAACATGTCATTTTGTTGTTAATACAAAAAAGATTTACATTATTCTCTATTCAGAATGAATGTTCAGGTTGATCATGAGTTCTAGACATCAGTATAACCTTATGTATTTCTTTTTACAGTTGGATATACTGGAATATATACATGAAAATGAATATGTTCACGGTGATATAAAGGCAGCAAATCTACTTTTGGGTTACAAAAATCCAGATCGGGTAAATATAATAAACTCCTAACCCAGAAGAGTTAACAAATGAGGACTTAACATGATGAATGTTGTAATTTATCTTACCTTGTTTATCTAATTTAATACACTAAACTAATAAGTAATTAGCATGAGGACATTGAGACTCAGGGGTTAAAGGATTTCTTAATGGGCATATGGTTAAGAAGTGGCTGAGCAGGACTTTGAACTTCTGAGCAAAAATAAACAACCATCACAGTCCAGTGGGAAATGCAAACAGTGGGAGAAAAGGTGGATATGCAGAGAAAAAAATAAAAAGCTGTCACATTAGCTCCTCTTCTATATATAAAAAATTAAGTTTTAAACAGAGCAGCATTTCCAGTAGAACTTTCTGCAATGGTGGAAATATTCTGTATGATACTATTCAGTAGGTAGTCATTAGCTACACGTGACCATTAAGCATTTAAAATGTGGGTAGTGCATACCGAATGCTGGCGACAATATGGAGCAACAGGAACTCTTTTTCATTGCTGCTGGGAATTTAAAATGGTATGAACTCTGGGGAAGACAGTTTGGTGATTTATAAAACAACATATTTTTTTACATAGCAGTTACACTCCTTGGTACATATCCAAAGGGTGAAGACTTATATCCATTCAAAAACCTACACATAGATGTTTATAGCAGCTTTCTTTGCAATTGCCAAAACTCGAAGCCACCAAGATGTCCTTTAATAGGTGAATAGATAAATAAACCATGATATATCCAGACAACAATATTACTCATTGTTAAAAGTAAATGAACAAGACATGGAGGAGCCTTAAATAATGCATATTGCTAAAGGAAAATCTGTATAATTCCAACTATATAACATTTTAGAAAAGGCAAA
Source organism: Macroglossus sobrinus (assembly GCA_004027375.1). Classification (NCBI taxonomy): domain Eukaryota; kingdom Metazoa; phylum Chordata; class Mammalia; order Chiroptera; family Pteropodidae; genus Macroglossus; species Macroglossus sobrinus. The sequence continues at coordinate 129,066 of PVKZ01001231.1, read as the reverse complement.
ACTATGGAGACATTAAAAAGATCAGTGAATGCTGAGAGCTAGAGGGGAGGGAGGGATAAATAGGCAGAGCACAGGGGATTTTTAGGTAAATGAGACTGTTCTCTGTGATATTACAAGAGTGGGTACACATCATTATACATTTGTAAAAACCTATAAAATGTATAACACCAAGAGTGAACTCTAATGTAAACTGTAGACTTTAGGTGATAATGATCTGTCACTGTAGATTCATCCATTGTAACAGATGTAATACTGTGGTGTGGGATGTCGATAGTAGGGGAGGCTATATTTGAGGGTGGGGTTAACATGGGTATATGAGAACTCACTGTACTTTTCATTAAGTTTTACATAAATTACTCTAAATTTACCAAAATTAAATTTAAAAACTCTTTAAAAAATCTAAAAAAGTGATTATATAATCAAGTTAATATATTCATTGCCTTACATAATTAACCCTTTTTCTGTTTTGGTTTGTGGTGAGAACACGTAAGACGTTTTTTGCAAATTTGAAGTATACAGCATTATTAACAATAGTCACCATGCTGTACATTACAAACCCCAAACTTATTCATCTTCTAATTAAACATCTCTACCCTTTGACCAACATCTTCCCATTTCTTCTACCCCATAACTCTGGAAACCACTGTTCTGCTCTCTGAAACATATAGAGGTTTCACTTTTTCACATGTCACCTATAAGTGAGATCATACAGTAGTTTTCTTTCTGTGTCTGGCTTATTTCACTTAGCATATTATCCTCTGGATTCATTTTTGTTGTAGCAAATGACATTTATTTTTTATGGCTGAATAATATTCCACTGCATATGTATGCACTATTTTCTTTCTTTATCCATCAGTGGACACTAAAGTTGTTTATTTACCTTGGCTATTGTGTGAAGAATGATATAGTAACATAGGAGTGCAGATCTCTCTTCAAAATGTTAGTTTCTTTGCCTTTTTGTTATATATTCAGAAATGAGTTTGCTGATCATATAAAAGTTCTATTTTTTAATTTTTTGAGGAAACTCCATATTGTTTTTCATGATAACTGTGCCAATTTACATTCCTACCAATAGTATAGAGTTTCCCTTTCTTCATACCCTCACCAACACTTATTTCTTGTCTTTTTGATAATAGCCACCCTAACAGGTGTGAAGTGATATCTCATTATGGTTTTGATTTTCATTTCCTTCATGATTAACAATGTTGAGCACCTTTTTGTATCCCTGTTGGCCACTTACATGTCTTCTTTAGGAAAATTTCTATTTAGGTCCTTTGCCCATTTTTTAATTAGGTTATTTATGTGTGTGTGTGGGAGGGTGGTGGTGGTGGTATTAATGAGTTGCATACGTTCTTATATATTTTGGATATTACCCCTTATCATATATGGTTTGCGAATATTTTCTTCAATCTGTAGGTTGCCTTTTAATTTTATTGATGGTCTTCCTTGCTGTGTAAATCTTTGTAGTTTGATGTAGTCTTACTGTTTGTTTTGGTTTGGTTGCCTGTGCTTTTGGTATAGATGCAAAAAATCATTGTCAAGACCTGTCTCGATTAGAAGAGTTAATAGTGTTAAAATATCCATACTACCCAAAGCAATTTACAGATTCAGTGTAATCCCTATCAAAATTCCAGTGTCATTTTTCATAGAAATACAAAAAGCAAATCCTAAAATTTTATGGAACCACAAAAGACCCTGAATGGTTAAAGCAAACTTGAGGAAAAACAACAAAGCTGGAGGCATCATACTTCCTGATTTTAGAGTGCTAGCATAATGTACACAAAAATTAACCTAAAATGGATTAAAGACTTAAATGTAAGACCTGAAATGATAAAATTAGAAGAAAACATAGAAGAAAAGCTTAATTTAAAAATTTTAATAATCATGTGGCTAGTAGCCAATGTATTTATTAGCAGAGATTTAAAAAGTTAAAAAATTTGAGCCTATAAAAAAAATTACAGAAATATAGATGAACAATTAACTGACTTTTACATGAGGAAAGAAATTTCTAAACAAAAATACAAAAGAAAAAATCTTAGAAAATATTAAGAAATTTCAAATTTTGAGATGTCTGTATTTAAAAAATTAAAAAATGAAAGGCAAGTGAGAAATGAAGTATATTTATGACAAATGTTTGAAAGTATGTAGCAAGCTCTAAAAAATTAATAAGAACACTAAACACTTTCTTAAAACAGTGATTAAAAGGAATGAACAGCCGGAACAGAGAATACTACCATCCAAGAAATGGAAAAAGTTCACCATCACTAAAAACTAAGAGATATGTAGATCAAATCAGTAAGGCAACATTTTAAAAGAACTTACCAATTTAGAAAAGTCTAAAATAATCTGATTATACTGGGGGTGATGAGATGTAGAGTGCCAGTGGGAATGTAAATTCAGTGGGAGTAGAAGAAATTTAGTTAATGGAAGAGCAATTTAGCAATATATATTAAAAGCCTTTAAAAGTCTGTATGCTCTTTTTAAGGTTAGGTTCATTAATGTATAATTTACCAGTAGTATAATTCACTTTTTTAAATGTGTTTGACACAAGTGTATCATATATGTTTGATGTGTTTTGACACAAGTGTATCATATAACTACCACTATAATCAAGATACAGAGCATTTCCGTTGTCCTCCAAAGTTCTCTCATTTCCCTCTGCAGTCAGTCCCTTTCCCTCACCCCACCCCTGGCAGTGATATCTGCCCCTGTATTTTTTGCATTTTTAGAAATGTCATATAAATGTAATTACATAATATATACTCTTTTTTGTATGACTTCTTTCACTTAACATATTTTCGAGATTTATCCGTGCTCTTGTTTATTAGTAGTTCATTTTTCTTTAACAATAGGTGATAGTATTCTGTTGAAAACTGTCGTTTATCTATTTCCCTGTTGATAGATATTTGTGTTGTTTACAGGTTTTGGCAGTTATGAATAAAGTTGCTGTAAGCATTCATGTACAGGTTTTGATATAGGTCTATGTTTTAACTTCTGGGTAAATAACTAGGAGTAGAATTTCTGGATCATATGGAAGTGTATGTTTGACTTTAAAAGAAACAGCCAAACTGTTTTCCAGAGTGATTATACCATTATATGTTCCCACCAGCAATGTGTGATAAATCCACTTGCTCCACATATTGCCACCACCACTTGGTTTCATTAGTTTTTAAAATTTTAGCCATTATAGTCAATGTGTAGTCATACTTAGTTTTAATTCACATCAGTCACCTCTGATAACTAATGATATTGAGCATCTTTCATGTGTTTCTTTAACATTCATTTATCTTTGGTGAATTAAATGCATTCATTTTTAAAAGAGGTTCTCTTATATTAAGAGAACTTTATGTTTTGAGGATAAGAGCCCTTTGTCAGATATATGTTTGCAGGTATTTTCTGCATATGTGCAGAATTTCATTCTCTTATCTATCTATCTGTTAAAAAGTAGACATTTTCAGTTATGATGAGACCCTATGTATAATATTTTTTCTTTTTTGTTTGTCCTGCTTCTGTCCTAAGCCAGGATTACAAAATGTTTTCTCATAAGTTTTCTTTAAGAAGTTTTATAGAACTCTAAAATTTAGTTCCTGATCTATTTCAAGTTAATATTTGTATTTAGTGCAAGGTGAGGGTCCAGGTACTTTTTTTTTTTTTGCATACATATGTGCTGTTGTTACAACACTATATGTTGAAGTGAGTACCTTTGTCCTAGGTGAATTCCCTGGCACCTTTGTCAAAAATAATATATTGTCTGTGTGTGTCTATTTCTGGATTCTCTTGATTCTAATATTATACAGTCAGTCAGTATCACACTTTTTGGATTATTGTAGCTTCATAGTCTTGAAATTAGATAGTGTGAATCTTCCAACTTTATTCCCTCCCCCCCCCCTAAAATTACTTTGGCTATTCTGGCTGCTTTGCAATTCCACATATAATATTTTAAAATCAATACATCAGTTTCTACCAAAAAAAAAACCTGTTATGATTTTAATTGAGATTGTATTGAACTGTAGATTAATTTGAGGAAATTGATGATAATATTGAATTGTCTAACTAAATGCTAAGCTAATACACTGGTAGTAGAGTGATCTTTGAAATATTCATTTTTATTTCTTTTGTTTTTATTTGTATTAACTTCACAGTATTTTCTGATTTCCACTGTGATTTGTTTTTTGACCCTTGGATTATTTGGAAATATGTTGTCTAATTTCTAGATATTTAGAGGTTTTCAAATTTCTCTCTGCTGTTGGTTCCTAATTTCATTCTGTTGTGGTCAGAGAACACATGATTTTAGTACTTCAAAGTTATTGAGAATTATTTAATGCCTGAATATATTAGCTAATTTGCTGAATATTTCATTAAGGTTTGAAAAGAGTATGTATTCTGTTATCTGTTTTTGGAGTAGAGTGTTTAATAAATATCTATGAGTTCCAGTTGGTTGAGTTCTTGAGATTTCCTATATCCCTACTGAGAAGAGTATGGAAACTTCTAATTATGATTATAGATTTATCTTTTTTTCCCCCTTGTCAGTTTTTGTTTCATGTGTAATGGAATTCTATTATTGGTACATATGTTTAGGATTTTTATGTTTTTATGATTTGTCTCCTTTATCATTATAAAATGTGAGTTTATCTCTAGTGATATTTCTTAGTCAGAAATTTTCTTTGATATTAATATAGCCACACTATCTTTCTTTTGATTAGTGTTTGCATTGTATATCTTTTCTATCCTTTTGCTTTTAATCTGTTGCTGTCTGTATATTTAGGTTAAATTTCTTGGCGACAGTATGCTACTTCTGAAGCTCGTTTTTAAGCCTTGTTAAGATAGGTCTACAATAGTCTGTACTCTGTGGATGGTTTATTCCTGCTTTTATGATGTGAAGTTCTGTGATTTCTACTGAATTCCCTGAAAGGACTTAGGACTCTGACTGGTTAGAACTCAAACATCTCACAGCTCTGTGTGAACCCTGGGAATTGTTCTCCCTACTCTTCAGTTATCCTTTGTCCCACCTTTTATTCTACAGATAAGACTGAAGGAAATCCCTAAGCAGATTTTTCTGTAGCTGTTTTTATCTATCTAGATAACTATCTAACTGTCTATCTATCATCTATCTATCTGTCCATCCATTCATCCATCTATCGTCCATCCATCATTTATTTTTCCTATGTAGCTCCCTCCTCTCTGAACTCTGCAGTTTCTGGTTCTTTTGGAGCCTTTCTGAACTCAGCAGTTGTCCCCTCAGTGGAATTGCTGTAATGCAATTATTATTTCCCTTCCTGTTCTTTTTTTTTTTTAAGTGCCTACAGCACCTGGTATTCCTAGGTGGTCTCCCATCCAAGTAGAGTCAAAGAGGTATTGGATAAGAACAAAAGCTATCTATGTTAATGTGGGATGGGAAGGGTCCCAATAGGGATAGTAGTCAAAGTAATGTCCTGGATGGCTAATTGGGAGCACAGTTGATGTTCTGGAGCATTTTTATATCATTGGTTTTTCTTTTTAAAAAAAATTTCCCCAAATACTATTCATACTGATATCAAACAGTATTTTACCTTAAAATCAGTCAGATATGCTCTTTGAGAATCCAAATGGACCAGATTGTTTTGATTCTTTTTATCTTTTTCCCCATATTTTAATTGCATTTTAGCCATTTCTCGATAACTCATATGATACTTTCCAAATTTGGAATTTTGAAACTGTCAAAATGTATAGCATTTACCTTTTTTCTCTTCAGCATTTTTTGTTGAAAAGAAAAACACTTTATCTATGGAAAAATATTATTTTAAAAATCTGAGGTTTCTTGGATATTTCTTCATATTATCTCAATTTTAATAAGATTTTTTAAATCTTTATTTTAGACAAAGGACTAAACATATTTCAGTGGTAATATTGTATTTAGTAAAAGAATAGGAAATCAAATATATTGGTTTGGTTAAAACAAGTCTTTAAAAATTAAAATTATATTAAGCAACAGCTCCTTACAGAAAACGTACACCTCAGGAAAGACTAAATTTCATCAACTATTTTGCATGTTTACTGTGTATTAAGCATTACATTATATTCTTTAAGTAAAATAAAATTTCTAAATTTTTGCTTCCTTGAGAAGTAGATATCATTTTCTTAGACTGCCTAACTTAAGTTTCCTAACTTCTGTTCCTCACTTCACTGGCTTTGGAATATAGTACGGTGTCACACGATTATTATTAGGCTTATGGGTGTTGCAATATATAATAGTTTGAAAATGAATGTGTCTTTCTGATTTCATTACTTACAATGGCATTACCAAAAATGATATCGAGTAGTGATTTTGCCATTGAATACCACCCATTTAGCTGTGTTGCCCAGTTTTACTAGTGAAGAAAGTTGAAACATTTTAACTAAAATCAGGGTTTGTACACATCTTTTTATTTCAGTGATACAAATGCTCTCATATATGAAAGGCCACCCCTTTGTTAATCAGAAGCACATTGTTCTTTTGCATCAACTTATATCTTTTACATGAAGCCTTTCTTGATTATTCTGAAATATAAGATCAGACTATACTGATCTCCTTTTATGATTCCTTTAGCTTCTACTCCTCTAATGTGTGTTTTAAACACATGAACACTGAAGTCTCAGTTGTGTAGTCTTATGTTCTGAACTAGAGTGAACCCTTTAAGGCTTATACATAGGTATGCTTATCTTTCTTATGTGTTCCTCATAGCACTAAGGTTAGCATTTCTTTTGGAGTGACCCTTCAAGAAATACTTTATAGACTTCTCGGGAAGTGAGGCCAGTCTTAACACAATAGCTGTCATCTCATTTAGCCCCACTGTGCTCCATGTATTTCTGCTTTGAAGCTGCCTGCTAAGTTAAAGAGGAGACCCTGACAGGTAGAGGAGGACAGTTTTTCATGTCAATATTTGGAGTGATCGTATGACTTAGGAAACCTGTGATTTTTGAAAACACTTCTTTGATTACTGAGAGCTGTGTTGGACTGGAAGTCAGGAGACCGGGTTCCAGTCCCACTTCTGACACTGAGCAGAATTTTAGCCTTCAGTAACCTGTGTGGTTTTTGGCTTTAGTCTGTGAAACGTGGGACTTTGACTAAGTGATCTCTAAAGTTCCTTCTAGCTCTGAAATCCTGTGATTCTCTGAAAATGTATTTTCCTAGTCCTTAATGCTTATTGCAGATAATGTTTCTATTGTCGCATAGCTAAGAAAGTTAAAAAACTTAAATCTAGGCAAAATTTAATGAGCTGGGAGCAGAAACTATAACAACTGACCAGGATCTGGTTGCAAAATATTCACTTTCAGATCTTCTAGGATTTCTATTGAGTAGGGTCATAAGCCTTATTAAAGCTTTTTATACACTGTTTGCTAGAGGGAATTCTAACACAATCCATTTATCAATCATAGTAACTTTTAAGATGGTTTATGAATGTGCATTTGTAAGAATTTTGTATTGCATGTGCATATAATATTGTTATCATTTAGAGGTAGTATATCCTTTTGAACACATGTAAAATTTAGTTCTGGTAACATATGTCTGTATTTCATTATCTCCAGAGTAGTGTTATATGTCTTAGCTTGATGATACTATAATATTACTAGATGGCACAGCTGTGGATAGTGTTATATTGTAAATTAAATAACATGGTGTTTGTAGTCACTTATGCATGTTATTTTCTTTCTTTCTAGTGAGATTTCGCAGTATATTTTTAGTTGAGTAAAGAGGCTTTGAAATTTTTTCCTGTGCTTTAAATTATTTGAACTTTAAAAATTTTGAGTCTCATATTGATAGAATTATTTGTGAAAATACACACTTTCACTGATTTTTTTTCTCAATATAATTGTCATATGAATATGTTGTTTTTAAGATTTAATAGCTTTTATGTACCTGGTAGTCATAGATCAACTCTACCAACTTACTATTTTGGGATTCTTTCAGTATGATTAGTCAAATAAAAATAAAATCAGCCCCAGTTTTTATTTCTATCAAATGTTTTATAATGTGTTAATACTAGTATGTTTACTACACTCCAGTTTATTAAATTAGCTTAAAATTATGTAAGCAAATGTATTTTTAACTCTTTTATCTTATACTTACTAGTGTTCCTGTTAGGAAAATTTATTCTTAATGTGTATATTAAGATGTCTGATTTTAAGTCAGATTAGATCCATCTTAAAGTTATTATTTCAAAACACTATGCAAATGACAGCTATATGAATATGGACTACTAGAGTCTTATTGTAGGATGGTGACGAATAGGAAATATTGAAAAAAACAGCATAACAATTATAATTTAGAAGCCATGGTCTCTATATTTAAAATTAATATTTCATGAAGCTTATTTCCCTGTACTGAAACTCTGAGACAAATAAGAATCTGTTAAGTATACAAATTTTGCCTCTAGGAGGTTACAGGGTTTTTTTAATCTTTAATTTGAAAGTTTTCAAACATTCTGAATAATAAAGGATTCAATATACCTGTCTCTTTGACTTAAAAATTAACAGTTTGGAAATTTTGTTTTATCTATTGTTGGGTAAAAAGTTTTAAAGTAAATTATAGATATCATGATCTTTGTTTCTAACTACTTAAGTACGTATGCATTTCCAAAAGCCAAAGACAATTCACTGTTATAAGAATGCCACTACCACACTTAACAAAATTAATATAATTCCTTAGTATCTGATAGTTTTACTTCTCCCACTTCCTCCTTTATCCTAAAATTCATGAGAAAATTGTAATACAGTTTTTTATTCTAATTGTACTTTAAGCACGCTCGCGCGCGCGCGCTCGCTCTCTCTCTCTCTCTCTCTCTCTCTCTCTCTTAAATTAAATATCGCAGTAGATTTTTCTGCCAAACTTCTCTTCCTGTAACTGAGTAGCCTAGATCATATGATCTCTTTGGTCCCTTTTAGCTCTGGTTGTTAGCTTTGAATCTGTCTTAGGAACTAATGGTACAGAACCAAATAAGCATGATTTCTTTCAGGAGAACAACTTTCTCGTCTTGTATATAAGAAAGCAAGGATTGTTTTTGTTCACTGATGTGTATCTAGGAACTGGAATAGAACATAGCATATAATAAGTACTCAATAAATAATTGATGAGTGAACAATGAGTAATTAAATAGGTTAAGGCATAAATAAATTGATTAATTAGTCATTCAGTGTTCAGAAGTAATAGGTAAAGCCAAGGTATAGCAACTAAGCCCTTTGCACATTTCTTAAATTTCTGTTGGGAGAAATATATCCACTATATCAAGAGATCTTTACTACTTAATATAGCCATTATGAGTTTTTTCTTATAGATAGAGCTCTGTTAGCATATTCACAAAGACAAACTGAGAATGGGAACTGCAGTGGGTTGTCCTCTCAAGAGATGTTGAAGTCCCATCACCCAGTATCTGTGAATGTGACCTTATATGATTAGGGTCTTTTTGAGTTAAGATGAAATCTAGGGAAGATTCTAATTCAATGACTGGTATTCTTATGAAAGGGAAAACTTGGACATAGAGACAGACATGCATAGAGGAAAGATAATGTGAAGACACAGGGAGAATGACTTCTACAAGCTGAGCATCTGAAACAACCAGAAGCTTAGGAGAGAGGCATAGGAACAAGATCATCCCTCATCACTCTCAGAAAGTATCAACCATCAACCCTGTCAACAGCTTGATTTCAGACTTCTACCCTCCAGAACTGTGAGGCAATACATTCCTATCATTTAAGTCATCCAGTTTGTGGGACCTAGTTATTGCAGCCTTGCAAAACTAATACAGAGACTTAGATATAAACCTTTGGGCGGAGGTTATTTTCCAAATAATTTTAATAAAAATCTCAGGATAATGTTCTATTTCATATAAGTTGCTAACACCTTAGCATGAATACCAGGGTATTTTGGCCATATGTGATCTTTGGGCACCAAAACAGGGGGAAAAGTAAGAAGAGAGCAGAAAGAAATATCCTTTTATTTTCCATAAGGCCACTCCAGGCAGGACCCAATCAGTTAGTGTTTTTAAAATGATTTGTTCTTAAAAAAGAGTCTCTAAGCAATTCTTGAATATGTGTGGTGGGATCTTCACTTCATAGAATAGTCTGCTCATTTATTCTGGAGCTAGATGTTCTTGTTCAGGATCAGAAAGGGGGGTATTTACTTTCTCCTAATCCCAGGCAAAAGGTTTGATAGAAAAAGATGGCAACTGTTTGCAGATTCAGTATAGAATAGTTAAGACTATGGGCTCTGGACTCTGACACCCTGGCTTTGAGTTCTGGCTCTATCTCTTGTTAGCTCTGTGTTCTTAGCCATATTATTTTACCTTTCTGTGATTCCATTTCCACATCTAAAAATAAGGATAATTGTACCTCCTTCAAAGAGGTATTTTAAGAATCAAATGACTTAAAGATGTGAAAGGCTTATACAGATATCTGGTTCATAGTAAACAGTAAGTAATAGCTAGAAAATATGTTTTAATATTGTTTTACTTATAACCAAAGAACACTTCATCTTATTTTGCTCCCCAAGAATTGTTTCACTCTTGATACATCTATGAATCTGTCACTCAGTCCTTCATAAACAAAGAAAACTAGGAACAGGTTGGATTCAGGTGTTTGCCACCAAGCACCCCATTTGCATTTGGTAAAAAAAAAATGAATAAATAATTTTCATATATCCTCTTCCACTTTCTAGTCACTTTTTCCTTATTCATTGAATCTTTATTTATCCAGCGAACTACACCATTTCCAACTACACCAGAGTTATCTTTGGCACTTTCTCTCTACTTTCCTTCCCATCTCTCTCCCGTACTCCTTCCCTCCCTATTCCTTTATCCCTCTCCTCTAATCTAATAATTTGTTGCTTTTTTTAAAATCTCTTTTCTTTTGTTCAACAGTGCCCTAGTCCAACTTCCTATTGTTTCTTGCCTGGATTATTATTATTCTATTCTCCTAAATGTTCTCTCTGCTTTCATTTCCTCATTATGATGCTGCCAATGCTGGTAATACTACTGTTCCTTAAAAAAAAAAAAAAAAAAAAGCCTTCAGTGACTTCTGCTTGCTAATGAAAATCATATCCTAGCTTCTTAGTATGGTTTTCAAAGCTTCCTGTGAACTGATGCTAACCAGTTTTTTGTCTTGGTTGTGTTCCAGGAACCACTTCGTTCCCAGCACACACTGAACCATGCCCTGGTTTTCCTTCTTGTGTTATTTCTTCTTTCTGTTTTCATTTGTGGAAATATTAGATATTTTTCAAGGCCTAACTTTTTTCTCTGAATACCCCAGTTAGGAATGACCTCTCCTTGCTCTAAAATATTTTTAAATTTAAACCTGTTACACTTTTGTCATAGTACATGTTACCTCTAGACCTGTAGATATGCTTAGATATGTAGTCATCTCCCATTCCTATATGTGGCACATATGGAAAAAACTGAACCTTCTGGTCAGAATGATTGAAGTTTAAATCTCAACTTTGCCAGTTTGTTTTACATAGAGCACTCGACCTTACTCAGCCTATTTTTCTCATCCTCAAGATATCTTAAAATTACTTCCTCTTAGAGTCATGAGAATTAAATGATTTGACTTCTGTAAAGCAACTGATGCTTTCACATAGTAAGCTGACCTTTGAATAACATGGGTGGATGGGAGAGTACACAACCTCCCACTCCTACCCCATTAGTGGAGAAATAGGCTATGATTTTTGACTCCTCCAAAACAATAGGCTACCAATAACAGTACATATTTGTAAGCTATATATATTATATACTTTAATCTTACAATAAAGCTAGAGAAAAGATGTTAACAAAATAATAAGGAAGAGACCATACGTTTACAGTATTTATTGAAAAAAAATCCCCATGTAAGTGGACCCATGCAGTTCAAAACTGTGTTGTTCAAGGGTCAACTATGTTAAAAAAAAAAGTGTTCATTTTTTTTTAAATGTAAAGTTTTCAGTAGTTTATTATACTTGACACTACGTGTCTATTAGAAAGAATTTTGCTTCATTTTGTCCAATTATTATCATCAAGTCAAATCAATAAAAGTTTATTTAAACCTACTATGCAGAAGGCCTTCCTATAGATACTGTCATGGATGCAAAAATATTATTCAGCATTATCCTGGCCCCTTGTATCTAGGAGCTTATAACTTGTAAATGAGGGGCCAAGTCATAAATTTAAAAAAAGCAAATAACTTTGTACATTTTAAAATAGTAAACCAATGTAGACACAAATGGAAATCCAGGAAGTTGCCTGTAAGTTGAAGGGATCTGCATACAAGAATGGGTTTCAGTTATGAATAGTGAATCCAAGAAGTGTGGTAGAAAGTAGAGTACAGTACTTGGGGTATTCCTAGAGGAGTGCCAAATTGAAGACAAAAGCACTTTCCATGTAATTTACTACAAAGAAGAGTTATCACAAGTTCTCTTTAATCAATAGTTTTACCCATCAATTTGGAAAAATAAAGCAATGTAAGACATAGAAGCATTCGAAAGCAAAGCAGACAGGAAGTAAAGGTTTAACTAAGTTCAGAACTTGAAAATGTGCCATATATGGGCACATATCTGGCTAGGTAAAATAGAATGTTGATTTTTGAGACAGGCTTATTTAGAATAGGAAAGTTATACTTTCATGCTCATCAGAGGCAAATTTGTTTTTTATCCACATTTGTTTAGCACTTTTAATCAAAGCTATGATTTATAGACTACTTGTGTCAAATCTGTTTCTCAGAGAAGCAGATCCTGAGACAGAATTAGGAGAGCAAGTACTTTATTTGGGGAAGGAGATATATTACCAATGAGAGAGAAAAAGAGAAGAAACAGGATTGGATAAGGAAAGCTTTCTGAATGGGGATGTTGAAATGACACTTGTGAAAGAAAGGAGGACAAGGAGATTGGGCAGGGAAAGCTCAGGTTATGATACAGTTCTGATAAAGTCTTGGCCAACCCATTAGGGAGCAACAGAGCAGAGAGGACCCCTAGAATAATCTCTGGGTGGAAATGGCCACTCTGTAACCCCACAGTGATTATTCTTTGGCAGGAACTTCCCAGGAAGAGTGTGGCCTTGGCTCGTATGCTGTGGCAGTTCCTGATGACCTCGCCACTGCAGGTTTTCATTTTAGTGCAGTCATCATAGATGAAAGGTTAGTTTTTTCATGATGGAATTATACCTCAGTGGCTTCCAGACTACCTTTTCAATAATATATTAAAATCAAAAGTCCATAAAGGCATTAGTTCAGATTAGGTGGTTTTTGGAGTTGCTGAGAAATTCACTAAACAAAACCCTTTGTAGAAGTTAGACTTAGTGTTGAGTGACTTGCAGTATTTGGATACATCGCATTATTTTTTATCTGTTACATGTGGATAATGACACACATCATCGCTACCTACCTCACAAAGTTATTTTTAAAAAAAAAAACTTATATAAGAAAGGTGAAAAAAATGAGTACCTAGTGGAAATATGAGAGGCAGTCCAGTGTAATAGATCTGTGAAAAGAAGCAGGCGGGGCTGTCCTTTTACTCATGAGAAAGGAAACTTAATAAATTCAGAAAAGTTGCATAAAATAAAATCATTTAAAATGCATCAGGGAGCTAGATTTTAAATTTTACTATGTCTAATTATAATGCAAATAATCACCCTCTACCTGATCTTATTGATCTTGAGCTTCCTATGAGAGGCTGATCTAAAAATGAGGATAATATATGTATTTATACTTTAAATAAAAAATATTGACTAGTTATTTTTGATTTCACAGAAAAGAAGGGGTAATATAAAAAAATTAACTAAAACAAGTTGTATTTTAGATTGGCAAACTTTTTCTGTAAAGAGTCAGGCAGTAAATATTTTAGACTTCTGTGGGCTCTTTGGGCCATATATAGTTCTCTGTTGCATAGTCTTTTTCCTTTTTTACAATCCTATAAAAATATAAAAATTATTCATAGCTGAAGGACATGCAAAAACAGGACCTTGACTGCAAACCCTACTGTAGATTGAGTTGTATTTAAACTTATTTTTACTGCAACAAAATTTCAGAAATGGGCAGAACCCCAAATTCTGTATTGCGTTTAAAAGAAGACAGTGAACTTTGAAATCATATTGTCATGGGTTTGAATCCTTCTTCTATCCTTTACTAGCTCTATGACTTGGGCAAGTTATTTAACTACTGAGATGCTGAACTTTCTCATATCTAAAATGAGACCGATGCTGCCTGGTTGGGTGATTGACTAGATTTAATGAAATAATTTGTGAAAGGTACTTTGCTCAGTGATTATCACATAATTAGAACTTCAACAAATGTTACTTCCTTGTTTGACATTTCCCAGCCTTTTTTCCCCTTCGTTTGAATTGTTCTAAAACAATTCTAGACTGTGTATTTCTACTAAGTTCTCTTAGTAGAAACTCTCACTTTAATCTAATTTGAGACAAAATAATGTCAACATTTTGATTACTTGGGACAAATGATTGGCTTTATTTCCTCTTATATTAAACTGTCCACCAAATACAATCGCTCCTAAATTTCTTTAGTCGTGCCTCACAATCTATAATTTAAAAATATTGATAGATTCTGGGAGTAAAATTTTCATGAGAATTTTAGATAATTTATCTAATTCTCATTGAATCTATAAGAATATATGTATTTTGAACCACATGCCATACTAATAGGTAAAAATCCAAACTAAAAAAAAAAAAAGGATTTATATAGTGAGGTGGAGATAGTTTTACTTTTTTGTTTAATAGCCTTCCATGGTTATTTGAATCCTACCCACAACTCTCTGTTAGGACCACCAATTATGCATCCAATATCGGAGCACCTAATATGTAAAGCATACGTTAACATTTATGAAGGGAGAAATAGACAGCAATACAATAATTGTCAGGGGCTTCAGTACCCTACTTTCAACAATGGATAGATTATCTGGACATAAAATCAGTGGGGAAACATTGGACTTAAACTACATGTTAAATCAGGTGGACCTAATAGACATACAAACATTTCATTCAACAGCAATAGAATACACATTCTCAAGTGCACATAGAACATTCTTTAGAATAGATCACGTTAGACCACAGAACAAGTACTAATAAATTTAAGAGGATTGAAACATAGCAGTCACCTTTTCTGATCACAATGCTATGAAGAAAACTACTCCTGAACAGCCAGTATGTCATAGAAGAAATCAAAAGGGAAATTAAAAAAAAAAATACCTTCAGACGAATGAAAATAGAAACAATAGTCCATAATTTGAGATGCGACAAAAGCAGTTCTAAGAGGGAAGTTTATAGTGAAAAAGTACTACATTAAGAAAAACAAAAGAGCGCAATTAAAATAACTTTACACCTAAAGGACTTGAAAAAGAAGGGCAAACTAAAGCACAAAGTTAGCAGAGGTAAGAAAATAAATTTCAGAGTGAAAATAGAAACTAAGAAGACCTTAGAAAAGATCTTTGAAACTGGAGTTGTTTTTTGAATGCAAACAAAATAGACAAATGTTTAGCCAGACAAAGGAAAGGAGACCCAAATAAATGAAATCAGAGATGAAAGAAGAGACATTACAACTGATAACACAGAAATAAGAATCATAAGAAACTACAATCAATTATATATATGAATAAATTAGATAACCTGTAAGAAATGGATAAATTCTGAGAAGCATTCTACAACCTACCAAGATTGAGTCATGAAGAAATAAAAAATCTGTACAGGAAATTAGTAAGGAGATTTAACCAGTAAAAAACTTCCCAACAAAGAAATGTTGGGACTTCAAGGACCTCAGGGACTTGGGAGTTATCCCTTTAAAGTGTTATCTGTGAGAAACATTGTGCTCCTCTCCCACCAGACTTGAAAGGAGGTTAGGCAACTAAGCACCAATTAGCAAATATAGGTAACCTGGCCACATTTACCACCTCCCCTAATGTCCTCCAATACGTTTCACTATTTTGCCCCTGGTGATTAAAAATTCCCCACCTTTTTCACTGGAGTCGAGTTTAATTTCTGCCCTATTGCAGTAGTCTCTGTCACCTATTGCAGTAGCCTTGAATATTTCTGTTTACCTTGTGCAGTGCTATTTCCCTTTGACAGTGATTGAGAGTGAAGACTCTGGAGTCCTAGACTCTGGCTCCATTTGACAACACAAGTTATATAATCTCACTAAGCTTCAGTTTGATTTTGAGGAAAAGGGAGATAATGGTACCTGTTTATAGGATTTCTGTGAGGATGGCATGAGTCAATGAATGTAAAGCTCTTAGCATGCTCAGATGTATATTTTAGGACTTTTGGTTAATGACCACATGCAAAGCTTCTTGATAGCTTTCTTTCTTGCTCTTTCTTTTTAGTAAAGTTCTCTTGTATTTAATACATATTTTCATTTGTCGAATTATCAGTATGTGCATTTCTGGGATGTCTGCTTTGCAAAGTGAAGCTTGTCCATTCAGTTCATGAAATAAAGGTAAACATGCATCATAAATAGTGAAAACAGGCAACCAATTTTACATCTGATCCTGAAGTCTTGTTACTTAGGGCAGAGGGATCAGTTACTTCTGAGACCGTGTTGAGAAACAGCATCTGTGGTTGAGAGACAAAACTGAAATATCATGTTTTCAGACACTGTAGCAAACAAACTATGTTCCCCAACAAACGAAGAAAACTCTGTGCTGTTTATATTTTGAAGTTCAAAATGCCTCCTACTTAGGCTATTCTAAAACCAAAAACTTAAAAATTTAAATACTAAAGTTTCTTTTAATATCATATTTTAAAATACAAGTTGTTTTACAGTACTTTATTGTTTTCAAGCTGCATCATTAAATGTTGCTTCAGTCCTTAAATTTTAAAGAAATACACATGAAAGAACATATTTTAAAAGTTGAAACTGCTTGCTTTTTGTGGGGAGCATGGTAACATCTAGTCAGGCACTTACTATATTTTAACTACATGTCAGAATAAGTATCTAGTCACAACAGTTTCCTATTCAGTATATGCAATATCTATAAAAGTAGTTCTTTCTCCCAAGGTAATCTGAGAAAAATTTACTTGAGTTACCTTCTGACTTTTAACAGTTTATATTGTTTGGAGACCCTATGAGCAATTCTGACTGACATACAAAAATAACAGTAATGATAGGGATCTGTCTGAAAGGCCAAAAATATTGCATTGATGTTGCATTCTTAAATACAGACAATATAATGGAATTTTGGTGGGCTTTTTTGTTTGTTTGTTTGTTTGTTTGTTTAGTCATTACTTCTTATAGTCTGTTCACTATTTTTATACTTCCTGTTATTGGAGACTCCTGTAACATTAGGTTTATAATTTTAGATTGTTTGCTCTCATCTCCCCCTCCCTCCTTGAAACAGTTTTATGTTACAGGGAGTGGGTAACAAGAAAACGCAGAGCCTCATTAACTGTATGCATACAGATGAAAAAACATGTTGTGGTTTATGATGTTTAGATGCCCACCTGGAAGGAAGAGAATTTGGGAGCAAAATAAAAAGACTGAAAATCTAAGTCAATTCAGAAAAGAGATATACCCTTGGTGAAGTAAAGATTTAAGCTGTAAAGTTAGTTGTTATGACCCCCCTTGTATATATTTTATCCTAAGGCACCATTTGGTTTAATAAAATGTAGATCTAAAGGCTATTCTTAGCCTAACCATTTCTTAAGACTTAATTATAAAGGTTATATTTTCTGAGGACGAAAGCATTATTCATTTGTCTGTTCATGTCTTCCAGGTTTATCTTGCAGATTATGGACTTTCCTACAGATATTGTCCCAATGGGAACCACAAACAGTATCAGGAAAATCCCAGAAAAGGCCATAATGGAACAATGGAGTTTACCAGCTTAGATGCCCACAAAGGAGTAGGTAGGTTTCTTTTTTTATTTTATTTCAGTAGAATGATTAAAGAGTTATAAGGCTTCACAAAATGACCTTTGACTATTCAGTTTGAAGAGTGAGAGCATCACTGAGATTTTTATCAAAAGTAGTGAATTCCTATATGCTAGTGAATATTTGTCTTAACAGGGGGAGGAGATAGACTATGACAAGTGAGAAAGAGCAAAAGGGTGTCAAGTAAGCAAAGCTTGATGCTCATTTTGGGCAGGAAATTACTAATTTGTATAGATTAAAGTTAGAGGTCAGCAACTGAATTTTTATCCTGTAGTGAGTATTACAGATTTGGTAAAGGTGTACATCTGAAGAATTATTCCTGTTTTTCATTGTGCCCTTCTCAGAACTTTGGAAGATATTATCTCTCAACAATAAGAAAATCTTTTCTGAAACTATAAAGTGTTAACTTGTGGAAATCTCTCCTAGTCGCCTTTCATATATCTTACTTATTTAAACTCACTTTGATGGTATTGGAAACACATTTGCAGGTAAATTACATACATAGTCCTTTTATTGGATATTGATTGTACTGCCTTGCATTCCAAGGCAGACTTAATTTAACAATTCCCTAATTAGTTAAAGTCATAACCTATGTCTTGTATTCATTTACCATTAATTAAACCTTAGCTGTTTATTACACTGCAGTCCAAATCCAATAGCCAACCCAGAAAGCCATGGAAAAGGAAGTAGGAGGTCAATATTGAAAATATATGGTGCAGAGTCCCACTGATGCTTGCTTTGTTCACAATCAATATGGTCAATGCAACTGTACTTTCTTAGTTGCTCTGTCAGCAAGACAAAAAGTCAATTCTAATGTTATGCTAGTAAAAAAAAAAGTGATTATTGAAAAACTTTGGCTTTCAAAATTATATTTTTTGTAAACTTTGTTTATAAAAGTACTTTCAAATATGCTATACCATACAAGTAATTTTTAAACAGCTTTGAAAGAACCACATTTTTACTAAAAGGCAATTAGACATTTGCACTTGTTAATGGCTGTTGAACTGTTACCTTAAACTGAGACTTTCTAACGAGTTTTAGTTGGTGCAAACAAGTGTATATTATTGCCTTTTCTATTAAAAGGACCATTGACCATGTAATGTAGAGGGTCTTGATCATTTTCCGGAGCAATTAAAACCCACACTAGTTTAAGGTAGGCCAATGAAAAAGTAAAACAAGTGTTTCAGTTTGTATACCTTCTTCCTTTCAGGAAGAATCATAGGTTAAATTTTCTGAAATGGAAATTAGATTTTTATACTTTTGATGAGAGTAAAAGAAATCACTACAATTTCTTTTCAAGGATAGTTTCGTTAGAAAGGTAATGATCACTCAGTAAGTAATATTGTGTAATTTTTCAGCATTTACATTGTTAATCAGTGAGCATTTAAAGATATAAATGGACATGGCTTTAATTAAGAAAGGTAAGAATCAACTCCTCATTGATTTTGAGTTCTTTTACAATTTGAAGTTCTTTTACTTTCAATGAATTTTGTTCTTCACTTTTGCCAGATTGATAAGTACGAAAGAATTTTCAGAAGCCTGAAAGTACTTTTTTGATACTGGTATAACTGGAAATTCATCTTACAGACTCTTAAGCATTGGCCTGGTAATGTTAATAAGGACATTTATGGTTAGGGCACTTATTTCAACTGATAGTTGTAATCCTGATTCGATCTGGTTTCTACTATTAAAACATCTGAGAAACGAGTGTGATTGTGGAATAGGAAGTAGCATTGTTACGTGGTGTCTGGTCAGTTTGGACTATGGTAATTCTGAAAGTCTGCTGCAGTTATTCCATAGCTTAGAGCATTGTTTTTCTTGTGCTGTCTTTATAAAAGGTCTGAACAGATTTTTACTCTATAGTCCACGTAATTTTTTTTCACTCTCAATAATAATACATGTTGATGAGTTGTGTAGATCTCACCATGTTGAGGGGAGAAGATTGAATTGAGAATGATGGTAGAAAGAATTTACCCCCCTGGGAGGACTATTCAGGAAAGAGCCTGCATTAACACATTTTTGGTATTTGCTGGAATGAATATTTTTATCACAGGTTTCATAGGATTCCTATAAAAAGATGATCCCTTAATGTATTTAAAATAGAATTTACACTAAACTTCTAGGCATATTTATATCTACATATAAATATACACAATACATATATATGTATATAGATACACATGTACACTCATACATCCACACATCTATATCTATATATATGTACATTTGCTGAAATTTTAATATGCAGTTTTAGTCCAGTATATAAAATGAAGGGTTTGATGACCTCAAAATTTTTAATACTATTCGTTCCTCATGTTTTGCAAAATAAAACATGTTAATTTTCTAAAATAAAACATTTCACTTTAGGATTTTATTAGAAATGAAATAATCATTTGGCCATATCTAATACACAGAATAAACAGGACCATAAATCCTGTAGGTTCAATGCAGAAGGCCAGATTCTTAAATATTCATGTGTTTACTTTCAGTACAGTCACTATGTATTTTAATCTCAGAAAAATCTTCCCAATACCAATCCAGCTATGAGATCAAATAAATACTTAGATAAAGCAAAGGAAAACCTAAAGAGCAAAACAAGTTATCACTAAGAAATGAAACCTCTAGTTGTCAAAGCACTTATTTGTTAGGTATATCTGTTTGTGGTCAGGCCCAGGGATATATTCAGGCTTCAATCTAAAACTGACTTATGAATTAACCATTTAACAGAAACTGTTATTCTGATCAGACTATCTGGTCTCTGCTACTTTTTGTGGCAGTGGCTATTCAGAAATCATAGCTAACTCGTTTTTCTGTAGATTAGTTGGATTTGTACAATGAAGAAGCTTATATAAGGCACCAATCAGCAGATTCACCTAAGCATTTTCTAGTTCAACTTTATGTAAAAGTGGGTGGCTTGTATTATTATAAACCAAAAAATGTGAATAGGGATATATAGAGATGGATGGATAGATTGTCAGAAGGATGAATGGATAGATAACTATTTCTGGAACTATCATACATCTGTATGTTTTTTAAAAAATTGCAGCTTTTCTTCCAAACTCAATTCTCTTGTATGACCTAAAGGTATTTCCTGAGTGGCTGAAGTGCTTCCTTTAGTATAAAATTAGAGTCATATATACTGGGCTTATCTTTTCTATTATTAACATTTTATTCTTCATAAAAAAATAACATGTATAAACATAGACATATTTTGGGCTCATTGCCTGATAATTAAAGAGAATTATATCTGTGTCAAGTATGCTATTTTAAAATTTGGTACATTCTTAGTAATGTTAAAAAAGCAATACTTGGATCAATCTGTGATATGGATTTTTGTAGATTTTTCTACTCACTGAGGCATGCAGTCAATACCTAATTTCTCTAGAGATATATTGCATTTAACATATTGAGCTTTTTTAAATATTTCAGACCTGTGCATTGAGTGTATAATACCTGTTTTAATTTGACATTATTGATGACCATATGATATCTAAATTGCATTTTGAATGTCCATTTGTTTATGTAATATATTCAGCATCAAGGAAAGAGTTATATTACATACTTTTTTATTTTTGCCAATTGGTATGGTTTATGAAATCCAAGTCTTGTGTTATTTTATTTCACTCCAGTTTAGCACTTCAGCTTACAAAATATATGTGAAATAAACTGAGAATGTATTTTCATGTTATCATACGTGGTGAAGTGACATGATTTACACAATATTTATCCTCTTAAACAATAATTCAAAAAACGCACCCATTTTTCAATTATGATAAGATATTAAGGGGAGCCATCAAGTTATTGATATGCTCTGTTTGATCTGTCAATAATCAGAAAAACATACTGTTGATTTCTATTTTTAGGCAAATTTGACTGCTAAACATAGTGTTTAGTTGATGTATAAATAGACAATAACGAAGACACTATTTCTTCTAGGTGGCACAACCCAATTTTGATATTTAGCCATGACTTTTAAAGTCATGGCATAGGTCTTAAACTATTTGGTTGGGTTAAGAATACACATTAGCCAAATGTAAGATACCTTTACCTTTGCTCTGTTGAATAACTTTCCTAAGCCTTGAATAACTTTCCTAAACACAGTTGTGTTTCATTATAAACTAAAGTTAAAAGGTACTTAAAAGGTATAGAAAAAAATAAGAGAGACCTGAAGTTAATATTTTATTTGCAATTTGCTTTTTCCTAATATCCTTTTTGAAATTGCAAAAAAAAAAAAAATTTATCTGAATTTACAAAATACTGAATAACATAGGTTACCTGTTAGAAAAATTAACTTTAAATTTGTTTTGGCAATAGTCATCCTTCACTTCTCCAGGTGAATATCTTATTCAGATGCATTCTGCTTTCTTATTGTTATTTCTGAGCTTATGAACTAGTAGTTTTGGGCATTTAAACCCTCTCAGCTTGAGGCCGAAGTTTTCAAGTTCACTTTATTATTTCCTACTGAATCTTGTTTATCTTCACACTTCATAATGTTACTTTATCGAAGAATTAAAACTAAACAGAGAACACTTTAGGCAAATAATCACATCCATTTTGGGATTAACACTTGCACTTTTCTTCTTCTCCCAATTTCTCTTTCATTGCATTAGGCCTAAATAATTTCACTTCAGTTTGTCTTTAGAATAAGGACCAGTTCTCTGAGTTGACTCTTCTGTTGTTCTCATACTAGCGTCCAGGGACCATTTAACACTTTAAAAATGAATGTTTTAACTAGACACCCTTCTTCATCAGAACGAAGTAGTTTAAAAGAGTTTCATGAAAAGATAGTTGCATCAAAAATTTTGTTACTGCTGTAGTTTAGACCTCAGAATACAATGCCTGTTTATTCCTCACCAAAAAAAATTGTCTTTGTTTGATATCAGTATATCTTTTGGTGTCTTAAGTTAAAATGCCTTCTTCAAATACTTTCCTAAGAGTAGTATATGTGATGTTGTTAGAATGGTGTTATAGTTTATGATAAAAATAAGGAGGCAAAATAATTATTAGATTGATAAAAATAAGGAGGCAAAATAATTATTAGATTGAGCATGGGCTTTGATTCTTAAAGACAAATTTCAATGCAGAGCTCTGTCAGTTTTTGCTCTGTGATACTGAGCAGGTTATTTAACTTCTCTTAGCCTCTATTTTCTTATTTATCAACAAAGTTAATAATACTTGTTCTATATTGTTAGGATGATTAAATGAAATAATATAAAAAGCAGAGTGTCTAGCACAGGAGCAGCTTCATAAATCACATCAATTATTTTTATTTTAATTATACATTCTTATGTCAGCTGTTTCTGGAATCTGCGTTCTAGTGAAATAGAGTTCAAGTCCCTACCCGTGCCTTTTTTAAATTGTTGTTACTCTTGGCAATACTTTATAATTTATTGCTCAATCTGAGCTATTGAGAACCACAGGCTTTCCAGGAAGAATCTTTTACATTGCTCCAATATTAACAAGCTAAATAAAAATTAGATGCTAAATTATATTTAGAAGTTAATAAGAGAGTATAGAAGAAAAATATTAATAACCAAATCTTGCTACTTTTCCAGGTAATAACACCAAAAGTAAAAGTTTGATTTTTTAGGAAATCTATATGAAAATACACTGTTAATGATTATATTATCAAATATAATTTGAAGAACCCTATATATAATAAATTATACAGAACAATAATTCATATTTCAACTTTTAAATGAAAAGATTTTTTATGCTTAGATATTATCATTATTATTTTCTATTTTTTTATTGTTGGGGTGACACTGGTTGATAAAATTATACAGGTTTTAAGTGTTCAATTCAGTATATCATCTGTATATTGCATTGTGTGTTCACCACCCAATATCAAATCTCCTTTCATCACCATGTATTTGACCCCTTTTACCATTCTCTACCTCCACTCTTCCCCACTTTTCCTCTGGTTAACCACTAAACTGTCGTCTCTGTCTATGAATTTTTGTCTGTCTTGTTCATTTGTTGTTTTCAGTTTTATCTCCCACATAAGAGTGAGATAATTCTCAACTCTTTTTGTCTGACTTCTTTTAGCATAATCTCATGATCCAACCATGTTGTTGCAAATGACAATATTTAATCTTTTCTGTGGCTGAATAATATTGCATTGTATACATGTACCACATCTTCTTTATCCAATCATCTATCAAAGGACACCAGTTGTTTTCATGTCTTGGCCACGGCAAATGATGCTACAGTGAACATCAGAGTGCATATATTTTCACAGATAAATGTTTTCAAATATTTGGGGGTAGATATCCAGAAGAGGAATTGCTGGGTCATATGGTAATTCCTAAATTTTTGAGGAACCTCCATACTATTTTCCATAGTAGCTATACCAATTCACATTTCCACCAGCATTGTATAAGGGTCACTTTTTCCCCACAACCTCTCAAACATTGGTTAGTACTCTTCAATTGTGAACAATTCTTGTTTTCTTTTGTATTTTCAGCATTTTATTTAATTCTTTTGAAATACAAAGGAGAAAATAGAATAATGTAGTAAATATTGACATCTTCATTTCCTAGATCCAATAATTATTTTATTTTGATGTATTTTAAAGTCAAATATGTTAACATTGAAGTTAATATTGTCATCTAGAATATTTATTTTTAATTAGATTAACAAACGTTAAAGTGTTCTGTGTATAGTAGATAGAAGACAATTGTTGGTAGAATTTTAGAATTTACCTTCACTAAAACATATCAGATTTTACAATTTGTTTCTCTGGGAGGGAATAACAGGAAAGGTATGTACTTAGAAATATTTTTAATACTTTTATCTCACTCTTTAATAGTGAAAAAGAATAACTATAGGACTTTTAATATTACATGTATCCTATAGAACTTAATTGAAATAGTGGTAAAACATTTACCTTACCATGGTTATTAAAGTATATGTGCAGTAAAAGAAAATAAGTAAAAGGTTGAAAAATGTGATAATGTATTTAAATTAAGTAAGACCAAACTATAATAGTGAAGTAAAGTCAACTCTCACAGGGTATTTCAAATGAAGACCAGTTTACGAAAGATTGGCTTCAGAAATCTAAATGACTTGTCATTACTTACAGCTTCATATCAATTAATCCCTCAGTTGTGGGGTTGGAGGAAGTAAGTGACTGGGAAGGTTCATTCCTTTTTAATTCTGATTGTTTTTTCTCAAAGGGCCTCTTGTGTATAGCCTACTTTGTCCAAGCAGGTGCCAGAATATAATTTTTCAAAAATTAGAGGATGTGAATTTTTTTTAGGTGGTGGTAATCGGAAATTGCCATAATGGAAAAGGGACTTGTGAATGCGTCTGTACAAATGGAACCATTCCATTATTAATGGGATATTTATTACTGAAGAAATCACTACAAAACAGTGTGTTAGAGATTATGTTTTTATTTTAATAGGAGAGCCAAGACTTGCATTAGGACATTGTTGAAGCTTATGCAGAAAGTAAATGGCACCCATGGGACTGTAGAATTTTTCTGCTAGACTGAAAGGCCTTTAATAATCCAATACTCTGATAGCAGTTAAGATAGAATATGTGTAAAAGCTAATCTTGTCTTCTGCTTTTATAATAACTTACGTATGGTAACCAAAAGTAGTTATGATATACTAGCAGCATTGTTCTTCATAGATAACTTTCTAAATTAAAAACTTAGAGCGACTTTTTGGAGTTTACTTAATGAAAGGTAATAAAATATGATACCTGTTTATAGCAAGTGCAACAGCTACATATTGCACTTATGAGATTTTATATCCCTGCACAGATGAGCATTCAAGTAATGGTGGAACTGTAAATACTAGCCTGTTGTTTTATAACAATTTGTAATGGTTATAAAAATGAGTTTATTTTGTGAGATTTTGTTAATGTTTTAATCATTATTTCAGTAACATTTGTTATATTTGACATGTTTAGATTTCATTTACCATCTTTTGAAATAAGCACTTTAAAAAAATATATATATATATATGTATGTATGTATGTATGTATAACATTGTGAGGGAATTAATCTGTGTTATTTAGTAGTTTGATTTAAATGATATTCACAGTGGTCTAAAAATGTTCTTCTACTGTATTTTTTATGAAAAGCCATGTTATAGTAAATTCTGAAAGTTTATGTTAGGCTTCATTCAGAATCTACTTTCCCCTACCTTTGCCCATACCCTCATGTACACCAATGCCTCATCTTTATATTTTCTATTCAGGATATTTGACCAGAACCTTAGTTTAGTACTTCATATGCCCAAAGGTAATATTTGTAAAATTTTGGAATTATGTACCCAATAGAGTAGGCATAATTTATCCTGTACTTGCATTAACTGAAAAATCTTAAGACCTGTTTTTTAATACTGCACACTAGATGGCAGTTTTGTCATATTCTTCTAACTTCAAATGCTGCTAGTGTGAATGGAACAGAAAAGGCCAGCAATGTTTAGTCTGCGCTCAAAGGGTCTCTGCATGACCAATGCAGACCCCATGGACTTCCTGGAACATATGTTAGCAATTTAGCTGCAGACATTTATTTCTTTGTTTTACTGCTTGGCTCTTTGAGAAAGTGTTGGTGCCAGGTTATGGGTTGTCTGGATCATGTCAGAGGCCATGGAGATCAAGTTCATGTGACAGGCCAGACTAAGGAAGGATGAAGTTGGAGGAGGTGAGGAAACTGACCCTTAGTTTCAACAGCAACAAGTCACTGCCTGTCTGTGGACTGGGGCCAAACGCCTAGGCGTTTTTAAGTTTTACTCCAGCTGAACAAACAAAATACGTTGCCCACTTGGCTTTTTTCATATTTCATCAATAGTAGTTCATTCAGTAATTTTTTTTATTTTTTAAAACTTGCTTATCCCTCATCTTTCTCTCTTAATGCTTACTCCTATAGCCCTGTCCAGACGAAGTGACCTTGAAATCCTCGGCTACTGCCTGCTGCGGTGGTTATGTGGGAAACTGCCCTGGGAAAAGAACCTGAAGGACCCTGTGGCTGTCCAGACTGCTAAAACAAAGTACAGATCTTAAAATATTCCATCATGTACAGTGACAAGTCTGAAGGGATGCATTAAAGGGTGTTAGTATCCTAGTTAGAAGATTGCCATTCACCCACCATGATAACCAAAGCAAATTTCTTAAATTTGAAAAATATTTTTAAAAAGAACAAACAGCTTACAGACATAAAATCCATTAAGATAACACCTATGAAAACACATGTATGTGGATTGTAATGCAAAATGTGAAGTGAAATAGTTGTTTTACGTGGTGTTTTCCAAATCTACAATTTTAGGTGGTAGTATTTTCAAGGAAGAGTGTTTTCAAATTAGTATTGTGCAGATATATGGAGATAGTCTGAGCTTAGTATGATTGGTATTAAATGTGCAAAGCAACAATGTGAAATGGAACAGATATGGCCTATATTTTTCAAGTGAGAGCAACAT
This sequence comes from Macroglossus sobrinus, assembly GCA_004027375.1. Classification (NCBI taxonomy): domain Eukaryota; kingdom Metazoa; phylum Chordata; class Mammalia; order Chiroptera; family Pteropodidae; genus Macroglossus; species Macroglossus sobrinus. The sequence goes on along the minus strand of PVKZ01001231.1, from coordinate 101,786 downwards.
ACCTCTTTCTTAATCCTGTGTCTTGGAGGGAGTATATTTTGTTTCTGGGAGAAGAAACAAACAAAATTTTTATATGAGGTGTTTATTTAAGAGATAATATTGCAGCCATATAAACATTTTAAAAAATATTTCACATTCGACTTTTATCACCTGAAATCTGTTAGCATGAAAGTTAGGTGAGAACGAGAACAGAGTGTGTTGCTATTTTACTATATTCTTACTGATGAGGCTTATGAAAGTAAATTGCATGTAGCATACAACAGTCAGTTTTTTATTTATATACCAAGATATGCTCAACTGTAGTTACCCATAGATACAATATCACAGTTGGGAAGGACAGCTAGCTATGTTTTAAGTAGAGTAAGACACAACAGAATTTTACAAAAGGGGTAGTTAATCCATTCAATGAAAATTAGGGGATCTTCCCCACCTCCACTTGCCCATTACAGGTGGGTGAAAAAAACATTAAAATTCATGATATTGGTGACTCACCAACACAGTTTGACTTTTGTTTTCTAATCAAAACAATGAATCACAGGATTGCAGACAAATTTATTGTGTCTCTATTTTGTTTTAGTCTGTTGGATGAACTCCCTGAGTCAGTGCTTAAATGGGCTCCTCCTGGAAGCAGTTGCTGTAAGTCAAATGATAACCTCTACCTTCTCCAGTGTGATTTACAGGTCACTGCATTTGCCACTCTTGTAGCTTTTGCTTAATCCACCCACTCCCATTACAAAGAGGTGGGAGGAAACTCTTCATGGTTGCTAGAGAAGAGACGGTTTAGATTGTTTTTGACACAAGAATGCTGCAAGAAAATGTTTAGACCCTGCCAACTGAAATTTTTTTTTTTTAGATATATATTTTGGGAATCATGCCCTGATTTAATAGTCAACTTTATCTGATATTTCCGAAGTTGACTTTTTGTCTTTGTTCCTCTATATATTGTTAAAAGAAGATATAAAATGGATCTAAGAAAAAAATATTTTGATCAGTATTTAAAAAAAAAAAAAAACATTAAACAGATGAATGCTGTTTAGACCTCGGGTTTACTCTGACTGACAGACAGCAACAAAATTTTGGATTGGCAAAGGTGTTTGACATTGGGACTGAGTGGTATATTTTATTAAATGGTTTTCTTGTTCAAGTTAGTATAGAGTGTTTTTAGAATTCAGTTGACAGTATCACAAGTGAAAATAGTCAATTCAGAATTATCCATGTGCTTGTCATTTGCAAATGCATGCATAGCACATTTTTCAGCACCAATTTAACAACTGGGTTATACTGTCTTATAAAAAAGAGCCCCCTTTTACAGTTAGGCTTGCTTTTTCTCAGAGATAGATAAGCAGAGTGAATCTTGTTCTTCATTTACATTGGGCAATCTCAGAGTTAGCTTTTAGCTGACTTACGAAAGTGAATATGTACACTGACCCTCTAGCTGTAGTCAAATAGTGTCATTTTCCATCCAAGAGTTTAAAAACGTTAAATCATCATAAACTTATAACCTTTCTTTGACAAGAAACCGAAATTTTCATAGGAAACTAAAAAGGAACAAACCAGATCTGCTTTTCTACTTCCATTTTCCATTCTCATTAGTCTGCTCCAATGGAAATCTGCTTCTCACTTTCTATAGCCCTTTTCTTCTGATGGAAGCAGGTAAATAGAGTATTCTCATTTGAGTATTCTCATTTGAAAGATGAAAGTTTTTCATTTTTGTAATTACACTAACTTGGTCCAAATGTCTATATGTAACAGTTTTGGCTATTATTCTGATTTGTATTTTTACCAAGTATACAGTTTGTGTTGTACTTAATAGGACATAAAAAAAGAGGGAAATGTCAGAAATTTTTTTAGTTGTATATTCTTTCCCTTTCCTGTTTCTCCTGCACAAAAGGTAACTGCTCAGTTTGGGTTTAGAAAACAAAGCCCAGATGCCCTGGGTTATACAGGATAAATGCTGTGGGCCAGTATATATTCTGTGACACTTCTATTGCTAGAGCTAAGTTAAAAGAAGATTTGATACAAGTGATACAAAAAATGGAAAGAGCACCAGGTTTCTCTTTTTCTGTACAAACCATTTATTCTATACTATTATTTTATAAAATGCAGATTTCTGTCTAAAGCACAAAATGTTGAAATATTAATATTAACTGAAGGTCTTTTAATTTTGTTGTGCTTAAGAGAGGGGGTATTGCAAGCATGAAATTTAAATGGATTTACAAAAGGTTTATTACTAAGACATTTTATGAAATAAAACAGCCAAGTTTGCAGCACGCATGTCCAACTCAGTGTAATAATAATAGTTTCAAAAGTTTCTATCTCTTGAAATGATAGTAATGATACTTTATATTTCACTAGCTTAAAATGCAGATGATTCAAGAATATCATAATTTCATACTATTCAAAGCATTTTGTTTTATAGCTCTGGAAATATGCTAATAAATTAAAAAATGTAGTTAATATAATAAATCAGATCTTGAAAGACTAATTTTCAAACTAGTACTACATTACAATAGCCTAAACTTCAGGTTTATAATAATAAAATTCTAACAGAGGAGGCTTTTTTTCTCCCTCTCCTGCCTCACTGGTACCTCGTGTTTTCAAACCCCAAACCCATGAAGATTTTGCAGCACAGCTGCTGTCAGTTGGTGGAATGCCAGGAGTCTTCCATTGTCTTCTAACAGTGACTTGTGAAAAGTGTTCCCAACATATTCAGCTTTCTTCTCCATTTGGGGCATTTTGGTTAATAGAATTATAGTATATACCAAATTAGGCTTACCAATGTTGAAAGACCCAAAGAACAACAAAATATTTGTATTAAAATGGCAGCGAATATAATTTAATCTTTTTTCTCGATTATCTTTTTGGGAATTGGATGCCCCCAAAGGGCTCCTGAAAACATGAGTTATAAATATGATGAACCCACAGCACTTGCTAGTTAATAGAAATCTGGTTTATAGAATGCTGGATAACAGATTTTATCTATCTTATATGTTAGGGGAAAAGTAGGTTGCATAAATGCCACAGTATCCAAAACAAAACCAAACCCCAAGAGCCAAGAGTTCTTTCAGCCACATTCACCTTCTGTTCCTAGAAAAGAGCCTTAAACAATATGGTGTAAAATGGTCACTCTCTGACTTTGATGGAGGAGGAAGAGATGATGACTATTTGTTTTGGAATTTTTCCCTGTGGGCATTGAAACCCAGTGTCTCTGCAGTTCCCCACTTGAATGAGGTAGGCCTGGAGAGGAAGCGAAGGATTAGGAAGTCATTCCTGCCAACCAACCAGGCTTCTCAGATTTTCTTACCAGGGGATATAAACAACTTAGTGAAAGAGTAAGAAGTCCTTGTTTCTGGGTCAATAATAAGTTTTTTGAATGGGAAAGTTATAAAACAAGTTTGTGGGATATGTAAACATCACCACGAACAAAAGAAAACATGCCAGTTTTTAAAGTGTATGGTATTATCACTTACTTTTATCTGTATTGTCTCATTTGAGACAAAAATGCAAACTACATTTATTTAAAGGCAGCTATGATTGTAACTTTTGATTACTAATTCTACTTTATTTAAAAGTTTGTAGTTTATAAGCTTTGGGGTTAGAGAGGAGAGTTACAATTCTAGACAGGAGATTACATTAGAGAAAAAAAAAATAAAGGATGACAGCTTCTTGTCCTTCAGCACTAAATCAGGAAAGCTATGCTGTGAATGCACTGGATTAGCTAGGAGGACTAAGGGAGGTTTGGTGAATTTTAAAGTCAGTCATGACTAAGAATGTATAATCCAAGGTCATTTCTAAATGAACTGTTACAAGCTCAAAATCAAATTCTTAATTAAAATTTGCTATGATTTTTTTTGAAGTAAAGAGGTTTATAATAATAATAATTGTTTTTAATTGAATTTTTAAAACTTCAATATAAAAAAGGTATGACACGTGTCTGGCCCTTTATATTATTCAGATAGTTCTTAGAAGTTGTACCCCATAAATTAGAATCACTGTAAATATAAAAATCTGCTTCCTTTTATGAAATTAGTGAATTGTAACTATTTCAACAAAGATGTGTAAAAAAATTATCAATTTCTCTCATCTTGTCAAATCTTAAGGTCACTAGATATCATTTAAAAAGGGCTTTTCATTTAATTGTTCATTTTTAGTTTCTTCAGGGTCTGTGTGTGTGGTGTGCGTGTGGTGTACATATGTAAGAGAGAAAGATATTTTGAGATGTTGGAGTCTTAACAATTCTTGCCAATTATGGATGACATGTAAAAAATTTTTAATACTTCACAGGTGAAATAGCTCAGTATTTGACATGTGCTCATAATTTAGCATATGATGAAAAGCCAAACTATCAAATGCTCAAGAAAATTCTGAACCCAAGTGGAATACCTTTAGGACCATTGGAATTTTCCACTGAAGGACAGAGTGTAAATGTGCCTGCTCCAAACAATCAAAAAGTAAGTAACATAGTCCCCGGGATTTTAGGATTACCTTTTTTGAAACTTCCTACCAAATGAAAGTTGTTTAGGTTTCAAATGAGTCTGATGACCCAGTTTCTTGTTTATTATATTTAATTCCTATTTCTCATAACTCAGCTCCAAGAAATTTTGTTGAAAGTTCTTTTGACATATTGTCTCTCAGAGAAAATGAGTAGGCTCTGTGGTCTGTTGTGTACTATTAAAGAAATAAAGCAATCACTGATGTCCCAGAGATATGACTAGGTAGAGCTAATCTGACTTTATTCATGAGAACCTCCATTTGCTGCTTTTCTTCATAATAACTTTAGTTATTGCCCTCTATTTTTGCTTACCAGTTTGGCTATAATTTATTGGTGATTATAATATTCTTCGATTTAACCAGATTATTTGTATATACAGCTACTTCAGTTTATAGAAATAATTTTTTAAAGTCTTTTTAAAAATGTTACTCTTTCTTTGCTGTCTTCTAACTGACTCCTTCACATTAACTTAAAAAAAAAAGAATTAAAACTTGAAACAATATGAAAGAATTAGGACTTAAAACATTTTTAAGAGGGTAGGGAGAACCTTAGACTACTGTCAGCAAAATTACTAGACAGGCAACTAAATGTTCATTTCTTCCTTGACACTATCCACATACAAAACGAAGTGGGGAGGGTTTTTCTTCCTGAATGGAGTGTACAATAAGGTAGGGTCAGGATGCCATTCATTTTTAATATTTCTTATGAACTTTGGATCATCACAAGTGTTCATGAGCCAAAAATGCAGGATGCAAACTAATGTGACTGATAGACTGCTAGATGAATGGTGAGTCAAGTATCAGTGCACAGATGGTTCTGATTTGCTGAATTTTGTAGCTGCTGCAACTGAAGACATAAAATATCCTTCTAGTCATAAATTAGCTCTTTGGAAGCAAAACCTTGGCACCAGAGCTTTACAACCTTCAATTAGTAGGGAAAGAAGTATTTGAATGACTGTGGTATTGACATCTGTAGGCCTGCATAGTAATCATTCCTAATAGAAGAGAATATCTGTTTGAGGAGGTTTTGCATGGCTAATTAACTACCAGTGAGAATATGTAATTTTTTCATGATCTCCTGATTGTCACCTTTCTCTCATGATACAATTACATTTTATTGTAGCAAATTCCTCACAAACCAATTGTCAGCACTATTTACGTATTGCAGAAGGCAGAACAAAAGTTCATGTTTAATAAAAAGCCAGTGGATTTTGATCTTGGTAATTACTGAGACTTATTTTAACAGTTTTATTGACTTTTGTGTTTTTATTACTTTTGCAACAAAACAAAGAACCATTTCCTTGACATAGTATTTCCCTTGTAATAATGGTCACCACTTAATTGACACTAATTTAAGTAGGGTTTTTCCTTTTTTTGTAATTTTTCAGTTTCATAAACTTAATTGAAATTTAAAAGAAGCAATTTTAAAAACCGATAGCTGTATTCTCTGATATAAAATTCTAATTATCCACTAGAATTTTCAGTTTCATCAAAGTCAAAGGATATTTGTTATGAAACTTTTTATATGTAGGGAATAGAACATAGAACATTTTTTTTCCAATGAGCCTCCATCAAAAATATTTTTTGAATAGAACATTTTGATTATCAATAAAAAGAAAACACTAAGATTAATTTTCATTCTTAAAACCTTAGTTAATTTCTGTCAACATGATCAGCCTCAGTGTATAGAAAGCGTGATGATTGAAATATGTTTAACAGCATATTAATATTTTTTAGATGTGACTTTATTTCTCTAATACTTCATGAAAATGTATTTAATAATTATAGTGTGAAATATAGGTTCATTATATGTGGCTAAATCTTAGTATCTTAATTTTTATTTTCAAAGTTTATGGATTTTGTGATGCTGAAAAATATTCAAAAGCAAAGTATAACAGTATAAACAGTCCTGTATTCTGTTCCTTTCCATGATACAATATAAGATAGTTTCCACAACTGATTGCTTCCATAACAAAAATAATTTTAAGTCCAGAATGAATATTAATCTCATGATCCCAAATTTCTCTCTTTTAGTGGCAGAATCCCCTTCTAATTTCCCTAAAAACATTTACTCCATACATGGATCACTCTAGTTATTTAACAGACTAGTGAATGAACTCTGGATTTGTTACTTAAAAAAGTGTATACAGTTAGATAAATAAAATGTTTCTGATTCAGTATTCAAAGGAAAATTATGAAGAGCAAATTTTTTAAAGTGTTATTTCCCTCAATGTAAGTGGTTGTGCCTTTTAAATTTAGAATTCTTAAACACGTTTTGGTTAGGTATTAGAAAATAGCACATCATCCTAAGGATCTCAGCGAACTTAAGTAATCGTTTTGCAAAAGAAGAACAAGATAATTTATCGATACTAGGTTTTGCTAGGTATCATAAACTGAGCCTTCTTCCTAAAGTCCTCAAATCCTGTTACTAGAGTTAAATTGGAAATGAATTTTTGTCAAGATCCTGGAGACATTGATATTATTTCCTGGAAAGCAAATCTTTTGGGTATTTGCCTCAATCAAAACGATGGTATATATAGCTGAAATCACTCTATAGTCGATCTGGCGGCTCCTGAGGTAGCACTGTTAGATTAGAGGAATCTGTAATCAGGACTACCACACTCTATTTATGCCAACTACTGAGATTGAATTTTTTTTTTAATATATAGGCAAGGCAACCCTTGGTTGACCTTACAGATTGCAAGGACCTTGTCAGCTCAGAATCCCTTTTTAAAATTTTTTTTACACATATAGCATCTAGTCTTCCTAGGTAGTCTCCCATACAAGTACTAACCAGGTCCATCCCTGCTTAGCTTCCGAGATCAGACAGGATCAGGCGTGTTCAGGGTTCTACAGAAATTTAATGTCCAAATTCACTGAAGGAAACCATAGTTCACTAAGATTGCTTCTGAGGTGAACAAAAGCTCTAGAATTCCCAGATAAGAATACTAAAGCCATTCTGGAAAACCAGCATTATTGAAGTCCTCGATTCAAGCCTTGAATAAGCTGTTTCTTCAGGAGCCAGTAGTGGATCCTTTTATCAGCTTATGAACATCTCTTCCTTATTTTGATACCCAAATCCATATTGTGATAGTATAAATACCTGAGCATAATGAGCCATATCCTTCTTAAATGCTTTACCTAGGCAGAGGAGTAGCTGTAGGTCAGAGTTAAAATGTTAAAGCTATCCCATATTTCAGACAATAAAAATTTGTTCTTTCACCCTAAATTGAAGATTCCCACAGCAAATTTAGGGGTAAATATATTACTATTGGTAATAGTAATCTTTATACTGAACTTAAGTTTACAAAATTCTTTCTTGACCTTCAGTTTTCAAAATAATTCGTTAAACTTGTCTTCATGTTTATTTTCTATATGTAAGAAAACTAGAATATAAATCTCAATTATAAGCATATTTTTGGCTTATTAAATTTTAAAGATCCAAAAGTATTCCTGATTTTGTAGAACAGTGTGAAGTACTAGTGGAAAATGAAATAGAAAGTACCTTGTTTGAATAGCCACTTTCTTGAAAATGACACACATATGGATAGTATCCTATTTATTTGATTATGTGGGTACCCAGATATTTTTTTTATTTACTTTTGTATCTTTGAGGAAAAATTTCACTGTGTTTACAGTTAAGGATTAATGTTCCACGTTACTTCTAACCATTTTAAAAGTTTCCATAGAAATAGAACTTTTCCATAAACTGGATACCTTTTTGTTTATTAGCTGGAAGTGTCCATGGCAGTGTAATCTAACCATCCAGCCAATGGACAGCAGATCTGGGAGGCATTATGCCTTCTAAGAAGCCTCACAAAGGACTGAATATATTAGACCAACTCTGATTTGTACATCAGAGGCAAAAACTGTGATACCTAAAGTGCCTAGCATATAAGAAGCACTAAAAAGTTCAGTATCTAAACTAATTCTTTATATCCTAGAACACATTTTCACAATGACTGGCAAACCAGTGTTTTATTAGGATAAAACCATGTAGTACACCCATGGGAAACTTGTTTCACACTAGTGGTATTATGAACATTTATTACAAAGATGACTTCTATAGAAGAGTGACTCAGGAGGTGGTCACACATGAATTTTCCCAGTAGTTTAGGACTGTTAAGAGGTGGAAATAAATAACCCTTGAGTAATTAGGAAACAATTCTAATTTTCAGGTAACTGAAAGACAATGGCTTTTCCTATACTTTGAGAAGCTGGGATCTAAGAAGGATGAATAAAGAATGGTAGCCACAAAACACCAGCATATTTTAAAAGTAAGGAGCGGACACACTTGGCAAGAGAAGCTAAAAATTGAGAAGCTACAAATTAAGGCTCTACTTGCCCAGCTAATGTAATTCATTCTCTGTTTTGGCACTGGCTGCCCCATTATTTCTCCTGGTGCTGTTCCTATCTCCTGCACCTATTTAACCCATGAAAAAAAGTGATGGCACTTTCAGCTGCTGTAAACATGAAGCTGCTGAACAAATACTTCACATAAGGATCTTCACTGTGGCTTTCAATCTTCCACCTGTACTTAGGGATCTGCCCTTCTATTTCCCTGTCTACTTCAAGGTTATTAAGAGTCAGTCAACCCCTCAGATAACACCCTTGTGTGAAATAGAAATCTTAGAGACAGCAAGCTTGTTGTAGAACCTAACCTCTGAGTATTAGATGACATGAACTGTTATTCATCTGCTAAAAGGTTAAATCACCTGTATAAAAAAGTAAGCAACATCATAAGCTACTTTTACACATTCATATTAATTAGGTTCCCTTCAGTAATAGAAAACTAAGATTCTAATTAATAAGAATTTCAACTTAAAAGATATATTGGATCCAGTCCCAGCAAAGGTTAATAATGAATTCATGTGTAGTTTTAAAATGTGACAGTTTTCTGTAAAAAATGCTGTTTTCAATAAGCAAGTTATCTGTAGAGATAATTTCTGAAGAGTGTACAACAGTGACACTAATTTTAATTGGTCTTGTCCTTCTGATGAGAAAGGGTCAGGATCTTGCCAACTACTATATTTTTTATTTAATGTCTATATTCCTTTTTTCAAAGCTTGGCAAGTTTAGAATTTTCAAGAATCTGAACATGAATCCATTTTTTTACATGTCAAAAGTTTTTATCATGTGTTATTACTTTATATCAACAGGTTGATTCACAAATGGCTGCAACAAAGCAAGTCAATCAGATGCAAAATAGATTACTAGAAAAAAAAGTCCACAGTGAGAGAAGTGCTGAGTCCTGTGCAACACGGAGAAAAGTGCAGAGAGAGGAGAAGCTGATTGGGTTGCTTAACAAGGAAAGAGCTCAGGTGAGTGGCTTTTGTTGTTTTTTTATCCTTAATATACATTAGAATGCACCCTTTGGGAATAAAGACGTTTTATTTTCTCCTGAGGGCCAACGTTGTATGGCTTTGTTAAATGAGAAGGGACCAAAAATATCCTATCCAGCAGATAAAATCAAAGCAGCCAACACCAGTTATCATAGAAACAGAATGACAGCACATTTATGTACAGATATGATTTCTTCGTTTACCCTAAGAATGTAATGAAGTGCACTTAAGTTTTTTATGCCATCTATGATCCATTAGGGACTCTTAACATATTCCATACTTTTACATTGGTTCCTCCAGTCTAAACCTTATAATCAAATGTAAATGAAGTGTTTTCCTTGTTGATATGGTCGTACTTTAAAATTCTTTTTATTTGTTTTTTGTTTTTTACAACATTTAATCATTTGGTTGGGTAGTGACTCACCTTTAGCAGATGACTCATTAAGGCAACACAAAAGCCTTTCCTAATCTAACCAATTTTGACAAGAAGGAAGAGGCATACAAGTGTATTTATATTTTCATTGAAAAAAAAATTTTTTTCAAAATGGCCAACAATTTATATGATTTTTACACACCATCATTTTCCCAGTGTGTAACAGGATAATAATGTCACTACCTTCTGTCTTCCACTGCTCCCCTGCCCATTCCCCAAAAATTGGTGCATCAGGATATTGAGATGTTAATCACTAAGCACTGAGTTTGACTCTGAATCTCTTGGCAGCCAAGACAAAAGTTAGGAGCATACTAGTTAGCCATTACTCATCTAGCCAGCAAGCATAATAGTAAAATCATGCATTTTTATTTTTAAATTGTAAAGAAATCTACTTCAAATGGTCATTTTATAATTCTCATTTGTAAAATTAAGAGATTCTTGAGTGCTCTTTTTCAACCCTTACTTCGAACCAGAATTACCTATGAATGGAGGTGGGAGGGACTAAAAATACTGATGCCCAGGTTCCGAGCAAAGAAATCAATTCATTTTAACTGGGATGGCAATGTGTTACTTGTGTGTAGATTTTATCACTCCAGAAAGTCCTTTGTTCTCTTTCTCAGTCAATTCTCTTCCCTCAGAGACAACCGCTGTTCTGATATTATGATTCTTGTCACTGGATTAGTTTTGCCTCTCTAGATTTTCATATACATGTAATCATACAGTATGTACTCATTTTTTGACTGGCTTCTTTGATTCAGCATATTTTTTGAGATTTAACCATACTGTTGCATGTATTAGTAATTAGTTAGTGTTGAGTAGTACTCCATTGTATAACTATATCATAATTCACATATCCATTCTCTTATTACTTGACACCTGGCTACCCTGGTTCTGGCCATCACAAATATAGTTGCTATAAACATTCTGACACAGTCCTGTGCACGTGTTTTCTTTCTCCTGAGAGGTAAAATTGCTGGGTCATAGATGCATTTTCAACTTTATAAAGGCTGACAAATGGTTCCCATATTGTACTCCCACCAGGTATGTATGAGAGTTCTAGCCAATCTATATCCTTCCCAACATTTGTTGTCAGCCTTTTTAATTTTAGCTATTCCAACATGTGGATATTGGTATCTCACGGTGATTCTAATTATCATTTACCTGATGACTAGTAATTTTGAGCACATTTTCATGTGCTAACTCCCATTCATACATCATCTTCTGTGAAATATCTTTTCAAGTGTTTTGACCCATTTTTTTATATAGCTGATTGTCTTTTTATTATTGAGTTATAGGAATTCTTTATATATTTCATATGTAAGTCTTCTATCCAATATTTGTATTATGGATATCTTCTCCTTAGTGTACAGCCTACCTGTTAAGTGTCTTTGATGAGCAGAAGCTGTTATTTTTATTTGAAGTTCAATTAATCAGTTTTTTTCTTTGCATTTTTTTTTTTCAGAAAACCTTTGCCTGCCTCAAGGTTACAACATTATTTTGTTATTGATATATATTTTTGGAAGTCTTATAGTTTTTAGTTAGCTTTCATGTTTGGGCCTATGAGCATCTCAAATTAAATATGGTGAGCGGTAGGAATTGAGGTTCATTCTTTTCCATATAGAAAGTCCATTGCCCCAGACCATTTGTAAAACGGTTTTCCTTTGGGAGCCCTTGTCAAAAGTCAGCAGACTGAATTAGTGTGGGTCTCTTTCTGGACTCTCTCTTCTATATCAATCTATTTGTCTATACTTACACCAACACACTGCATCAATTACTATAGCTTTACAGCAATTTCTGAAATTAGGAAGTGCAAGTCCGTCACCCATTTTCTTTAAGAATGGCTTGGCAATTTTAGGTCCTGGTCCCCTCCCTAACATTTAAGTACCAGCTCATCAGTTTTCTGCTAAAAAGCACAATGGGATTTGGATTGGGCTACACTAACTCTAAAGATTAGTTTAAGGGCAACTGAAATCCCAACAACATTGAGCCCTCCGATGCATGAACCTGATATTTCTTCCCAATTACATAGATCTTTCATTTCTCTCAACAATATTTTAATCTTTAGTGTAGATATCTTTCACATCTTCCATTATCTCTATTTTAGATTTTCATCCTATTATTAATTACATTTTTTTTATTTCAAATTTTGGTTATTTGTTACTCACATATAGTTCAATTGATTTTGTCTATTGACCTTGTGTCTTTAGATCTTCCTAAATTCACTTATTCTAGTTTTTTTGTACATTCTTAGGATTTTCTACAGTCAATGGTGTTGTCTGTGAATAGTTTTACTTCTTTTTTTTCCAACTTGTACGAGTTTTGTTTGTTTGTTTTTGTTTTTATGGCTGTTACACTTGCCAGGACTTCTGATACTAAATTGAGTAGTAGTGAGAGTTGGCATCCTTGCTTTGTTCCTGATCTTATGGGGAAGGCATTCATTCTTTCACCAATAAGTATGCTGTTAGCAGTAGGTTCTTTCTACAAGCCCTTTATCAGACTGAAGAAATTTCATGGTATTTGTAGTTTGCTGAAAATAAGTTTAAGTCATGAAGGGGTATTAAATGCTTTTTATAGATCAACTGAGATGATCATGTGATTTTTGCCCATTAGTAGTATGAGTTACATTATTTGAATGTTAATTTAATCATTTATATATGGGATAAACCCTACTTAGTCACGATATGTTATCATACTGAATTCAATTTGCTGTTATTCCATTAGGGATTTTTATGTCTCCATTGATGAGAGATATTGGTCTTTGATTTACTTTTCTCAGAATATCCTTGTACAGCTTTATTTTCAGGTTATATATATATATATATATATATATATATATATATATATATATATATGTTGGAAATGTCTCTTTTTAGAAAATGTGTAATATTTGTCTTTCATAAATGTTTGATTGACTTTAGCAAGAAAATTATCTGAGTCTAGAGTTTTGTTGTAGAAAATTTTTTAGTTATAAATTTATAGAAGATATAGTGATCATTTGATTTTCTTGTGTCAGTTTTGGTAATTTGTCTCTTTCAAAGAATTTGTCCATCTAAGTTGTCAAATTTGTAAGCAATATGATATTCTCTTATCCTTTTACTATCTTCACTATCCATATTTATATCCCTTCTTTCATTTCTGGTAATGGTAGCATTTATTTATTTATCTATTTATCTATCTGTCTAATCTATCTTCCAATTATTTGTACTGATCTTTACAAAGAACCGACTTTTGGATTTATTGATTTATCTGTTGATCTGATTTTCATTTCTGTTGCATTTTCATTTTTTATCATTTCCTTCCTTCTACTTATTTTGGGTTTAATTGTCCTTTTTCTTTCAACCTTCATAAAATGAAAGCTTAGATCATTTGATTTTAAGCCTGTTTTTTTTTTCTAAACTAAAGAGCTATAAATTTTTTTAAGCATTGCTTTATCTATATTCCACAGTTTGATATGTTGTTTTCATTATTGTTCCATTATATTTTCTAATTTCTTTTGCATATTCTTTGAACCATGGATTATTTAAAAGTATGCTATTTAATCCCTAAATGTTTTTGAGATTTTCTGAGTATTTTTTATTAACTGATTTCTAATTAATTCCATTGTCATCAGAATGTATCTTGTGTTATGGCAATCCTTTAAAATTCATTGCAACTTGTTTTATAGCCCAAAAGGTCTAGCTTGGTGAATGTTTCTTTAACTTGTAAAGAACATGTGTTCTGAAGTTTGGGCTATACTATTCAACAAATGTTAATTAGGTTAAACTATTTGGTGGTGGTGGTCAAATTTTCTGTATCCTTACTGTTGTGCTGTATTTTGTCCTCTTGTTTATTACTTAATGACAAGCATTAAAAGATTCAGGTATAATTGTGGCTTCATCTATTTTTCCCTTGAGTTCTATAAATTTTTGTTTCATGAATTTTGATGACCTTTTATTAGATGCATACAATTTTAGCATATCTTTTAAAAATTTTTTTCAGTTACACTTCACATATTAGTTTCAGGTGTACAACATAGTGATTAGACATTTATATAACTGAGGAAGTGATCACCCTGACAAGTCTAATACCCATCTGACATTATACATAGTTATTACAATATTATTGACTATATTCCCTATGTTTTTCATCCCTGTGACTGTTTTCATAACTGGCACTATTTTCATAACTGGTACTTAATTCCTTTTTTCACTTATCTCTCCAATTCTATCCCTCGCCCACCAATCTGGCAACCAGAAATGTTCTATGAGTTCGTTTCTGTTTGGTTTATTTTGTTTTTTAGATTCCACATATAAGTGACGGTATATGGTATTTGTCTTTCTCTGACTTACTTCACTTAGCACAATAACTTCTAGATCCCTCCATGTTGTTGCAATTGGCGGGATTTTATTTTTTTTTTTGGTTGAACAATATTCCATTGTATGTATTTACCATATCTTCTTTATCCATTTTTCTGTCGATGGACACTTAGGTTGCTTCCATATTTTGGCTATTGTAAATAATTCTGCAGTGGACATAGGGGTGCATGTATGTTTGAATTATTGTTTTGGATTTCTTCAGATAAATACCCAGAAGTGAAATTACTGGGTCATATAGTAGTTCTATTATCATTTTTGAGGAGGCTCCATATTGTTTTCCATAGTGGCAGCATCAGTTTACAATCCCACCAGCCTTGCATGAAGCTTCCTTTTTCTCCACATCCTCACCAACACTTGTTTGTTGATTTATTAATGATAGCCATTCTGACAGGTGTGAGGTATCTCATTGTGGTTTTAATTTGCATTTCACTGATGATTAGTGATATTGAGCCTTTTCATATGTTTATTGGCCAGCCATCTGTTTGTCCTCTTTGGAGAAATGTCTGTTTAGGTCCTCTTCTCATTTCTTCATTGGATTTTCTGTTTTATGTTTTTTGTTTGTTTGTTTGGGGCTTGTTTGTGTTGTGTGTGTTGTATGAGTTTCTTATATATTTCGGATATTAACCCCTTATTTGATGTATCATTAATGAATATCTTATCCCATTCAGTAGGTTGTCTTTTCATTTTGTTGATGGTTTCCTTTGCTGTGCAAAATCTCATTAGTTTGATATAGTCTCAATTTGTTTATTCTTTCGTTTCCCTTGCCTGAGGAGACATATCAAAAAAAGTATTTTTATGAGCAGAGTCAGAATTTACTGCCTATATTTTCCTCTAGGAGTTTTATGGTTTCAAATCTTACATTGTCTTTAATCCATTTTTAGTTTATTCTTGTGTGTGGTATTGAAGTGACTATCTTTATTCCATTGTATATAGTCTTGCCTCCATCATAGATTAATTGACCATATAGGCATCGGTTTATTTCTGAGTTCTCCATTCTGTTTTTGTGCCAGTATCAAGCCATTTTTATTACTATAGCCTTGTGGTATATAGTTTGATATCAAGTAGCACGATTCCTCCAATTTTGTTCTTCTTTCTCACAATTGCTTTAGCTATTCAGGGTCTTTGTAGTTCCATGTACATTTTAGGATTATTTGTTCTAGTTCTTTAAAAAATATTACTGGTATTTTGATAAGGATTGTATTAAATCTATAGATTGCTTTTAATAAGGATTGCATTAAATCTATAGATTGCTTTTTATGGACATTTTAACAATGTTTAACAAAAAGTTTAAAAATTCTTCCTATCCATGAGCACAGTATGTGTTTCCATTTATTTGTATTTTCTTCTGTTTCTTTCTTCAGTGTCTTAATTTTCCATATACAGATGTTATACTTTCTTTGTTAAATTTATACTTAGGTATTTTATTCTTTTTCGGTGCAATTGTAAATGTGGTTGTCGTCTTAATTTCTCTTTTGATTGTTCATTATTGGTGTATAAAAATATAATTTATGAATATTTTTATATCCTGCTACTTTACTGAATTCATTTATCAGTTCTAACAGTTTTTGGTGGAATCTTTGAGATCTCCATATAGTATGTTACCTATTTTTGTAATTAGTTTTATTAGTACATAGCTCTAATTATTTTCTTACATATTATCTAAGGCTACTTTCATGGTGTAGTGGCAAAGCTGTGTAGTTGCAACAGTGATGGTATGGCCTAAAATTCCTAAAATATTTATCTGATCTTTTGAAGAAAATGTTTGCAGACCCCTGATCTAAAACAACTTATCTACTAGAAATATGTGAGCCTCACATGTAATTTTAAATCTTTTAGTAGCCACATTGAAAAAAGTAAAAAAGAAACAGGTAAAATTTATTTTAATATATTCTAATTAAACTAATATTCAAAATGTTGCAATGTTTTATTACAAAAAAATTTTTGAGACATTGTACATTTTTATCATATCAAGTCTTCAAACTCTGGTGTGTTTTACACTAACAGCTCATCTCAATTTGGACTAGCCACATTTCAAGTGTTTCAGCCATATATAGCTGATGGCCACTGTATTAGCACAGCTCTAGAAATTATAATGTCCACCTTTAACTTATCACAGTCCGCTTTGAGTTAGTATTACTACTTCACATATTAGAACCTTACAAAAATGTTATTTCCATTTATCCCTCCATCCTTTGTACTACTGTCATATATTTTGCTTTTACATTTATAATTCCATAATGCAGTTATAATTGTGCTTTGAAGTCATTTTTCCTCCAGAGAAATTGAAAAAGATGGGAAAGTCTTTAAAACCCCCATATTTACTGTGGTTGGAATTCTTCAGACCTTCAGTAGATCTGAGTTTACATTTGGAATCATTTCCCTTCAACCTAAAGAAATTTCTTTAACAATTACTGCACTGTAGATTTCCTGAAGACTAATTCTCTCACCTTTTGTCTGTCTGAAAATATCTTTATTTCACCTTTTTCTCTGGTATGGTGAAAGCTAGAACTATATTTCTGAATTAATTTTTTTAGCATTTTATTTTGAAGTAATTATAGACTCAAATAGTGCAAAAACAGAAAACTCCCATGTACGCTTCACTAGCTTCCCCCAGTTAAATCTTCTTCTATAACCATGGTATAATTTTCAAAACCTGGAGTTGACATTGGTTTACTACTATAAAATACAGACCTTATTTGGTCACCAGTTTTTACATGTGTGTGTTCCATGACACTTAATTACATGTACTGAGTAAACATCTCAAGCGTCCTAACTGTTCCATGACCACAGAGCAACTCCCTTGTACTGCTTTATAGTGACACTGCCCCCTAATCCTAAACCCTCGAAAGCACTGGTCTGTTCTGTAGCGCTGTAATTTTGCCATTTTGAGCATCTCTTATATATCATATTACACAGTAGGTAACTTGTTGAGATGGGCTTTATTTCATTCACCATAATACCCTTGAGATCTGAGTTTTGCATGTATCAACAGTTTGTTCCTTTTTTACTGCTAAGTAGTATTCTGAAGGATGGATGTGGTATCAACATGTGAAATCATGATTTTTCATCTTTGATGTAAACATGGTGGATGACACTGATTAGTGTTTGAATATTGCGCACATTTCTCAAATTGACTCACGTGGACATGATATATTATTCTGTTGCTGGATTCATTTTGCTGGTATTTTGTTGAAGATTTTTTGCATATGTTCATGAGGACCACTGAGCTGTAGTTTTTATTCTATTGTCTCTGTCTGGTTTTGGTATCAGGATAATGCTGGCTTCATAGAAATGAGGTTTTTGTTCATCTAATTTCTAGAAAAGAATGAGTAGAATTGATGTTGTTTTCTTTTTAAAATGTTTTGGAGAATTCTCCAGTAAAACCATCTGGACATGGAAACTTCTTTTTCTTTTTAACTATGAATTAAATTCCTTTATCAAAAATAAAAATGTTCAGATTACCTATTTCAGGAGTTGGCAAACTTTTCTGTAATGAGCCAGATAGTAAATATGCAGGTTTTATAGGTTATGTGGCCTCTGTCACAACTATTCATCTCTGAATTGTTGTACAAAAACATCATAACTCTATGTAAACAAAGGAGTATAGCTGAGTTCCAACAAAACTTAAATTACGGCACTGAAATTTGAATTCCATATTAATTCTCATGTCACAGCTTTCCCCCCCTTACCATTTAAAAATGTAAAAACTGTTCTTGGTAGACTGTACAAAAACAGGTGGTGTACTTGATATGGCCTGCTGACCACTGTTTACAAACCCCTAATATATTTAATCTTTTTTGATCATTTGTGGTTATCTTAAGAACTGGTCCATTTTGTCTGAGCTGTCATTTTTAAGAACTGTTCACAGTATTCCCTTATTTAAATCCTTTAAATATCCGTGGGATCTATAGTAATATTTCTTTCATTCTAGATATTTAGTTGTTTTCTTTTTTTTTTTTTGGTCTGGTTTATCAATTTTATTAATCTTTTTGCAGAACCATCTGTTTGATTTTTTTCTCTATATTTCTGTAGTCAATTTCATTGATTTCTGCTCTTGAATTTTTTCTTGTTTCCTGAGGAAGAGACTTAAGTCTCAATTATTGAACTAAGACTTTTCTTTTCCAATACAAGTATTTAGTATTATAGATTTCCTTTCTAGACAGTGTTAGCTGTGTCCCACATATTTTGATATTTTCATTCAGTTCAATATATTTTTAAGTTTCTCATGAGTTTCTTAGACCTATTCATTTCATAAAAGTGCTTTTAAATTTTCAACTGCTTAGAGATTTCCTTATTCTTTCTTTCCTTCAGCTTGATTTTGATTTATTTTCCTTTTTCTTTTTCTAGTTTAGGTAGATTAAGCTATTGATCTCAGCCATTCACTTTTTTATAATATGAACATTTAATGTTATAAATGTTTAATGTTATAAATGCTAAGCCCCATTTTAATTGCATCCCATGACTGTTTATATACTATATTTTTATTTTGTTTAGTTCAAGACATTTTGTACTTGAGACATTTTTTTGATGCCCTGGCTATCAGAAGTGTGTTGTTTAATTTTTAAGTGTTTGAAGATTTCTGTTATCAATTTATAATTTATATTATTGTCTGAGAACATACTTTCTATAATTTTGTTTTAAATTTGTTAAGGTTTACTTTATGACTCAGGATAATGATCTCTCGGTGAATGTTGCAGTTACAGTTGAAAAGAACATGTATTTACTTTGTTTTGTGGTGGAGTCCTATATATCAGATCTCATTGGTTTGTGGTATCATCAGTTTCTACTATAGCCTTGCCAATTTTCTCTAGTAGTTCTACTAATTACTGAGAGGAGGATTTTCTAGTTAGAAGGGTGTGGGGTACTGCCTCATCTGCTATCATTTGCTTATTAGCACAGGGCAGTAGGGCTCCTCCCCAGTGTTTGAAGGTTGTTGTCTCTTTGCTGTTTGCTTCATACAAGGCGGGCATGGTCAGTAAGACTCTACCCCTCAGTCTCCACAGTGTCTGGTCTGCTGCAGGAGGCACTACTTCTGCATGTTAGTGCAGAGAGAGACAGTTTACAAGGCTCTGCGCTGTAGTCCCCATAGTACCTGCTAAGGAGGGAGGGGTGCCACTTCTCATAATTTCGATAACACCCAGTGGGACAGGGTACTGCCTTGTTAGTGTTGGGATGGTTAACACTCTGGTCTCCTCAGTGCTTAGTTGGAAAGGTAGGTATGCTCCCTGGCTAGTACAGGGTGGTGATACTTGACAGGGCTCCACCACAGTTTCCACATCACATGGTGGGAAGGAGACGTGCGGCTTCTTTTATGGTTTCAGCTAGAGTACAGCAGGTATAGTCAATCTGTCCTGTAGACCTTCGGACCTTTTATTGTCTGTGCATATTGTTTTCAGACTGTAGGCTGCGTTATGGCCTAGCATGGGATATATAGGATGAACCAAAAAGAAGAGGGCTTGGCAATGAGACTCATGGCTGGGTCATTTCGCACATCCTGAGGTACCTATCCAGTCTGTCTTCTATTCTACAATTTCAGAATGTTCTATTAGTTCATTTTTGTCCAGAGTCTTTCGTTGTAGTTAGGAAGAGAAAGAGAAGAATACTTTTATTCTGGCTTGCCTGTTAATAGATGGCCCTCACCTTCATTCTGAAGGCCTCATTGGGTGTGGAATTTTTTGTTCTGGACTTTTAAGATGTTGCTTCCCTATCTTCTTGGGTGTGTTTTGAATGAGAATGTTAGAAATTATTCTTTTCATTGACCCTGTATATAATAATGTATCTCCCTTCTAGATGCTTTTAAGATTTGCTTTTTAATCTTTGGTTTTCTAGGTACAGTTGTCTTGCTTTTTGGTTCACTGAGCTTCTTTTATCTGTGAGTTATTTGTCATCAAAGTGGAAAAGTTTCAGCTATGATTTATTTCCTGCTCTAATACCTCTGAGATCCAAATACATGCAAGTTAGAATGCCTTACCTTTTCTACCATAACTGAGGCTCTGTTCATTTTTCAGATTAGTCTTTTATCTATCCAATCTGTACACTTCAGATTGGATATTCTTTTGCTAGGCCTCTTGTTGGCTGTTAAATTAGCTGGTAAATCTGTCCAGTGAATTTTTCATTTCATAGATTGTATTTTTTAGTTTTAGAAGTGCAGTATATTTTCCATTTTTCTGTTGAGAGTCCATCTGTTCACTAATTATGTTTAACTTTTTCTCTAAATCCTTGAACATATTTATGTAGATGTTTTATTGTTCTTGATAATTCTACCATCTGGGTCACATCTGAGTCTATTTTTATTATTTTTTCGCCTAGTTATGGGTAACATTTCCCTGCTTCTCATGAGTAGTAAAGTTTTATTGTATGTTGAATACTGTGGATGCTAAGTTCTTGAAATCCAGATTATATTTCTTTAAAGAGTGTTTTATCCTGGTGGGCAGTTAATTTATTGGTGGTTCAACTTTATCATGTGCTGAATTCTGTTTAAACTTTTTGGGGTTGGTCTCAAGTGAGTATCATCTTGAATTGTAGCCTTTCTGGGGTCTGTGTTTCCCTTTCCTCAAGAACTGCAGCCTTGTTTGTTTTCTCTGCCTGATAAATTGCTATGTATATTTTGCTTGATGTTATTATTGTATTTATTTCATGGGTTTTCAAGGCAGGAAGTGAGGTCTTATACCTGTTACAGCCAGAAGTTGAAGGCGTGTTCACATTTTTCATAGCTTCCTAATTGATTCTAATGTGCATTCAAAGCTAATCATTGCTCGTGCAGGGTTTCCTGATACCATCACTGTTGGCACATTGGGCTGGGTTATTTGTTTTAACTGCCTGTCCTGTATTTTGTAGGATACCATCCTGGCCTTTATCCAATAGATGCCAATACTATGTCTTCCCAGTTGTGACAACACAAAAAGTCTCCAGAAATTGCTAAATGTTCCTGTGGGACAAAATTTCTCCAGGTTGAGAACTAGCTCTACCAACATAGATTATTATATACCTTAAGCCCATGCTACTCAAAGTGTGCTATGACAATCAGCTGTATGGCATTCATCTAAAACTTCTTAGAAACACAGAATCTAAGGTTTCACATCAGACCTTTTGAATGAGATCTGAAACTTAAGATCTGAAAATGATTTGTATGCTTTCTAATGTTTGAAAAAGAATTCCATAAACCAGGGGCCAGCAAACTTTTTCTTAAAGGGCCAGATAGTAAAATATTTTAGTCTTATGGTCCAGTCATTGTCAGAACAATTCAACTCTGCTGTTGTAGTGTAAAAGTAGCCATAGACAGTCATAAACAAATGGGTGTGGCTGTGTTCCAGTAAAACTTTATCCACAAAACATACAGCTAGCCAATGAAACACACTTAAAATTTTTTTTCACATTATAGTTGACGTCCATTATTATGTTAATTTCAGGGTATAGTACTGTGGTTAGATATTTATAATTTATGAAGCGATCCCGATTAGTACCCACCTGGCACTATACATAGTTATCACAGCATTATTGATATATTCCCTATGCTGTACTTTACATCCCCATGACTGTTTTATAACTACCAATTTGTATTTGTTAATTCCTATACCCTTTTTCACCCAGCCAGCCCTCCTCCTGTCTGACATCCAGCAGTTTTTTCTCCATATCTGTAAGTCTGTTCAGTTCTTTAGATGCCACATGTAAGTGAAATTATATGGTGTTTCTCTGACTTATTTTACTTAGTCTTATCCCCTCTAGGTCTATCCATGTTGTCGCAAATGGTAAGATTTCATTTTTCTTTATGGCTGAGTAATATTACATTGTATAAATGTACCACATCTTTACTCATTTGTCATCTTTCAGTGGACACTTAGGTTACTTCCATATCTTGGCTATTGTAAAAAAAATGCTGCACTGTGCAAGTATCTCTTTGAGATGCTTTCAGTTCTTTTGAATGTATACTCAAAAGTGGGATTGCTGGATCATATGGTAATTCTATTTTTAATGTTCTGAGGAACCTCTATTGTTTTCCGTAACGACTGCACCATTTTATATTCCTACCAGTACACAAAGGTTCCAGTTTCTCTATCTTCACCAAACTTATTTTGTTCTTTTGATAACAGCCGTCGTAAAAGGTGTAAGATGACATCTCATTGTGGTTTTGATTTTGGATTTCTCTTACCTTTAGTAATGCCAAGTATCTTTTTATAAGCTTTATGGTCATTTGTATATCTTCTGAGAATTGTCTATTTTGTGTCATTGGCCCATTTTTTAAATTGCCCATTTATTTGACTTTATTGAGTTCTAAGAGTATGTATTCTAGATACAAGTCCTTTATCAGATATATGATTTGCAAAATTTTCTCCCAGTCTGTGACTTTAAAATGATATCCTTTAAATTACAAGTCTTTATTTTGCTGAATTTATCAATTTTTTTCTTTCGTGGATCTTGATTTTGGTATTATAGCTGTGAACTCTTTGCTTAACACTATGTCACAAAGATTTTCTCCTTCCTGTTTATTCTAAAAGTTTTATATTCCAGCTTTTATATTTAGGTGTGCAATTCATTTTGGGTCAATATATAATATGAGGTAGGAGTCTAAATTCATCTTTTGACAAGGAAATCTCAGCGCTTTTGTTAAAGATTATCTGTCCCCAATGATTGCCTTGATGTATTTGTCAGAAACCAGTTGGTTTAATGTGAGTGTATTCCTAGACTTTCAGGTCTATTCCACTGATCCGCATGCCTGTTCTTATGTCAGTACCATACTGTCTTGATTCTTCTAGCTTTATAGTAAGTTTTGAAATTGAGAAGTGTGAGCCCTCCAACTTTGTTCTTTTTCAAGGTTGTTTTAGCACTTTTGGGATCTTTGTATTTCCAAAGCTTGCTGGGATTTTGATTGTGCCGAATCTGTAGATCCTTTTGGGGAATAACTGGTATTTTGCAACTTAAACAGTAATTGCTCCACATGGTCTTAGTTCCTGGCTGGAATTGCTACAATCTCAATTGATATGTATTAGGTCCTGATCACTGAGACAGAATCATTCCAGAAACTGAATTCTAATAGTAGGTGATTCTTCCTAGAGAGGCCTGTTGCTTCTTGTCTTATGGGATTCCATAAATTTCTGATTTTGTGACTTCATGAAGGCTGGAGAGCCTAATTCTTGGAACATCACATGTTCCAAGTCCCCACCAAAGTACAAAGGTAATGTTCGTCTATGAATCTTTGGCCACACCTCTTGACAAATTTTGTTGTATGCTTCTATGCATTCTGGTTGAACAGTGTTAATTTGTATAGACTGCTTTCTTTTTTGGCTAGGAGATAAGAGCAAGAATCTTTTCCTAGATCAACTATCTGGACAAATAAGGATTTTTAAAACCAGTTGTCTTGAGTCTATTATTGGAAGATGTTACCCTCCAGATCCCAGGCAGGAAGCTGGCTGCCAGCCGAAGCCACTGTGGGCATGCATGCAGCTATCTTGCTCCCCTAGAATTACATTAACCCATTTACAGTCCTAACCTTACCACCACAGTTTGCCACAAAATGTCTTGCCTTTATTATTATTTTTGCATTGCTCTAGTGTATCAATAGCCTTTGGAAACAAATGACATCATTCTATTTATACCATTCTTGTTTTAGTAGTAGTATTTCCATTTACAAAATATAGTAATTTTTCATTGCTAAACATGTAAAATCCTAGAAAATGTAGCATTCTTGTGCATGATGTTAACATCGTTTTCAAACCATTGTTGGCCTAAGATTCATTTGATGAATCTGATTTATGTATCCATTTCTGTTACGTTAGGATTAAAACTCCAAGAACAGTTTTAGTATTTTACTTTCAAAATGAAAACAAGTCAAATAAGCTTCATCCTCAAAGAGCATGTTTGTTTATATAAAATTAACGCTGGCAGCAAGCTGCATTTTTTTCCTAAACAAGAAATGGGTTAATGACCAAAAAGTTTTTTACTTATGACTATCTTATAACCCTAAAGTTAAATCTCATTTGTCTTGCCAAGAAAATTCAGTTTTCTTATTAATTTTTGGATTAAAAATTAAGAGATGGCTCACTTGAAAGAACCAAACTGACCAGATTTGACGGTTTGATGCTGGTAAATACTTTATAAATTTCTAAAATAACTTTTCAGGAAAAATAAGCACAAAAACTTATTTAACATTCTTACAGAGCATACAAAGTAAATAGTTAGATAACAAATCTAATGTACTATATATGTATTTTCCCATAGGGAAGCATAAGGAGAAGACAAAAATCAAGCTGTATACAGTCCCCAAATTCATTTTATGAACCCCATCAAGATTTTACCAGTACAGACATATTCAACAAATCAAAATGTCCATCCTGCTACACAAGCACTTCTACAACTGGTATGGAAGTCACAGAAAGTTCTACAGGATTTTGGCTTGCAATTTCCCAGTTTACTCTTCATGGAGACACAAAGGCAGATGTGTATTATTATGGCTTCACCATTCTTTTTCTTTTGATGTTAATATGTCTTGCTTTATATTTTCTCTGAAGATAACAAAATCCTTTTGATAATTTTTAAAGTCACCAGTTCTTCACAGAAACGTTACGTTCTTATTTCAGGGCTTCCTCCCAGACATTTTCAAGGTAATTGGCTTATAAAACGAGAATACATACTAAGTTTATGAACATTCTAAAAAATGCGTTATGCTAAAAATGGTATGATACAGTTTGGAAAATACTTTTCTGAATTTCTGATCACTTAGGAAATCTAAAAGAGGGGTTATTCTAAAGTGTTCTCTTTTTGATCAAAGAAAGAATTTGATAATTTGATAAATTTGACAATTTATCTTACTAAAACTTTTTAACATGTCAAAAAATTTTAGGTAAGCTGATATCCAATATAATCTTATAAAATGCATAAAGACATGAAATGTGATAATTTGCTTACCTTACTACAATATGGACATTCACCAAATATGATGTTAAAACTTTGTCTACTAGTCATTAGTCCTCTCAACCACTGACGATATTTTAAAAAAAGAGAAAAGGAGCAGTGTTAGAATGATTACAAATTGTAGATACTCCAGAAATCATTTCCTTTCTTTTTGAGTATATTGTACTTTTACTCCAGAAGATTTACCTTCTTAATTTTCTTTTGCAAGAAAGAGTAAGGGGGAACATTTCTTGAGCTGCATACCAAGCGGAAACCAGTATGAATTTCAAGGTCTGTACACATTGGTTTATAACCAAATTATGGGCCACTGTAAGAATTTGACAAAAATTATTCACCTTTTTTACCCCTAAAACAAATACATAAAAATGCATCTAGGTCTCTGAGGTTCACAGAGCTACCTAATTCCATTAATACAAATAAAAACTTCTGCTATAAAAAATGCCATAGGCTCTTAAAAATTTACGTCTTAATCACCAATAGTGGGTTCTTAACTATTAATTACAAGGACAAGGCAGTTTGTTTTTAAAAATTAAATGAATGTTATTACAAAAGACAGCACCAACTGCTATGTCTAATCACAAAAATCAGGTAGTGATATTAAGCAGCTGAAAAATAGAAGCACTATACAGCTGCAAAGTGTTTTGTATACAGATGACCATATAGTTTATCATGTCAACTGTGCCCTAAGATGTATGCTATAGAGAGCAAATTACTACAGAAAGATATGAAAGCAGACTTAAAAGTAAAATGCCATTGAGTGCTTGTGAGATAAAATTGTGGCTAAAAAGTAACATTCAATCAGGTTAGTTCCCTTTACCTTGTTGCCACCACTACTCCTACTTGGATGAGTCTACAGTTTTGCCTGTGGTTACATGTGGTATTTACTGAGAGATTCCAACGTAGCACCAATTTATGTGTCAATAAGCAGTATATGAATATATTTCCCTGTTCTTGGTTAGGACATTTCTTTACACATGAGAAACTATGATGAAGACATGGACATCTGGAATGAACTGGTAATACAGGAGCTGATGCAAAAGAAGAGATTACATTCAAACAGATTTTAGATTCTTAAGCCAAATACGCATACTTCCTATGTTGTGTTAGCTGAAAAAAGTCTTGCTGATGTTTATTTTACCTCATATAAGCATATTTGATGGAAAGGCTGTCCGCACCGGGAATTATCACACACTTGATCAGGAATGGTACCATCAAGTTGATAGGCATAACAAATTCCACAATCCATAGAAAAGTCCTTCAAAAGGAAAATACAAGCATATGTGTTTAAAACAAAGGTAAGACAATGCATAATATGGTAAAGATAATATTAAACTTTTATAGTTTCTATAAAGGTAACTATTATTATATAATAGAAAATCATCACAGCTATTTGTATGAGAGTGCTTCCTTTTTCATATGGTAAATTATATACACAGATACACAAGAAACATTCTATTTTTGGCTCACAAGATGTTTGGGCTTGACTAATTTTCCCATCCTGTACATCAGCATACTGTCACGGTAGTATGTAAAGATAAGAACTGATATTGGGTAGTAATTACTATCTAAACTTCAATATTCTGTAACTAAAGGAAAAATACAAAAACATCCTCAGCACTTTAATAGTCTACACCTTAACACTGTCAACAGTTGTTTATTAATTTTACAACATAGTGGTGTTTATTCAATTTTGAGAAACCTTACTGCTATCCCTCACAGACAATTATATCAAACTAATTAGAACTTTATTTCAGTCATCCATAAGCAGGTAGTATAGAAAATCCAAATATCTCATTAGCTACTTTGGACCTTTACCCCTGTTTTTAATGATAAAGATGTCTGTCATTAATCATTTTTCTGCTATGAAGACCATGAAAGAAGTACACTTATAACCACCAGTCTAAGGTTAACAAGTTCTTTGATGCACCTGTTGCCCACAGTTCAGAAATATGTAATAATCTTCCAGTTCCCTCACTTTTTCAGCCTCATATTTCTCTGTTGCCTAAAAGAACATTTCACTTTCATTATGCAACCCTGTTTGGAATATCAAAGCACTGAAAAAACTTACAGATTTCTCCAAGATAGCACGAGCTGGAAAATCAATTTCTAAAACATCTTTCAAATTTTGTAACAGACTGTTTTCTGGATCCCTGAAAGCATGAAAAAAAGTTGTTATTAAATTAGAAAAATCCTAGAAAAGTAACAATTCTACTGCAGAGATACCTACCACAAGTGTATGTTTCTGCTCAGCTTAATTCCCAGGGGTTTCACCACTCCAGATATTTAAATTTAAAAAAAAAAAAAAAGTTTCATTTAGAGTTTGCCATTATCATTTTGTAAAACCAAAGAATTTGGCACAGAATTTCTTTAAATTTAACATATAGCATTGTTACTTTTAGATTTGGTATATGTATAATATTGCAAAATGATTACTACAAGTTTAGTTAATACCCATCACCACACGGATATATTTTTTTCTTGTGATGAGAACTCTTAAGATCTGCTTTCTTGGCAACTTTCAAATATACAATACAGTATTGTTAACTATAGAATTTGTTTTAACTACTTGATTAGAAATTCTAAATCATATTTAAAAAAATACACAGTTCAAAATTATGAGACATTTTCACTTAAAATAATTACCATTAATATTTTAGAGTATTTTAACAATGGTAGACAAGGATTTTATGGTTCTGCTAAAACATTTTATTCTGAGATCGCATACCATGATCAGCTCCAAGAAAGCAGCACTCAGGAAGCATAGTAGGATGCCTGGGGTCTACCTCTATATTTATTGAAGAATTATTCCCTAAAATAAAAATATTAAGCTTTTTAGAAGCAGAACAGCTCATCTAACAAAAAATAAAGGAGTATCTGGCTGGGTATTTATTTCATTATATACACAAGGAAAGAGTAACCAAATGTTTTATAAATTTTTTAGAAAGAAATATATCACTATTTTAGTTAAAAAGTAAATTTTTAAATTATGATTATGCCTAAAGATTTGGGGATCCTAAGTTTCAAAAAACAGTCAGTACATAAGTCAACATAATTTAGACTGGAATAGTCAGAATTCTATTAAAGTTTACATAAAAAAGTTGTATGGAATGATAAAAACCTTTAACATAAAAAAAATCACAAACCACAAGTTTAAGAAATATTGACATTACTTTTCATGACTTTCTTGAAAAGTAATAGAACTATGGTCAAACATATAAAGATTAGGAATACAATAAGTATTCCTTAAGATCTGAGTTTTATGAAGTTTTTATAATTCTTTAGTTCCATGTGAAGTTTTCCCCCATACGTTAACAACAGGTTTAATTCCTGTTAAATTAGAAACTTCATTTAATAACAAAAATTAACCTTGCATGCAGAATCTAAGAGAAAGCTATTTCTACTTGGCACTGAATTCTTTTATAAATTTTAACACTACTGTAGTATAAATTTCTGAAATCTTACAATTTTTTGAAGATGTATAGGGTAATTAAGGTTAATTTGAATTTCATTTTTTAGTAAAAATATCTCGATAAATTCTCTACTCTAGAGTACAAGGCTTTGGCTAAGGTTGGCAACTGTATAAATACAATTATTACAGATATAGCAAATAGCCTTAAATAATGTAAAGTAACATAAGTGACAAGTCATTCAGTGAGAAACAAAATACACTATAACTTAAAATCTCATTTGTTAATGCATTCTATATCATAAACACAAATTCCATACTGGCCTTTGGCAATGTCATCCACTAATGACTCCAGAAAGTACTTTCACAACAATGGCTCTATATTAACCTTTCAATAAATTTGCTAAAAACTTGCAACTCAATGCCTGAAAGGGAGGGGAAACGGGGAGGGAGCTAAAAGGTAAACTGTGAACTAAAAACAAGTAGTTTATGCTAAACAATGAGAAATATAATAAAAGATATATTTAATCACAACCATAATATTTTAATGGGGCTATGAAGTTACTACATTTCTTTGAAGAAAATATTTTTATTCTTAATATCTGCTTATTCAAAACCATACCAGAATTTGGTTAATTATTCCAAATTAAATACTGTTAGACTTTAACAAACTGGTAAGTAGCAAAGTATTTGTGGAATTACTACACAATTATACCTGCCTCTTCTCATAGCATGTTTCTTCTTTTTCCTCAAATAATATATTTTGCCTGGTAGAAATTATAAAAATTGCTAAGTGGTAAATGATTCATACCAGAATTTCAAAATGTCCTTTGGGATATATAACTTAACAACATATCTATTTGGGCTAGGAAAAAAGGGAGGAAAGATAGAAATAGGTATCTTCCAACCATTTAACTACAGTATTTAGTGTGAACAAATATAGTTTAAAACATCTAAAATCTTGATTCTGGTTGCCAGAGGGGGAGGAAGAGGGAAGGAGATGGAGTAAAGGGGGTCAGATATGTGGTGACAGAAAGGAATTAACTATGGGAGGTGAACACAGTGTAAATGTATATCTGCCTTACTATTAAAATGTACAGATGAAACATTGGATTTTGTTAATATCACCATAAATAAAAAGAAAAAATGATACAAAAACAAGAAAAAGTGAAGAGTGACTATTAAAAAAAACAAATTAAGTTAATGTATCCAAAAATAAATAAAATCTCAAGTCAAAAACTTGCTCATAATAAAAAAACATAAAACAATTTTATAGTAAAGAGAATGTGGTAATATTTAAAGAATGATATTTATGGTTATATAACATTTTCATGTGCATTTGTGCTTTTTGTTTACTCTTTCAATGCATGACACACTTCACATTCTTTTATCCTCCTTTCTACTTTTGTCAGAAAATATTACCAGATTTGTTCACATGAATCTTCTCTAGTTTCATGGATGCAGACTTCATAATTTCTAACAATTCTTCGTAACGTACGTTTTGAAAACCTGTCCCACTGTTTCTGTGCTAATTAAAATCTAATTAAACACTCTCTGAATACTACTTCCATTGGATCGTCACCTTTTATAATGAAACACCTCAGTACTTGTCCTTTTTACTTGAAATATTTAAATATATACTAATCACAGTTCATGCCAAAAAAGTTTTAATAGTTAACTTCATGCAGAAAAGTCTCATCTAAGAGTCTGATGTCATCTTTAGATTCATTTCCTAATATAAAATATAATCAAATACTTAAAAAAAAATAAAGCTCAATTCCTTTTCCTACCTAATGCAATTCTGCGTGCTGTTGCACTCCGTGTAGGTTTCTCTGGCTCAAGTACCCAAGTCTTCTCATCGATTTCATCCATAACGTCCCAGAAAGTCTTCAGTGATTCCAGTGCTGCCAAAAACTGACTATGAATGCTTACTATGGAGCTCTGTGAAAAGACGGGTGAAAGCTGAATGAGTTGCACAACACTTTCAAGAGAAGATAATCTTTCACTTAAAATATAACTCAATTTAGAATTTTTTTTACTATGCACCTTATTTCCTTTCACTAAAATGCACCACCATTCTTTAGATACAGAAACAAGAAACCAAGTGTGATCTTTGTAGTTTTTCTCTTACACCTAATAAATTTAGTTAACATAGGATCTGATTCTATTTTTAACATATTTCTTGATAACTCTATTTATACTAGCATTATTATATGCCATTAAAATAAATCCCCTAGTTCTCATTTCTACATCCAGACTTGTCGTCCTTGACTTTACCTACCTTACTGCAGAGTACCCCATCTAAAATGTAAACCTGAACCTATCAATCCCCCTCTTAAAACCATTCAAAACCACCTACCTGGATTTTCATATTCACCTATAACCCATTATTCATATTACAATTAAATTGATTTTTGTATTCTGCAAACCTGACAGTATAATTTCCTGGTTTACAATAAACGTTTAAATGTAATTTTTCTCAAAGTGATGGTTTTTCTTTGTAATCCTACCACTTAATGATAGTAACAAGCTGCAAAAGCTGTTCAATAAATATGTAAGTAAACTGAACTACGTGACAATCACTGATGACCCTCATCATTCTATTAAGTCTACCATAACAAATAGCTTGCAAATTATATGTTACAGTTCATGATTAAAACTGCATTTCTTTATCATGGCTTACAATTAGCCATGTCTACACAGTAAACTAAAAAATACTTTCCATGGGTATATTTACTACTTCATGCTTCAGTAATCCTCTTCTCTTATGATCTCCCCAAATTTAGCCAGATGTAGAACTCTAGAACTACTCAGCCATCTCTAGACAGGTGATTTCTATATGGTTATCTAATAGGCACAACATACTCAGATTGCTCTAAGATGTTATCTTTTCAGAGAAATCCCACTCTTCTGTTTGTTTTTTTTTTTCTCTCCTTGGGAAAGGGGATACTACCTGTCCTGTTGCCCAAGCCAGGAATGTAAGTAGTCTTAACTAGACTACTAAAACAACTTACTGAACTTTCTTCATTTAACCATAGCTGACCCCTTAAGCTCATCATTTATACTGCATTTGCAGTGACTTTTCTGCAAATCTGACACTAGTTTCCTTGCTTATTTAAAAACAGTCATTGATCATCAGGTGCATACATAACAATCCAACTGCTGGACATCATGTTGGGTTTT
Organism: Macroglossus sobrinus; assembly: GCA_004027375.1. Classification (NCBI taxonomy): domain Eukaryota; kingdom Metazoa; phylum Chordata; class Mammalia; order Chiroptera; family Pteropodidae; genus Macroglossus; species Macroglossus sobrinus. The sequence continues at coordinate 69,668 of PVKZ01001231.1, read as the reverse complement.
TTTAATAGGCTAATTGAGGGATAATTTACACAAAGAACTGAACATATTTAATGGTACAAATTGATAAGTTTGGGAATATGCATATACCCATGATACCATTGCCACAAACAAGGAAACAGACATATCCAATACCTCCCAAAGTTTGTATCGCTTTGGGTTTTTTGATAATACTTAACATGAGACCGGCCTACCCTTTCAACAAATTTTGAAGTACACAATACTGTACTATTAACTACAAGCACTAAGTTGTACAGCAGATCTCTAGAACCTATTCATCTAACAAACTTTATACCCACTGAACAACATTTCCATTTCCCCCACCTTCTAGCCCTTGGCAACCACAACGGTTTTCTCTGGATCTATGAATCTGTTAGATGCCTCACATGCAGTATTTGTCCTTTAGTGACTGGTTTATTTCAATTAGCACACTGCCTTCCATGTTCATCCATGTTGTTGCAATTGGTGGAATTTTATTTTTTAAAGGTTTGTATATACCACATTTTCTTCTGTCGATGGACACTTGGATTTTTTCCTATCTTGGCTATTGTGAATAATACTACAATGAATTCCAGAGTGCAGGTATCTCTTTGAGATTGACTCTGATTCTTCTGGATATATATCCAGAAGTCAGACTGCTGGTTTTCATATACTGATTTTTATAACTGCTGCACCATTTTTCTCTTCCAATAGTGTTGAGAGGGTTCCAATTTCTCCAAATCCTCACCAATACTTGCTCTTTTTATAACAGCCATCCAAACAGGTGTGAGGTGAGCTCGTTTTATGTTTGATTTGCATTTCCCTGACAACAATGTTGAGCATCTTTTCATATACTTGTTGGCCATTTGTTTGTCTCCTCTGAAGAAATATCTGTTTTAAGTCCTTTGTTCATTTAAAAAATTTTTTTTTTTTTTTTTTTTGCTATTGAGTTGTAGGAGGTTCCCTATGTATTTTGGATATTAACCCCTTATCAGATGAATAGTTTGCAAATATTTTCTCCCATTTCACAGGCTTTTTCATTGTTTCCTTTTCTGTGCAGAAGTCTTTTAGTTTGTAGTCCCACTTACCTATTTTTTCTTTGTTACCTGTGCTTTTGGCGTCATAGTCAGATCATTGCCAAGACCGATGTCAAAAAACTTTCCTCCTTTTATTTTGGGAATTTTACAGTTTCGGATAATGAGTTTAAGTCTTTAATCCACTTTTAGCTAATTTTTAAGGGGTCCAATTTCATTTTTTCCCCACACCATTTGTTGAAGAGACTACTGTTTAAAAAACCAGTACGAATGACTCTCCTCTCTCCATCTATACTTATATTCAAAATATATAATTACTTATTTCATTGTATACTCATGGAAAGGTTAACCAAAAAAAAGTCATATATTGTTTTCACAGTGGCATCTTTCATTTGAAAACTAAGTACTCTCAAACACTGTCTATTTCTCCGGTGCTTGACTACAAACAAAATCCAAAACACAGCTCTGCTTAAAATGCTTCTCTGCATTTTGAGCAGAAAAGATATATTTTTAAGAGAAAATGACAGCAAAAAATAAAACAACCCTGCAACCAGAAGTCAGTTGGTAATTAAGAAAAAGTGAAATTTAAACCCTCAAAGTCTTCATCAGATTTTACTATATAGCCATGTGAAATAGATACAGTATTTTTATGGTCCGCATAGAGTCCAAAAAGGTGAAATGTGGGATATAAACATTTCTCCTAGCAATTACAATGAACTTTTAGCAAGTAGACGTTAAAACTATTTTATCAGAAAGCTACTTTCTCCAACTGTTTATTTTGTCCATTAATTCATAAAATTTTCAATTAACTTCCCTGAAATTGAAAAAAAAATAAATGCCAATAAAGTACCCTATAATATGACCAAAATTAATGTCAAAATTCGATAAGTATTTTGCAAGGAGGTAAGTACTCGAAACTTTTTTTTCCAAAAACAAAAACTGCAAAGTTCTTTTTTTTAATATAAGCAGTCTCAAATCTCATCAAAGCTACTGTGGTATTACTGTATAAAGTATTTTATTTTTTGTGGGGGTGGGACATTTGCAATGTACAAAATAAAATAACAAATAGAGTAAACTCAGGAAAAAGTGAAAAAACTAATATTAATAAGTGACATTAAGATAAAAACACAAAAGATTGATGAAGATGTAGAACCTGAACTTTCATATACTGTTGTTGAGTGTGTAAAATGACAACTGCTTTTGAAAAAATTTGGCAATTTCTTTAAAAACTAAATATATTCCCATCTTATGACCTAACAATTCCACTCCAAGAGAAATGAAAAGCTATGTCCATAAAAAAGACATATAAGAATGTTCACAGCAGTTTTATTCATAAGAGCCAAAACTAATATAAGTCCAGATGTCCATCAACAGGAGAAAGGATAAACTCAAATATATTTGTGCAATGGAATACTCAAAAACAAAAAGAACTACTGACACATGTCACATGGATTTCAAAAATGTGCTGGGTAAAATAATCCATGTACCAAAGAATACATATGGAATGCTTCTATGTATATAAAGTCTGGAACAAGCATAACTGAAAAAATTCACAACAATGAGGACTTCCTGGAAAGAGATGGGGACTGAGATGGTGATACTCCACATCTTGAGTGTGGACTGCACTAGTATATTCATTTACTGAAACTTATGGTATATTTAGGATTCATGCATTTTTACTGTTTCCAAATTGTACAAAGCCATGAACTCTAGTTAAATGTTCATATATGCTGAAGTATTTTGGGGCACGATCTCTGATACCTACAAATTACTTTGCCAGGCCCTAAAAACCAGATAGATATGGACAGGAGCTGTATAAACTGAAAGATAAGTGATAATTGTTAACTGCAGAATCCAGGTGGTGGATATATGTCTATGCATAAACATTTTTTCAATGTTTCTGTATATTTGAAAATTTATAATAAAATCTGGAGGGAATAGTATATAAGTTATATGTGAGTTATAACAGAAAATTAATTAAAACTTTTCTGGGTTATAAACTTTTTTCCCCAAATATTGAATAATTGCTTTTTACATGAATTTTTAAATCTATATATTTTAAAAATATATTTAAAAACCTTCCCCAAACAAAAAAACAAGTATGTCTTCCTAGAAAAGAAGCTCAGTGTGTAAGGTAAGTTATAATCTATGAAGTGTCTATGACAGGTATTTTTAATCAGAGACTAATAGGCTTCAGTTAAAGAAAATACTACATCTTTATATTTTCTTGAGTAAAATTTAGCATTTCTTTCAACCATGAATACAGATAACCATAAAAATATTATCAGGAACTATAACTTTCTCCACAATAAAAAGTCATTTTGGAATCAACAAGAGAACTTAAACACTAATAACTAGATTCCATTCTGAGCCATTCCTTTCTAATTGCTCTTGGTTCAATGCAACCTTGGCTTTGAGACTTCTGCAAGCTCAAGTGGTTGTACTGTGCAGAGTTGAGACACTTGTTATAGTCCAATTGTTACCAGTCCCACTTCTAAAAGATTCAGGCAATCCACCTTATGAAGGAAAAGAAAGGCGTCCTTAAGAACATTTACATCACAATGTTAATTTGACTTTTTTTCACGGCTAATGTTTAAAATAGTACATTTTATTTTTTTAACCAATTTTGGAATTTTGGGGGGGTATATAAGAAATTAGTTAAAATGTTATACATTTTATAAAATTAGACCTATGCAATAAAGTTTTAACTTCAACTACAAATAGTTTGTAAACATACTATTATATAAGCAAACTAGTATATAAACAAATTATTTGGGTCAAGAATAGAAGAATGCATGTCCTCATTTACAACACACCAAGTTATACAAAATTAACTAAGCAAAAACTACATAAGTTATATCAAGATATAATTCAGCAAATGTGCATAATGTGTCTAGTGTCATTCTCTATAGTAGATACTGATGATCTAAGGAAATATAAGATGTAATATATATTAGTCAAGACCACATACTGTGTAATCAAATGTCAAGTCTCATTTCTAAATCCACCACTGTAAACTAGCTGCATATTTCTCAACAAATTACCTAATCTCACTTATCTTCTGTAATATGGAAATAGTGTTAATTCTAGTATTAATCCCTGAATAGTGTGAAGATTTGAGAATAAGGTATATAAAATGCTAGGTAAGTCTCAACATATAATGCATGTTTAAAAACTGATAGTCATTATTATAACACATACAGTCCTTGACCTAGAGAAGTTCACAGCTATTTTAAAGGAAACAAAAAACTGAAAAATAACTGTGCACAAAGGATTTCCTTAATATAAAAGAATTACTGAAAAATAAAAAAAAAAATGTTATGAATTAAAAGATGGGAGAGAGAATTCCCCCAAAGAAAATATCACATGATCAAACACAAAATACTAAACCTGATTAGTTTAGATGTTATTTTTCTAATTGTGAAACTGAAAGCCAAGAGAAAAGGATGAGCAAAGCCTCAGAGTTAAAGGATAGTGAGAAAAACAAGGTACACGGGACAGGGATCTGCTTTCACCAGGGCAGCTTTTCCTTCCATAACATAGAGGATCTTAGTACTACGATTCGGCTTCTCTCTTAACAGCATTCACATTATTAAGTACTGATTTACTACAGAACCTCACTAAAGAGGTATGTATTTTGTAGGTCGGATGAAACCATGATGTATGCTCTTAATGCATTTCATAATAATCAAGAGAGATTTTGTTCTGATTTAGCTCCAATGACTTTGTTCTGGTGTTTCACTGGTCCCTAGTCAGTGTGGTTTTAAAAGCAACCCTTTTTACCCTGACACCAAAACCAAAGACATTACAAAAAAAGAAAATTTTAGGCCACTATCACTGACGATGCAAAAATCCTCAACATAATACCAGCAAACTGAATTCAGCAAGACATTACAAAGGTCATACACCACGACCAGTGAGATTTATTCCTGGGATGCAAGGCTGGTTCAACATTCACATATCAATTAACATGACACACCACATAAACAAAATAAAGGGTAAAAATCATATCATATCGATAGATATAGATATAGATATCAATAGATATAGAAAAAGCATTCGACAAAATCCAACATCTATGTATGATACAAAAAAAAAATCTCAGCAAACTGGGAAGAGCGAACATACATCAACATAATAAAGGCCATATATGACAAAGCTACGGTTAATATCATACTCAATGGTAAAGAACTGATAGCTGTTTTTTTTTTAAGATCAGGAACAAGACAAGGATGTCCACTTTCACTACTTTTATTCAACATAGTATTGAAAATCCCAGCCACAGCAATCAGATAAAAAACAGAAGGCATACAAATTGGAAAGGAAGAAGTAAAACTGTCATTATTTGCAGATAACATGGTACTAATATAGAGTACCTAAAGAATAAGTCAAAAAACTACTCTAATAAATGAATTCAGAAAAGTGGCAGGATACAAAATTAACATTCACAAGTTGGTTACATTTTTATATACCAATAATGATCTATCAGGAAGAGAAATTAAGACAAAAATCTCATTTACAATTGCATCAAAAGAATATCCTGGAACAAATTTAACCAAAGAGGTAAAAGATCTGTACTCAGAAAACTATAAGACACTGAAGAAAGAAATGGAAGAAAATACATATAAATAAAAGCACATATCGTGCTCGTGGACAGAAAAAATTCATTGTTAAAACATCCGTAATTATCAAAGCACTCTACAAAGTAAATGTAATCTCTATCAAAATACCAATGGCATTTTTCACAGAACTAGAACAAATAACCCTAAAATCTGTGTGGAACCAAAAAGACCACAAATAGCCAAAGCAATCTTAACAAAGTTGGAGGTATCATGCTAATTGATAACGAACTATAAATCAAGGCTATAGTAATGAAAACAGCATGGTACTGGCATAAAAAGACACATAAATCAATGGAACAGAATAAAGAGGCCAGAAATAAACCCACACCTAAATGGTCTATTAATCTATGACAAAGAAGATAAGGATATACAATGGGGTAAAGACAGTCTATTCAATAAATAATGTTGGGAAAATTGAATAGATATATGTGGGAGGGGAGGGGAGAGGAAGGGAGGGAAGGAAGAAAGGAAAGGAAGAAAAGGAAGGAAATGAAAGAAAGGAAGGAAAGGAAGGGAGGGAGGGAGGGAGGGAGGAAGGAAAGAAAAGCAGAGAAAAGAGAAAAAAGAAAATAGAAGAAAAAAGAAAGAAAACTAGACCACTCTCTGACATTGCTCCTAGTAATATTTTTTTTCTGCTATAGCTCCTTGGGCAAAAGAAACAAAAGAAAAAAACAAATGGGACTACATCAAACTAAGAAGTTTTATTGCCTCGTGAAGAAAAGCATCAAATAGACAACTTACTGAATGAGAGAATATATTCACCAATGATACATCTGATAAAGGGATAATATCCAAATTTTATAAAGAAATCATGTAACTCAACGTCAAAAACCTCCCAATCTCTCAATCCAATTAAAAAATGGGCAGAAGGCCTGAATAGGCATTTCTTCAAAGAGGATATACAGATGGCCAACAGAGTTATGAAAACATGCTCAAGGTCACTAATCAGAGAAATGAGATATAACCACAATGAGATATGACCTCACACCTGTCGGAATGGCTATCATCAATAAATCAACAAACAAGTATTGGCGAAGATGTGGAGTAAAGGGAAGTCTTGTGCACTGTTTGTAGCATTGCAAATTGGTACAGCCACTATGGAAAAGTTTGGAAGTTCCTCAAAAAATTGAAAATAGGACTACCATATTACCCAGCAATTCCGCTCTAGATATTTATCTGAAGAAATACAAAACACTAATTCAAAAAGATATATTCACCCCATGTTCTTTATAGCATTATTTACAACAACCAAGATATGGAAGCAACCTAAGTATCCATCAGTAGAAGAATGGGTAAAGACGTGGTACATATACACAAAGAAATATTATTCAGCCATTAAGAATAAAATCTTATCATTTGTGACATGAATGGACTAGAGCATATTATGCTAAGTGAAATAAGTCAGAAAGAGAAAAATAAATACTATATAATTTCACTTATATGTGGAACCTAAAAACACAAAATAAATGAACAAACAAAACAGAAATAAATTCAGAGACAATGAAGAAATTTATGGTTGCCAGATGGGAGTGGGCTTGGGGATGAGTGAAAAAAAATGAAGGTATTAAGAAGTACAAATTGGAAGTTATAAAATAGTCATGGGGGTGTAAAGTACAACATAGGAAATATAGCAAATAATATTTTAATAACTATGTATGATATCAGGTGTGATCATGCTGTAAGTTATACAAGTGCTAATCACTATTTTCTACACCTGAAACTAATATAATACTGTATGTTAACTGTAATTGAAAAACAAAAAATTTTAAAACCTTATGATAATCTTAATTTTCTTCTTTGTACTTTTCCATATTTCTACAACATGTATTATTTGTAAAATCACAAAAAGTATATGTAGAAATAGATAAAAATGGTCTGTTAGCCATCCTTTCATTTCATGATGTGTACACTATAGTAAAAAGTATACTTAATTAAATAAAACTAGTATTTCAACCATGTACTATGTCTGTACTATGTTGAGATCTCTGATACAAAGATTAAAAAACCCAGTTCACAAGGAGAACAGTAATGAAGTATCTAATCTTAACCAAGACATACTCTGGAAGCCTTAACATGGCATTTATAAATCTGGGTGTGCACACTAGATAACTTCTAAGGTGACTTCCAGCTCTAAAAGTCAAGACTTCTAAATATAACCGTTTGAAAACCCATAAAATAGGTAACTCTTTCTACTAAAAGTATCTATTCTTCCTTTCAAGATGCCAATAATGTGCTCCCACTCACTTTCAATTCTTGTTATAAACAGTTCATAATTCAAATTATATGTATATAATTTGTGATTTAATGTACAGTAATAATTTCTTCTTTAATCAAAAGAACTACATATTAGAACCCAATTATTTGGATCACATTTTATATCCCCATGTATTAAAGGGAAAAGACAAAGATGCATTATAAAACTACTAACACTTTCTGAAATACAAGGAAATTTTTCAGCCTTTAAAAATTTTTGAGTTTTTGGAATTGGTTTGAAACCAAAAAATCCTAGCAGAAATAGCAAAGCAGTTATATAGCTTAAAAGTGGTGAAGATCCAAAACATATACCCAGAACATTGCAAATGGTTAAGTTACTAAACAAAGAAAAATGCCATCCTTTTTCATATATAGACAGCACCATAATTAAAGGGAATGAAATAGAGGAACAAAAATATAAGGCAGGAAAAAAAAAAACCTGGGGAAAAAAAAAGACAATGGAAATTACCATTAAAAAAAAAAAAACATAAACACAAAAAATTTAGTGTCCCAAAAGCAGTAAACTGTCCTACAGAGAAGAAAGTTATCCCAGAAATCAAGATAATGATGCAGATGTCTCTCCCCTAAGTCCTGCTACGGTGGGAGAGGGGAGAGGACAAGATGTAAAACAACCTCTTGTCCTTAAAATGTCAATTAAGGGAAAAAAAAATCCTGAGAAAGTTAGAAAATATACAACAAACTGTGGTAAGAAGAGTCCATTCCACATTCTACCGACTCCAAAGACTTGCATCAAGGGCCCGTGCTGAAGAGATTTCAACCACAACAGTTTATCTCTCCTTTGGTCTATTTTTACGTGGGCTGTTAACAAGAAAAAAAGGCACAGACTAAAACACCAGAAATTGGAAAACTAACTCTAAAATATTACACACACAGGAGAAGATCTAAGTGTAACAGAAGAGAGAGCCCCTGATACACAGTCCAATCTTTCTGTGTGACAAGCAAAAGTCAGAAGAATAAAAAGAATGTATTAATCGTGAGGGGAAAAAAATAAACATCTTCACATGATTTGAAAAGAGCAAGCAAAAACATTTTCAGAGATCAATCTGATATTAGTTTCACCTAAGACACTTAATGAAATTCTCTGCATTGAAATCAGAATACCTAGACTGTCCTATACATGGGCTTCTCAGTGAAAAGATCTGTACGTGGGAGCCCCGAGTTGATTCACTGAAAATTTCTGAACAAATACAACCGAAAAGATTTCTGAACAGTCTGTTCAGTGTGATAGATTTGGTATTTAAACCTTGACATCAACAATTAGAAAGTGGTCACTGAAGGTTACCAAATCATGACCTTACAAAAAAAAAACTAAAAAGCTCATTCTATTTCCTGACTAGTTTTATAATGCTGAAGCACAGTCAGTCTATTTTCACAATGCTTGCCAATTTTTATTTTAGAAGGCACGCATGAATCCAGTACCCCAATATTTGATCAGGGAAAGATCAGTTTGGTTATTCTTATTCATGTTTAACAAATATACCATCAGAAGACTAAGTAGGTTGTACCATTATTCTAAAAACCTTAAAAGCTGTCATATTTTCTTATGAAGCATAGCCAGCAAATAGGGAGGCAGATGAAGTTCTTATCAGCTCTAGGGCTAAAGGATGTTTCCACAGTGTCAATATCCACTGATGAATAGTTTGTATGATTAAACCCAAACTCTTCTCAAAATGTACTAGTACCAATTAGTAAAATAATCAGAAACAATTTTTTTACATTGTACAAAGCTAGGTAGAAATACAAGTTAAAAGGGGTATTAATCTTCCAATTCTGTTCTTTTTTCAAAATGTTTTTTTTTTTTTGACTGTTCTGGGTCCTTTGTATTTCCATATGATTTTTAGAATAATTTTGTCAGTTTATAAAAAAATCTGTTAGGATTCTGACTGGGATTGCAATGTATCTATAGATAAATTTGGAGAGAACTGGCATCTTAACAATACTGAGTCTTATAATCCATGAATATGGTATACATCTTCATTTATTTAGGTCTTTAGGCAAAAATTTTACAGACACTTCACCAAAGAAAATATATGAATGACATATAAGCACATGAAAATATGCTCAATATCACTGGTCATCAGGGAATTGTAAATTAAAATCACAATGAACTGCCACTACACACCTAACACAATGACTAAAATGAAAAGACTGACCATACCAAATGTCAGCAAGGATGCAGAGAAACAGGAATTCTTAAATATTATTGTTGGACATGTAAAATAGCAAAATCACTTTGAAAGACTGTTAGCAATTTAAGAAGCTAAACATATACTTCTAGATGATCCAGCTGTTTTACTCCCACATATTTGGCCAAGAGAAATGAATGCATATGGTACATATAACATCCACATAATGTTCATAGCAGTTTACTTGTAATAGCCAAATCTTGAAAACAAACTATATGTCCATCAACAGGTAAATCGACCATATGTGGTATATCCATACAATAGAGTACTATTCAGCATAAAAAGAATGAACTATTATTACCGTGCTACAACATGAATAAATCTCTATTTATGCTGAGGAAAGAAACCGGACATAGAAAAGTAGATAGAATTCTATAAAATTCTAGAAAGCAGATCAGTAGTTGCCTGGAGTGTACAGACGAGAGGGACAGAAGGGAGGGATGACAAAGGCGAAGGAAGAAATCTGGATGTAATGAAAATGTTTATTATCTTGATTGTGGGGATGACTTCACAGTTAGGAACATTTGTCAAAAACTCACCAAATCATACACTTCAAATATGTTCAGTTTACTGTATGTCAATTATACCTTAATGAAGCTGTTTAAAAAAACAAAACACAAAACTCATTCTGACTTCTGGACAGTAACAGGATCTACAAAGCAGTACCTTCTTTGCACTAGACTTCCCAACTATAAAGATTTTTTTAAAATTACAAAATAGCAGCATTTCTAGCAATAAGGACAAAGGTAGAAGAATAACTTCATAAAGCTAGGGCTTAGAGAACATAATTTTATCACTTCTGTATGTATATACAGACATAAAATATATATATACTGGAGGAGAAAAGTATATATGGAACTAAGATATTAGCTATTCCCCCATAAGTATTATTAAATTATGTTAAACTAGGAAAGCACTTAAGCAGAAAAATGTGAACACTGCCAATCTCAAAATGTAACATTTATTATCTTTAAAAGCATTTTGTTACTTTTATAATACCTGAAGTGATATAATAATGTCAGTCACTTAACCAGATCTTAGAGTATAATATCTTCATCTTAAGTACTATTATTTCCAGTATTTTAATGATTTTCTCACAATCCTGAAATGTGATCTTTTGTGCTCTGATGACACTTAAATTAATAGCATAATTTTCTGGTACTTGCAACAGTTGCTTTCCATTCTGATTTTTTTATACTTTCTTATAATACTTGAAGATAAATCCTATAATAATCATTTTTTTTATCCATCTCTGAGAGATTCAAAAGGCTTCAATGGAATAAGAAAATATCAAGAGATTAAGTTTTTTAAGAAATTTAATTTTAATATTAATTGTAATATTTCCAATCAGATATCTTTAAAGAGATAACTCTCTTAAATATTCAGTTCATTTGATCTTATTTGCATGCTTCCTTTTGTAGGTACCTCTATAACTAAACCTATTTAATCAAATGCTATTCTGTTAAGTAATCCATATGGAATATTTTGCCTCTTCTTATACTTATGTTTATTTTGACTAAACTGACTACTAATGATTTAAAACATTATTTTTTCCATTTTACCATTATTACCGTTATTTTTAAGTCATGTGAAAAGCTTATCTACCCACAACGTCAAATGAAACATTCGCTTCATGTGTAGTTGTTACAGAACTGTGTTAACTCTATTTTAAAAAAGATTTAAAAAAAAAAATCTGTCAAAGTTTATGTTGAAAATAAATAAACATTCTCAATTTGGTCCTTAGCTATCCTATACTGTAGACCATGAAAAATAATAATACTAATCAAAATGAAGCCGATCAGGAAAAGATTCTGGGTAAATGGTTAAGTAGGAAGCACCAGGAATCCCACCTACACAACTGCACTGACAGAAATCAGTATGATGTACCTACTTCAGGACGCTGCAGTCTTACTGAAGGCTTGTAACTTTGGTCTATTTCAGTTATCAGCTTGGCGGGGACTATCCACCATCCAGTCCCGAGACCCATGATAGGCAGCCCTACACACACACCAGAAGCAGCATGCACACACCTTGTAAGAACCAGAGTGGGCAAAAAGACAAGATCCTTGTCTTCCAAATATTAGGAATCTGTGCTCTGATCTTTGATTATTGCTTTTGATTTCAGAGGGGCAGATAAAGAGATTGTTGCCCACTGTTGCAATCCCCTCTCTCTCCTGAAGTGACTTCCAAGGTATTTAAAGAGCCAACGCTCTTTTATTTATCCCCTTTATTATTCTCTTTTTCCCTCTTTTGGGAGCTAAATATTAAAGAGTAGGATATTAAAAAAAAAACTGCACATATAGAGAAAAGTCACTGTGTATGCCCATGGAAAGGTGTAGGCTCAGAAAAAACAAAGATGACCTTAATCTTAAATCTCAAGCTGATGCTTGGCACAGAGAGTCTACAATAATAATAAAACAAATTAAAGACAGAAGAGTTTGTCTTTCCTCTCTGGGGAAAGGAGAGAATCTAATTTGTAGAGTAATTCACTACATTACTAGATTAAAATTTCCAGTTTTCAACAACAAAAAAAATCACAAGCATATAAAAGGAAAGTGTGGCCTTGACTCAATGAAAAAAATAAACAGAAATTGTTCCTAAAAAACACTTGATAGTGAATCTAACAGAATTTAAAACAACTATCTTACATATGCTTAAAAAATTAAAGATGTGGAAAAAGTCAAGACAATGGTGCATGAACAAAATGAAAATATCACTAAAGAGAAAGAAAACCTAAAAAGATTCCAAAATAGAACTGAAAATTTCACTAAAGAAATTCGAAGGCATATATGAACAAGCAAAAGAATCTGCAATTGTCCCACTGGAGATGGGACAATGGAAATTTACTGAGTCTGAGGAACAGAAATAAAAAAGATTGAAAAAGGTAAACAATGGCTAAGGAACCAATGGAGTACTATCAAGAGAACCAACAAATGCATTGTGGAGTCCAAGAAGAAAAGAAATTGGCAGAGAAAATAGTTGGGGAAAAAAACCTGAAAAATTTCCAAATTTGATTAAACACATGAATATTAACATCCAAGAAGCTCGCTGAACTCAAAGTAAATTGAATTCGAAGGGAAACACTGAGACAAATTATAATCAAACTTTCAAAAGACAAAGACAGAATCCTGAAAGCAGCAAGTGACTCATCACATACAAGGGATTCTCATTAAGACTACCAGTAGATTTCTCATCAGAAACTGAAAGCCACAAGGCAGCAGCTGATATATTCCAAGTACTAAAAGAAAAAAAGAAATCTGTCAACTAAGAATCCTGTATCTGGCAAAACTGTCCTTCATCAGTGAGGGAGAAATTAAGACATTCCTAGATAAACAAAATCTAAATAAAAGAATTTATTACTATTACATCTCCCCTGTAAGAAACTGGAGTCTTGCTGGCTGAAATGAAAGGACACTGGACAGTAACTTGAAGCTCTAAGAAGAAATAAAGATCTCAATAAAGTAAACACATAGCTAATTATTAAAACCATTATTATTTTAACAATGGTTTTTAATTCTACTTTCCTCTACATGACTTAAAAGACTAAAAGCTAGAACTACTGTAACTTTGGTATGAAATTCCACATTTTGTTTTCTACATGATTTAAGCGACTAATATATTTTAAAAATAGATATTAGTCTAAAAGCTAGTACTATCAAAAACTTTGGTTTTAACTTCACGTTTTGAGACATAATTTCAAAGACAAAAGCTATTAAAGGGATTTATTAGTTAATGGTTTAAGACACATAATGTATAAAAATATAAGTGGGTGACATCGACAAGTTAAAAGAGTGGGTATATAGCTGTAAAGGACCAGAGTTTGTATGTCTTTGGTGTTAATATGATATAAATTCAAATTAGAGTGTTATAACTTTAGGATATTAAATGTAACCCCCATCATAACCACAAATTCTTGACCATTTGGTGGAGAAAGAACAGTTTTTAACAAATGGTTCTAGAAAAACTGAATATCCACATGCAAAAGAATAATGTTGGAACTTTCCTTTACACCAAATATAAAAAGTAACTTAAAATGAATCAGACTTAAATAGAAGAGCTGAAAGTATAATACTCTTAGGAGAAAACATTGGGCAAAAGTTTCAGAACATTGGATTTGGCAATGAGTTGCTTCTTAGCCCTTTGGCTAAGATCAGGTAGACTTGGCAATGATTTATAGGATATGACAACAGAACATAGTCAATAATAAAAAAAATACATAAATTGGATTTTACGAAAATTTAAAAATTTTGTTGCATCAAAAGTCAATATTAACAGTAAAAAGGCTGCCCACAGCATGGGAGAAAATATTTAAAATCATATATCTGATAAGGAATTAACATTCAGAATATGCAGAGAATTCCTAAAACTCAACAAACAACCTAAATTCCTAAAAAACAAACAACCTAACTCAAACATGGGCAAAGAAACTCAACAGACATTTCTCCAAAGAAGATACACAAATGACCAATAAGTATATCAAACATGCTCAACATCACTTAGGGAAATGCAAATCAAAATTACGATACCACATCATATCCTAGAGTTAGAATAACTACTATCAACAAAACAGCTTACCCAGAAAACTTGCTTGACCACATTGAGTTAGAGCTTGTGCCTCTTCTACCTTATCGAAATGGTTCATCATATCATTTGACACATTTTACAGAAATTATCTTTTCAAATCTCTTGCTCCTTATCAGACTTAAGTTACTCCTGAAAGCCTATCCTAGAGTATTGGAACCTGTCAAATTCACTGTAACATCCTTATAGGATCTACCTCAGTACTCCTCAGACAGTTGACAATAAATGTCTGTTGCATTTAAATTTTTTCCTATTGAAAACTATTGTGTCTTGCTTTTCTGTTTATGTACTTTTAGAAGATAACTATTAAGAGAAGACAGACTCGACATAATTGCTATGCAATTGTATCTAATGAAGCACTAAAAATAGGATATAACTTCCCTGGTAGACCTTTGTTAGTTCTCTACTTTACCTACGTTCTATGAATATCTGGAGTACCCCAAACTTCCCATATTAATCCTCTCTAAATTAAACAAGTGGGCAGGGAAAATAAATTAGAGGATTTCTTTTGTCACTTGCCTCTACTTGGAAACATAAAACACCATTCACATTTAGCAAACTTATTTAAAATTTCAATACTTCTAGCAGCCCACTGCTGAAAGCTATAAAAAAAAAAATTAACATTATGTTTACAACTGGTTTATATATCAGAATTCAAATAAAGTAAAAACTACACATTTAAAATTATAAAAAGAGGGTTAAAGCTACCAGGTATGGAAGGTGGATTAAATACACAAATCTAATTTCACTCCTTTACCAAAACTCAGTAAAACTATGTTGTTGTTTTCCTTTAAAGTATAATCACACAAAAGCAGGGTGAATTGGAAAGGCAACAAAATAAAAAATTTGGAAGCAGGAGAGCTCTATGAGCGTAGATGGAACACTCCCAGAAATACTAAGAAATTAAATTTGGCAAGATTAGATAAATTAGATAGATAGACAGACAGATTGATCATTCAATTCATTGTTAGACAGCTATAAAATACACGATGAGCAAATTGGGTTTATTTCAAAAATGCAAGATTGGTTTTAACATTAGAAAATCAAACAATTTACCACATTAACTAACAAGGAGAAAAACCATTTGATTACCTTAAAATAGAGAATATGTTCGATTAAATTCAACTTTCATTTGTAACAAACTCTTAGCAAACTAGAAATAGAAATAAATTCCATTAATCATTAATAAAGAATTTCAGTACAAGATATATATAACAAAAATCTAACTAAGAAATCCAATGATGAAAACAAAGTTTTTTCCTTTAAGATCAAGAACATGGCAAGAATGACTGTGTTTATTACTTATATTCCACATTGTACTAAAGACCTGAGCCACAGCAGGGTGAAAACAAAAGGAAGGTGTAAAGATGGGAAAGGAGAAAATAAAACTATCATTTACAAATGATGTAATTAGTTAATCAAAAATCCAAATGAATCTGTTGATAAATTATTAGATAAAAGTTTAATGAGGCCAATGGATGGAATACAATAAATTTTTGTAAAAATCTGACACAAACAACAGAACTTCGAGGGAAAAAAGGATCAACTACTGCATACAACTAAAATGTCAAAAATCAAAAAGTCTGAAAATGCCAAGTGATAAGCTAGGATATCATTTATTGCCTCTCAGCTCCAAATCCACCCTCATTACTGGCTCTGTGACAACTGAGGTTTACCTTATAAACATTTTTTTTACAGCTGTGTGATGTTCAGTCCTATGAGGAGAGGATGCCACAGGGTTAACTGCCTACTAATACAACCTGCAGTTTCCTGCCCACCTGCCTTGGTCCACTTGCACCTCAGAGGAGAGTCTTCAGCTTACTCAGTGACGGCCAAGCAGAAGGCTAGAAGAGTCTTCTCCAAGAAATCTGACCAATCCATCAACCACTGAAAAAGACCTAAAACTACTGGCATTTGGGGTTCCTCACTATGAGACCCACTCAGCTGACTCTATAATGAAGTTCACAGTTGACAAGGCCCACTCATGCACTCAGTTTCCAAACTGCTTTTTATAACTGACTTTTAATTATGAGCAGATAATCAAAGATTATAAACCTAGGAAAAAAGGAACTCAAGAAAACAGAAACTATACAGAGGGGAAAAAGACAAAATTATTAACATCTCTAGAGACAAAAGTATATCTATAAAGTAAACTCTTAGAAATTAAACGATGGTAGAAGTGTAAAAAACTCACCAGGAAGGTTTTTAGGTAAAGCTGATAACATGTGCCAGAAAGTCAAGGTAATAGAAAATCCAAAGTAGATGGTGAAGAATAGATTTAGACAACTCAAGCAAAATTAGGGGTTGAATAAATTTTGAACAAATAAAAAACTAAGGAAATGAAAAGTAAGACAGTCATTAACTCCAGGAATAACTGAAACCAGAACAAGAAAAAAATAACTACATGGCTTATCTCTGCATAGTGTGAGAGTGAATGAGTGTGTGAGTGTGAGAGAGTACGTGTGTGTCTCCATAATAAAGTAAACACTGAATACTGACATAAACAAAATGACAATATAACTATTTGGGGAGAACAGGAAGACAGGAAATATGCATGTGACTGAAGTGGGGGCATATGTGGAGTGGAGACAAACAGAGCAAACTCCTCATTATATACATTGGAAAGTTAACAGAAAATGCCTAAAGCAAACAAAAGTAGTATAAATATAAGGCCACAACCAAAACGTAGTATAATTACAAGAACATGTAATAATGTAAATTGTATTTTAACACCAGAAGAATAAGCTAACAATTAAAAGTAGTTGACACTTGGGAAGTAGAAAAAGATGGGAAGGAGACTGAGAAATGCTGTTTTGTCTTTAAAAACAAACAAACAAATTTATAAACCTAACTCTTTATATATAACTTTAATAAAAGTTAAATCTTTTAAAGAAAATTAATAGTCTGTCCATATTTGATGATAAAGTAGAAAATATAATGCAAAAAGGTCACATTCACAACTGCAACAAAAACTTTAAAATACTTAGGAATGAATTCAACAAAAATATGCAATATGTGGATTAAGAAACCTAACAGAAGGACTTAAATAAATGTAAAGATAATCAGTTCCTAGATTGTAAACATACTGGTTCTTAACATAAACCCAATTGTAACTGAAAGCTTAAATGATTCTAAGGATTACCTGGAATAAAAAATGCACAGCACTGTCTATGTTTTAAAAAATGAAATATTGTGGTAAGTGATAAACATAATTTCAAAACTCACATTAATCAGTGAGATCCCAATGCTAATGAAGGAATTAAAGGTGATTTTTATATTTTCTAAATTTTGCTGGTTTTCTCTCAATGTAGGGTACTTAAAAATATGTTATTAAAAAAGAAAAAAAAAGGCAAGTAATATGTTACTGATTCCAGCAGACTACATTGCTAACTTTTTCTGCCATATCACATAAACTCAATAATGAATTAAATTTCTGTTTTGATCCCTTTGATGTCTTTTCTATCCATATCATTGTGTCAACAGTAAGATTACCAAGAAGGTAAAAGCATATTTAATTAACAGATTTAAGAGCGAACAAAAATACAGTACTATGAGTTCTCCAGTAAAGACAGCAAAGAGAAAAATGAAAAGACAATCCAGGAGGTCAGAAAAGAACTTCCACAGTGGATATTGAGGGTTTTTTCCTCCCGTGACATTGTTTGTTTTAAACCAAATCTTTCTTAACATCTCTGTGAAAGAGAAAAAGTTCATTATTTTCATACAAACTAAGGTAAACGGCAGTCATGACTTGTTTGAAATTATACAATTAGGTCAATGGCTGAACTGTGAACAGAACCTAGGATACCCTAAAGCTAGTATGCTGCTCTAACAGAGTATGCTCCCCGCTATGTAATAGGACCGTTTCCTTTAATTACAAATTCTTCATTCACCATCAGATTATCAGCCATAGGCTGTATCATTAGTTTTGCTCTTCTTGCATTCATGGCATTATTCCAAGAATCTGAGATTTCATGATAAAAAATATAAAGACTACTGTTTACTGTTATCATACCAAATCTGAAAATCCCAACTGCCCTGACAAGGATACTACATCAAGCCTGCACTCAATGGCACATTTCTAGGTATAACTGCAATTAAAAGATCCATTTTGGGTTGGTCAGTGACCTGGAGAAAAGAAAAATGAATTTTGTTTTCATAAAATCACTAATATTGGTGCATTTAAAATCTTACATTAAGGCATTCCATGGTATCATTAGTCAACAATATTCAAATATATGACTAGTATGTAAAAGTCCAAATGGCAGCAGATTGTTAAAGATACATTTTAGAGCACTGTGATGTTGGGAAGTAGAATAAGATAAAAACCATGACATGCCCTACATTCCATACTAAAATCTATATGGGAAAATTTATTGAGCAAACGAAGTAAATATCTGAAGAGGTTTACAGTCACTTGTCTTTGAGAAGCACTTTGTGTTTCTTTGGCACATATCACAGCAGCAGTAGTAGCAGCAGCCTTGCCCTTGCTGCTGATTTCTTACTACTCTAAATGTCTCCTCTGAGCCAGAATACACTGGCTGTTGCTGATCATGCTGTGAGACACCTGCACTGGCTACTAGGCTTGTCATGACGCACAAAACCCTACCATCTTCAGCTTGACATTGTGCAAGTTATAATTATTCATCCAAATGAATATGTCAGAGCAGCAGCAGCAGACCTCTCATCAGAGCAAAAGAAAAATACATCAAAACATTATCAACCCAGCAGGAAGACAGGGACCATAAGGAAAATTACCCATTTTTAATATGGATGCCACAAAGCCATGTCTATTATTTTACAAAAAAGAAAGAAAAATAAAGATCTCCCAAGTTTAAAGTCCAGAAACACCGACTCCAAAGAGCAAATGTACAAAAGCAGATGAGGAATTTTATATTTTTAAAAAATCAATTATCTGAAACCTATTCACCGTCTCTTAAGTTTAAGTTTGCTTTTAGAGTACAAGAATAACATTTATGTCGCTTAAGAACCACAATTGTTTAAAAATAGTTACAAAAGAAAAAAAAAACTCCCACAAGAATTGTTTCCAAAAAGTCAATGAAAGAACATCAAAAACAGCAAAGAAGTCAAATATTCCTTCTTACTTCAAAACACAAATATTGCCAACACTCATATCTAAAAGACTCAAGATCATATCACTGGTAACATCACCAAAAAGCCTATACTATACAGCTAGACTTTAAAAGAATAGGTAAATATCTTTTGAAAATTTTCTAAAGTTTAATGGCATGTGTAAAAAATTAAAATCATCCCTAGATCTCCACAAATGAAGATAGCACATCCAAATTCCATAAGCATATGTAAAATAGACAAGTATAAATATGGATTCCTATCTCATACATAAATACTTAAATAAATAACTTTTAGAACTATAGATGAATATATTTTTGGAACAAGATTTAAGAGATTTCTTCCATTCAAGATATAAAAGAAGAAATCACAAGAGATTGATAAATGTGACCACACTGGAAGTTAAACTTCTGATCAACAAAAAATTATCATATGTAAAGTTAAAAAAACATGCCACAGGGAAAAGATATTTACATCCCAAAATAATCAACAAAAAATTAGTGTCCACAATATGTGAGGAATGCTTATAAGTAGAAAATTTAAGTAGGTAAAGATTGTAAACAATAGTAATGATTATCAATCCTTGATAAAAATTAAGATCAGACTAAAATCAGACTAAAATTTGGAAGATATTTGAGAAAGGTGGAATTACAATGCATTGCTAGGTATGAGTATAAATTTATACAACCAAACTGGGAAGGCAACTGGCAATGTTTAGTAAGCTCAAAGAGGTGCTTTTCCCTACAACCCAGAATTTTTACTTCTAGGCATAACCCACATCAAAAGTCTCGTGTGTATTAAAAAAAAAAAAAAATATATATATATATATATATATATATAGATATAGATATAGATATATATAGATATATATAGATAGATATATAGATAGATAGATAGAAAAATACATACACATATAGATGAATATGTGTGTATGTATATTATATATCTATATATATACATATATATATATACATATATATATATGTAAAGATGTTTGCTGCAGCAAGATATTTACTAAAAAATTGTGAACAACATTGTCAGTCAGGTAACAGATAAATTAACTTTCGGATTCATATAATGGAATGATATTATAAAGCATTTAAACTAAATGTACTACACATGTAGAGATCACTGATAAATCTCACAATGTTGCATTAAAAAAGTCAGACCGCAAATGCTACAGAATATGGAACAAATGCAGCAAAAAATATGCACAGATAGCATACACGATCATTTCGGGGAAGAGGTTACCTCTAGAAAAGGAAAGCGAGAAAGAGGAAAAGAGAGAGGGAAAAGAGGGTTAAGTCTTAGTTGCTCCAAGAACATTTTATTCCTGAGACAGAAATACATATCTGAAGCAAATGTGACAAAATATTAATATCTGTCAAATTTGAGTTGTGGATAAAAAGTTGTCCAAATTTTTATCTGTACTTTGCTAAGAATTTTAGTATATTCTATAATTTAAAAAATAGTTTGCAACATTCCAGTTACTACTAATTAATTCTATTTTCTTGGCACTAGTACAGCAGAAAACTTATTGTGTGACCCAATTAAATCTAAAACTTGAATTTGAATTAGTATTATAAAAATTTATTCCATGCTTATATGTGCAAGGCACTTGAGCTAGTATTAAGTAGGTATACAAAATTTAAAAAGAATTGGCTTCAAAGATTTTCCAGTCTAGCAGCATCACAAACTAATTTTGCTAAATGGCAAGAATGAGATAAGTACATCTTTCTGTGGAGATGTAAGCTTTTTTCACAGATTAAAGTCTGGGGAAAACTTATATGGTTATCTACATTTAAAAAAAAAAAATACTAAGAAACTCATCAAAAATATATTCTTCAACCTTGGATTTTGATCAATGTTAAAGTATAATTTAGAAATAGCATATATGGAAAGAATAGTACATTCAAGGTACAATGTCATCTCATGATCCCACATAAAACACAGATAAAGATTATAGAGCCAAATACACAATGTATATTAAAAAACAAGAAAGGTATACAATTTACATGTAACTCCAATTCTTTTTTAAAAAATCATCACAGTATTTCTTATTTATAATATATAACAAAATGACAGAAACAAATCATTGGGTTTTTCCTTTCCTTTATTTTGCTGTTTCCTCAATTTCCATTGGAAGAAGGAAGACTTTTTTGTTTTTTAAAAAAAAGAGAGAAAAATAATTTTTTTAATATATAGGTATGGTTAAAATGACATCTGATTCTTCACAAAACTAATCCTGTTAGGCTTTTATTGTTTTTACTAAATTTATATAAGACAATTACTTTCTATATTTATAATTTAAAATGTAATCATTTTAATTGAATGTATCAAAATTTCATACCAAAAATATAGGTAGCCTTTATTTAGAAACTATTTATAAAATGTCACTAGGATTTTTTCTTTGTATACTAGACATGTTCTCATCATTTGCTATCAACTGGCACAATTTACTTAGTGAAAATACCATGACCATCATGATTAGATTACTCTGAACGTAAAGACCGTTCTGCCAGCTTTTTAGAAACTGCACACGTACAATGTTGATGATGGTACTACTGATAATCATACCACCTTAAACTAAATGTTACAGTTTACAATGCACGTCTAAATATATTATCTTGTTAGATATCATCAATGAACTGAGAAACTCAATTGACAGAAGCATCAGAAAGAATCTTCTATATTCTATATTCAAAGTATGATGTTTCAAAGCATATACAAAAAGAAAATAGTCTAAGTTCAAGAATGAACAAAGGACAAACAGTTTAAAACAATAAAAATTGAGTTGAAATGGTAGGGTTTATATTATCAGTCACAATTCTTCCTCCTCTGAAAATGATTCTGATATTATGTCAGCAATGTTCAAAGTTTTCGCAATCTGAAAAATTTCACCCAATTTTCCACTTACTGCTCACTGCCCTATAAAGCATCCTTTAGAATTTACATTTAAAGAAAAATTTCTATCAACAGAGCTTCTTCATGTTTATCTAAAATGAAGTATAAAGATCTAAAAGCTGGATGGTATGTTTATGTGCATCCATGTGCGCATTCAGAGAGAAAAAAAACATTAACTACTAAAAAATATAAAAGAAACACATTTATCAGAAATAAATGCTTAAAGAAAATTAAAAAATGAATATAACCTATAATTACCACTTTATGGGCAAAAAAAAAAATGCTTTTTAACTACTTAAAATAAATTTTAGAATGTACCTGTGGTGTCCAGGAAACAGGAAATGAAACAGGAAAATCCACAAAACAATCTGGTGATTCTGCAGGATACTATGAAAAAGCATAAATTTAGGTCATTTTGGCTTCTATGTGATATGAGAGATTTTGCATCTATTTCAAATGAGAGATTTTTGGGAAAAAACTGAATATATTAGGAAAAGTGTTATAAATGCAAATGTATTATAAATATTTTGATTCTATTACAGAGATGTCAAGAACTGATTAATAGTCAAGTTACGCTCAGGAGGTACAAAGTTTAGTGACTTGCAGGTAGCAAAGCAATCAGTTTTGAGTAAAGAGTAATGAATTAAGTCACTGTTAGGTCAGCTGCTAACGTGATCTGAGGAGTAAATCACATTGGATTTCAATTTCTTCTCCTGTTTTTCTTTCTGTTGTCCTTTTCATTTTTATTGGGACTCAGTTTATCTTTAAAATGAGAGCTCAAACTAGTTGATATTAGTTTCTTTTCCATCTAAAATTTAATCTCAAATAACCTCAATTACTATTTAAAGAAGCAGTATCTTTTAAAAGAATCAAGAAATGAACAAAAATATAAACAACTATCAACTTAAAAAGTATTTTCCACAATTAAGGAATTACTAACCACAAGAAGATTAATTTTAAAAAAATGCCTCTTGCTTATTAAGGAAAAATAAAAGTAGTTTTAAGCAAGAAAAACATTTTCATAATTAACAGACAATTAATTCTTCAACAGTTTTACAAGAAGTGACAGTCAGGACAAATCAAGTTTAGAAGTTAAAATGTTTTTCTTAAAATCAATTTTGTTATTATACATAATACTCATGATTCTCTAAAATCCAATTCTAGATTTTTCAAAGTCACGTGTAACTAAAAAATACTCAATTATTTTCCATTAATAAGCTATACTGAAAAATTAGTTTTAGAAAAACTTCTCTCATTTGACAATGTTTAAAATAAGTTTTAGACTTTCACTTTTGCCAGCTATTTTTCACTACTTTGCTGAATATGAATAAGCAAAAGAAGACAAAAATTATCACTATAAAATTTAACAAACATCACTTCATCTGAAGTCAATGCTTTGAAAAGAATTAACATTTACTTCTAATGATTGGTTGGCTAGAAACAAACTTATGCACTCTGACTTAATGGAGTCTATGTAGAACTGATAACAAAGGCAAGTATATAGGAAATGATATAAAAATATAACAATGCTCTAATTGGGAGAAAAAGGTCTGGCTGAAATTAAGAAGGGAGCTCTATTTTAGACAATTAAAATATCAGATGATATGTAAGAGTATAACTGCAAGAATCACTGGAAAAACAATTTGTATGCCATTTTTACAAGTCATGATTATTTCAAAGTAAATTCAGGCAGACACTTTAGCTTTCTCTGGATTTCAGCTCTGCTAACTAATTTTTGTGATCTTGGAGAAGTCAGTAAACTTCTCTGGCTGTTTTATATGTAAAAATGATGAAATTCAACCAAAAGTGTTATAAAATCTCTTTTCTAAAATGTTAAGATTCTATGAAACTAATAAGGCACACTTGAAACCTCCATGGTCAAAAATTGAATAGTTTGCTTCGAGTTACTGCTATTTATCTCCTCCTGATGCTGACAGTATTAACTCTCTAACTTAAACAAATCATCAATTTGAGTAAAAGTGTGAAGTTAATGAAATGTGTATGATATTTAGAACAGAAAAACCAAGTATCTATGACTTTAGAGGTTATTAAATACATACAGCTCATTATGTTAAAAGAGAATATGATCCTATACTCAGTATAGTAAATGGTATGTATGTAATGACAGAGAGATCTACTAAGAGTTGAACACAAAAGCAGGTTATAATATATATAATATGATCCAACATACGTAAACGTGAGCTAGTTTCTGAGATGACTATCTTTCAAATATATTTTGTGTCATTATGCAAACACACAAATATAAATTAGACTGATCTATGTGTAGGTGACTTTACTGCATATCAAAGTTAAATGCATATATGTAATTATGTGTTAATTATATTTACATTTAAGATCAACTTTATTCATATAATTAACTTTATATAATTACATAAAACCTAAAAACACAAATGTACATACTTATGGATGATTTAATATGAGTTATAAATCAGATATTCATTTTCAGAGTTACTTGTACTAATTACAGCACAGATAACTAAATTCGGTATTGTAAAATAACTACCAAAACTCAGATAGTTTTCATTAGTAAGTAGGTATACGTATATATAAAACTACCAGAGATTAATTGCCAAAAGTTATACTTTAGAAGTAAAACTTACAACAAAAGCTCCACATAAAGAAATATTAATTGGAAAATAAGTAATTATTTTTAATTAAAATAGTTTTTTAAATCTTACTTGAAACAGTTCAGTCAAAGAATACAATATAAAATTATAAAAGTATATATTCTAGTTACATGCAATATATTCAGACTGTAAAGTATACTGTTCTAAGAAAAATTTTAACCAAAACTGTTCTGTGATTGGATCATCTAAGTATAGTGAGGCTCCCCACAAGTGAACAAATACAAATGCAAATCACAAAAGGCTGTCAGAGACAAAGTGCCCAACCTCTGATACACATCTGTGATTTGTTTTTCTAGTAGTTATGATCTTGGCCAAAGCTGAGGAAACCTTCAGCTACTTTTTTCAAGAAAAGAATAATTCCAACCCACTGTCCAGGATGTATTGTAAATATTGCATAAAAATACACCTATAGAACAACACAATTCAACCATTTTCCTTATTATGTTTCTTTTTAAATTATTTTTAATAGAGGGAGTATAGTCAAAATTACTATTGTTTTCTCTGTGGGTTTTGGAAACAGTGAGGGGGAATGGCAGAATTAAAAATGTGTATTTAAGAATAAAAATAATAAAACTAATGCATTTCTTTACTATATATCAAAAAATATCACGGAGAGGGTTTGTGTACTTAAAATATAAGCCAGTCTTAAGGTTTGTATATTTACAAAAATAAGCCTGCTTTAAGGTTTGTTTAAAAAATCAGCTTGACTCTTTAAAATTTAGTTTTGACTAAGATTTTATATTAAGTACTCAACATACAGTTTCAGCTATTACTATTTTTTACTGATAATCCCATACCCAAATATTCCTAGAAAAGAAATTGCCACATCTAAAAGACAACTAAGGTCTCTGTGAAAACTGAAATAAATAGATAATGAAAGACTACTAAATCATACCAACAAAAGATTCATTTAGTCCCACCCTGTCATTTTTTCTTAAAACAATTTTTTTTCTTCCTAATTCCTTCCTAACTCAAATAAAGCTTTCTCTCTTTCCAGGGCATCCATAATAGTGCTCTATGGATGCTGCAAAAACTGACACTTAGAAATATTCTCCAGAAAAAACATTAAAAGTGTCACCTCATCCACCTTGTGCAGGCATAAGAAAAAGCAAACAGACTAGAGGCTACAACCTCACTCTCAATACTACCAATAATGTCGTTAACTGGAATTAATAATAAAACCTTGTAGGTATAGATGTAGGCAGTGTAGACTTAAAGCATTATCTCTTAAGTAGAAAAACTTGCAAATATTAGACTGTCAAAAAAAAAAATCCGAATCAATACAGTATGCATTTAAAATCTTTCATTTTGGTCTTTATAGCAGCAAAGCAACTTTTACCAATGAAGAAAATGACAGAACCCTTGCCACTGCAGTATGTGACCTTTGAAAGGATAAAGGCAGTTTTCGCCACGATCTTAAAAAAAGGCACACCTTTAAAAACTAAAAAGGGAAATAAAAATTTTTTTCATTTTAACAAAAAATATCCATGTAACTTCTTTTACAAATAAGATTTCTGTCCTTCTAATTTTTTAACACATCACATATGAGTCTTAAAATTCTACCTAAACATTCAGTGTGTGAGAAAGAGAGAGAATGAGTCATTTCTCAACTTGTCTGATTCAGAGGCACCATAAGATATCAACTGTTCTGTGTCACCTAGTACAGCTTTATATATTAATTCTCTCTCATGGAAAGCTTAAATGCCAGACACATTTTTAAAAAGGACAAACACAATTGATCTTTTCATCACTACAATCTTCTGAAATAGAGTTGATTGATGACTCCTGGGAACAATAAAAAAAAAAACGATGTCCTGGTTTTCTCAAATTCTAATGTTTCCCTGGTGATTATTAAATAAATGATTAATATGTTGCATTTAGTTATTCTACTTATTTCTCAAAATTCACAATCTAGAACTAAAAAATAAAGATGAAACAGCTATGTTTTGTGCCAATAAATTAGTGAGTAGTTATAGATCACTAGCCTGTTAAGGGCTCTATAAATAGAGGCATATTTGCAAATTCTTAAAATAACAAAAATAAAAAAATTTTCAGCCAAAACAAACAAATAAAAAGTATGCATACATGTGTGTCTGTGTTTGGGGGTGAGGGAGGAGTCAAAAATAAAAACTACAAAGGTAATTTATAATAAAAGTTGAAGGAAAAAGACCTTCAGTAGAACTTTACTTGAGATAGTGGAAACCTACAATTTTTCTATACAGAATGTCAAAAAAATGACATTTTGGTACCTAAACGATGCCGAATCTTATTTGTAACATTTCTTTATTATGAAGTCTATATTTTGATCAAATTTGAACTAAAATAGTGACAATAAATTACATTTAGACTTTTAGAAACCTGGTAAATAAATCCTGAGGTTTTCCAAAATATATACTGTGTATTTATATATATTTTAGAAGCAACTAGCACTTCTTTACACTGAAAACATTCACAGAGGTCATTTACAGAGTATTTCCTGACCACAGTAACAGTTAAACAAAGCACATACCTTAGCCGTCAATTTGAGAGTGATTAAATGCTCTCTACCAGAAGCATCTTCAGCTTTTAACTTGATGGTATTGAAGCAAGTATCCGCATATACAAGTCTAGTGAGTGGAAGAGAATAAAAAATGGTCACACTGGGGGAGGGCAGGAGTGAAGGGGGAGGGTGGTTGGAAGATGTAGAATTCGAAATGAAAATATTTACTATATTCCTATTAATCCATTACAAAAATTAATCAGAGGTATGTCTGCATGCCAGCCCTTTATGCTGCTATAGATTTACTGCCATTAATACACCAGCCTAGTGCTTAATGCAGTCACAGATCTCTGGATTATTTACAATGTGTGTCAAAGCTCATGCTGTGGTCAGTGAGCACTATGTCTCGGTTTTTCATCACCAGAACCTTTGGCATACACAGCATGTTCCTGTCAGCCTCTACTTATGTACACATTAAACTTCCTGTCAAACTCTTTGATCCATTTCTGTAGTTTCATACAGTATGAGGCTTTTATGCTTCTTTTATATTTTTCTCCTCAATGAACTTTTCCTTTATTATCAATGTTACTGTACAAAGATCTGGCTGATATTAGTTCATATACTCAAATTGATCCTGCAAGGAAAATGCTGTATAAGCACAGGTACAGTCTGGTCTCCTAACAATAAATTTTCTTTTTGTGCATTATATAGCTTCTGACACTTAACCTGGGCATGTATTCAAGATGACTAATATTTTAAACATATAGCACAAGCACAACTGTTTTAGTTTTAAGTCGCTCTAAATGCATGAATTTTCTACAATGGAAACCAATACCCTTTGAAATATATCATTCTGTAAAACTATGGTCCCTTGAGTAGCATAAGCAACTGCCAAAAATGTTCAAATTTAGTAGTATATTTACTAGTGAACTGGGCATTGTGGATATTTCTTGACATTTTTACAATACTACTCTCTTATAAAGATAAAAAGTAGCCTAGGAGTATTGCACAACTTATCACCCAGACTGAGGGTAAGACCCATTAGGGTTCAGAACAAACATTAGCTTCCTAACCCAAGGAACATTTTTTTTAACATCACCGTATGCGGTTTGGTCACTGGCCAGATATAATGGTAAAATGAGTCAATTTCAAGAATGCTGGGCTATAAAGTTGTAGAACATTGTAATGAAAAATAGATCTAAATCTGAAGACACACATCTTCAGTAATAGACTAAAAGATAAAACCATCTTTATTAACAGAAGAAATTTTTATCATAATCTATAAAAAGTCTAGGGTATTAGAAAACATACAAAAGTAAAAACATTCTAGAAAAAATGGGAATATGATTTTATATATATGGTTAAACATTAATTTCTTTCAGCTATATCCATAAACATCACAAATCTCCCTCCCCCTGAAAAAAATTTAAAACATGAGACTATCACATGTTTTATCACTATAACTCTAAGGTTCAGATACATGGACACCTGACACTGAAAACATCAAAAATCCAAGTCAAGATGCTGAGATAAATATATGCATTTATATCCTCTCTACACTAAAAAATAAAAATAAAAAAAAATAAAAAAGATGTAAACAAGCCCATAGTTACAAAAAGAACAAGAAGGAATAGCATTGACTAAAGCTAATTTTCAAATTTTATAAAAATAAAAAGTGGTTAGAAGTGGTTAGTGGCTGACAAAACGTATCAGGAGAGAGAGAACGAAGGTTCCAGGAGAGATAGCTGGCAGAAAATGAAGGGAAAGGGAGGAGAAGAGAGGGAAGGGGATGAGTGGGGAGGGGAGGGGAAGGGAAGGAAGGGAAGAAAGGAAGAAACGAAGAAACAAAGAAAGTAGAATAGAGGGTATGACAAATAAGGGGAAATTTTTTTTAAATATAAAACAAAAAGAGAAAAGAAAATTTTAAATTATAAATAATGAAGCTATGTTAAAAATTGTGACTGCTCTACCATTAACTTTTCAGTAAAAAATATTTATGTAGTCATAAAAAAATCAAACTGCTTACTAGTTATAATTTATAAAGTCTAGCAATAGATAAAGCTAAAAGACTTACAGAATCTAATGTAAATATATTTGACCATTGCAATTTGAAAGAAAGAGATGACAAAATTGAGATGAAGGAGAAAGATATGAGGGAAGATTAGGAATGCTAAAATCTGTAACCACTAATTTGAGAGTAAGAGATACACATCTTTAATTGAAAGAACATGAAAGATGTTTAAGACATGTTAATCCTAATAGAAAAATAATAGTAAAGGGAGAGAGATGGTAGTATAGGAGCTAAATCCTCTTATTAGTTAATCAGCATGTAATTCCTAAGACTGATAAATCAAGCAACACTGAATGTAGGCATAGTGTTTAGAAATACAGAAGTTGTAAACATGAACATTTCAGTATTTCTCTCAAAGAATGAAAATGGAAATGTGGGAAAATCCAGCTCCTTTTCACTATGAGCCCTAAATAGTTATGACCATGAATATATACACAGAGCAAGAAGCGGTGGAGAGATGGAACAACTAATCCCCAAATAGTACTTTTTGTACTTCACATTGCTACTCATCAAAATGTTCAGAATCATTACTGAACATCTATAAAATAAGACAAAAGTTCTAGTCTTTTGTTTCCAATTACACAAACAAAAAATTATTATCTTTCCATAATTTAAGACATGGAAGTAATATATTAGAGAAAGTGACATGCTCAAAATATGGCTTTGCAGTCAAAATGTTAAGATAATTTTGTTAAAACTTTAAGAAGTAATTCAAACAAAATAGTAAAAACATTTATAATTTCAGGTTAATCTTACCCTGGTCATTTAAAACATTTTACCCATATGGCTTTCTGTTTACTCTGTTTGGGGGAAAGGGAGAAAACTTGTGATTATTACTACCTTGAGTACATGTGACCTACATTGCCACCGGAGCTCCAGTATTTCTTCTTCCTGTCTTCCTTTTGGTAATGGGACCCCTACTTCCACAGCACACTTACTACACCAAGTTTCAGCAGGGCACACTCCATCTGGCTACCAACTCTTCCTAGCTGCTCTTGGATACCAGCTTATCACTAGATTTTGGTCAATGGACTGCAAACAGAAGTGATATGTGCATCTTTTGGATAAGTTATAGCAAATTGTACCTTCCCCTCTCCACCACCCACCCCACTCTCTCTTCCTTTAGACTAGATCGGAGACAGGCCGATATAAGCCAGCAAAGACCATGCAGAAGAGAATGCAGCTCTGGCCACTGAAACCTTTCAATAATGGAAGTATTCTACATCTGCACTGTCCAAAACAGTAGCCATTAGCCACATGAGGCTATGCAAGATTTAAAATGTAGCTAGTATCAACAATAAATTTTTAACTTAATTTAAATATAATTGTAAATAGTGACATGTGGCTAGAAGCTACTATACTGAACAATGCAGCCACAGTGGATAATTGAGAAATAAAAGAAACCTGGGCTCTTGGATGACATTGTAGAACAGAGCTACCAACTTACTCCTAACCATCTACCTACCTCTGAACATCTAATGAAAGGCGAATAAAATTCTATCTTGTTTCTAACATTGAGGATTTGGGGTTCTCTTTGTTAATAGCAGTTTAGCCAGTACCCTAACTAATAGGATACACTTCTATCTATTCA
Source organism: Macroglossus sobrinus (assembly GCA_004027375.1). Taxonomy (NCBI): domain Eukaryota; kingdom Metazoa; phylum Chordata; class Mammalia; order Chiroptera; family Pteropodidae; genus Macroglossus; species Macroglossus sobrinus. The sequence goes on along the minus strand of PVKZ01001231.1, from coordinate 38,214 downwards.
CAATAGGAAAGACTATCTTAGTGTTCGGTCTATGGAGAAGATATTGAAGGGGGACAAAAAAGTAATAAGCTCTTACAAGTAATATAAAAATCAGTTTTTCATTTAAAAAGTCTATTTCAAATGTTCTGCTTTATTGTTAAGTTGGGTATCTTGATTTAGAGAATAAGAAATAAATAAGTTTTACTCATTTAAATAAGAAATAATTCATTTAAATAATAAATTTAGAAAAATTTCATCATCGGAAAGCTAAAATTTTTTAAAGGTTATGAAATTACATTTAAAATTTATATTTAGGAGTTTGTTATTACTTAGCTAAAGTTGACTAAAAAACATAAATATAAAATGTGAAGAAATAAAATATACTTTTTACACTTTGTATTTATCATTTGCTGTATTTCTTTATAATTCTTTATAATTCTGCTTGGAATAACTAAAATAGCACTAAACTTGACAGTTAAGTTTTTTAAACACTGCAAAGAAATATTTATACTTAAGCATCAGGGAGGTTTTTGTTATTCTTGTTAATAGCTAAATGTTATCAGCATAGAGCAGAAGGCATGTGCTCTATATCTCTTGAAATATTGAACTTATTTAGACCGACAGCTTAAGTTATATAGTTTCTTTTCTTTAAATATTTAGATATATTTATGTAGTAATAACATCAAAAGGCAGCCTGGAGACCTTCATGGTTTAATAAAGGTTCCTTTCCCTTTTACCACCATTCTCAAGTTTAAGCATTAATACTTCAAACACAGATTTCAAAAAAACATCCTAATTGCTGTCTTTACTTCCTGTCTCTTCTCTATACCAATCTATCCTGCCTCCTATGACTAGATTAATCTTCCTAAGCACTTTTTTAATCATAGCAACTCCATGCTCAAAAATAATCAATGAGTCCCCATTACCTGCGTATAAAGAATCCTTAAGTCTAAGATTCAAGATGCTTCAGTCTGACCCTGATGTTAATCTTCTTATGTGAGCAAATGATCTACTCCAAAGTCCAAAAATGAACTGCACACTTCCACCATTACCATCTTGTTGTCTCCACCAATCCCTCCCTTCTAAGGCTTGCTACATTCCTTCCAAGCTTATCCCATTACCTCCTCTAAGAATTTTCCTAAGTTATAGAGCCCAAAAGGACCTCACCTTTCTTGAAACACTCGCCTTGTTCCTTTTCAAATAAGTTTTTGCTTTTTTATAAGGAATAAAAAAGCTTTAAACTTCTATGTATGTGCCAATGCTCTACATATTAAACTATCATCAGACTGGTTCATAATTACTGCTTCATATATGTTTTAAACAACTAAGAGTAAATTCTGTTTAAATTAAATACTACCAACACATTACAATTTAGAAAAACATTATATTTTCACTAGATAATTTGCAGTTATTCAGTGATTTGGATATATGTTTAAGGAAAAAAAACACTATAAAGGTAATTTAGAATGAAAATCATATTAACAACTATGTTTTTTTGCCTTATGTAACAAAAGTTATTACAGGTTATAACTAAATCATAACACTAATTAACTGCTTAAAACTCATATACAGTCTGACACATTTGTGTGAACTGGTGTCTCAACAACTTTATATATACTTTACACAGGAAATTATTTGAGTCAAATAACATATGCTTTTCAATGCTTTTTAAGCATTATTCATTTGAAAAATGAAGAAAGTGTGGCTCAGGGAGGTTACAATACTTGCCCAAGGTCACACAGTTGATAAGCCAGAATTAAAGCCCTTGTCTAATTGTTTAACATGAAAAAGTATCTCCATTTCTCCCAGTGTTACATAACTCTTTGAAATGCACTGAGAATTACAGAAAATATCACCATCACTGGCCTAAGTCCATTACTAAAATAAGGGGCTTACTCTAACTTAATATATGTTGATATATGTTGACAATCCCTCAGCAGCACAACAAATTTTGTAAAACTCGTTTGGTTCTTTCCTAAGACAAATTTGAAAGGCCAAATAGCTAAATCCTACTCACTTAAAAATGGACAAAACCGTCAGATCACTTCCTCCTTATGAGAACTATTTAATCTCTGAATTATCTATAGCCATGTGATTTTTAAAACATAAGATATCCTGTAAATAAGGTGACTGTGAATTCCTTCCAAACTGGAACACTTCCGAAACCGAAAGGGGCCAGGATAACAGGTATAAATTAGGACTATCCTAGGTAAAGTGAGATGTAGATTAGCTCACATATAGAGCAAAAGTATTTACTACTTTTAACTCTAGGACACTCTTAATACCAAACAGAAAATTCTGTTAAACCCAAGGACTCTATTTAATTCATATTATTTTAAATGAGCCATTCTGTAAAACAAAACAAGCAGAAGTTAACAGAAATCGATCAAGACATCTTTTTGCATCACTGACTTTTGTAAGTCAGTAAAACACCTAAAGTTACCCACGACTGTCATACCACCTTCATCAGCTCTTTAGACAACTTGCTGTTTTTAGTGTGTTTTTAAAGAAGCTGAAACAAGAACAGAAGTTACAATAACAGCAATTAAATTTCAGACAGCTACTAATTCTCAGTGTCATTTCTATTTTTAAAGATATGTGAATAAAGGGAAAGAAGGAAAGTGTTCAATCATATTTTCAGTATTATGTTAACTTAATTTTTTATAATGCCTGATCCTGTAGTGTTGATTAGAAAAGTATATAATTTAAAAACACAGCAAGATCTTCATTACCTTAAAATAAGATTTTTCTTTTATTATCAGTTTACTATTATACTAACATACCTAAAATTACAGAGTGTAAGAAAAATGTAGATATAACATGGTCTAGGAATCATTAAGATTCTGAAAATCCATTTAAATCAATTTGTCATGCAAATCATCATGTGTATCATGTTAAATGATATTTCAAATAAGAAGCTAGTCAGCTGCTGAGGCAGGGCCTCAAAAGGTAGCAATTTTAGTTTGGAGATGGCACAGTTCATGTCTCAGTTTTAGCTGAGTGTCCTGAAATCTACTATTGTCAATGTGTCAAGTATACTAGACCTGATTTAAGAATTAAGTCACAAAAATAAACATGATGGGAGATTTTCTTACTCCACTAGACAGTGTTGGATAAATAGTGACATACCTTATCTGGCTTCTCACAATCCATGTGGAAAACTTTTCTTCTGCTAACACATTCCTTATTTATAAAGACTATGAAACAAATGATTAGGTAACAACAGTTATATCCTAATTCAATCATGCATCTTACTCACTATATCATCTTTCACAAATCTAAGCAACAGATTTTGAAACTCTCTAAGGATGAGTTAATTTTGCATATAGCCGATTTTATTCATGGTGAGATACTCACACATCGAGGGTGGAAGTAATAAAAACTATTTGCAAGTACTTGAGAGAGCTGCCCCACAGTACAACTCCAGGGAGCATCATTCACACACAAAGCCTAAGCACTGGTATGCAGCCAGCCCTGGCTATATACATTCATTTTATATACAAAGTTGGGAATAAAAATATGTATCAAGAATTAAGTAAGAGTTATATAAAGTGACTAGCACAGTAAGTGGCATACAACAGAAACTTCATAAATGAAAGTTTCTATGTATAATGTTCCTAGTCTTTGGGAGAGAGACATTACAAACATTTATATTGTAATGAAGGTTATAGCAGAGTACTCATATCCTTACTTTTGGCTTTCTTCTATTACCCAAGCTTGAGATCTGGTCCTTCTTCTGGCACATCACAACAATATGTATAATACAAAGCAAAAAAACTTTCTACTTATCTCTAAAACTGTTTATTCCATAAAATATTTTATATACTTGCACCATTTCTCTTATAACTTTGTTGCTCTACATATTATACTACATAGTGCCTATCACAGTTAGAATTACTACTGTGATCATCTACATTCTGACTCTTCCACTAGATATAAGTTCCACGAGGAAGCCTGTCTTGCCTATGTATCTTCACTGCCCTACATTATAGACGTTCAACAAATAACAGTTACGTGAAAAAAGTGAATGATTAAAAATCTCATATTTGCATTCACAATACTTCAACTAATTTTCATCACTGGAATTCTCCCAAACGTGTCACATACACTTATAAAACTGCCTCAAACACACTATATCACTATAATAGGATAAAAACTAGAACATTTCTTCTTCCTTTCCCAAATACCTCCTGCAATTCTAAACACTAAGATCTTAACATTTAAGGTATGAAAATAAGCCAAATGATTTTTCTCTATTCTATCAACTTATATGCAAATGACAGGGTCCAGGATATCAATATTTTGAGACGAATTCATAACTTCAGTCAAATTGCTAATAGTGTATGTCAATTCATTACTTATGTTCTCTGTTTCTTCCCTCCACACTGTCATACTACATTTTATTACATCTTATTCAAGAAATGACACCTGTATCAAATAAAGCCTAATCTCATGAATAAACATTAACCAGTCCTCGATATCACCATAATAGTACATTTAAAATTATAGGTAACATCCATTTCTAAGATGGTCGAACACTTCCACTGAGAACAAGCAGAATAACTTGATGAAAAGGAAAAGAAAAAAAAGTTTGAAGGCATTAAAGAATTGTTAAGGTAACCAGGATTTGAAGGACCAAGGTCCTGAAGAAGTGGGCACAGAGGAGAGGTAGGTTAACAGTTTGTAGCTATTTTTCTCTTAGCTTATTTATCAATTCTGACCATAGAGTAAGAAAAGAAGGATATGGGCAAAAGGCCCAGACAGAGAACTACTATCAAGGCAGGGCGGGGGCGGGGGAGAGGAAGCATTTTTGGCGATCTTCTAAGGATAGAAAAATGAAAATAACAGCTTTTAAGGGCCAGAATCTGATGGAACAGTATGCCCAGACAGCCTAAATTTTGACAATTTTCCATCAAAACTTTTGATTAATACAGTAACTGCAAAAAAGGATAAAAAGCTAAGTAGAAAGTCAATGAAAAAAGGGAGAATATTTAGAAATGTCATAATTAGAATGCAGAACCCACCTGTGAGAGAAAAAGTCCCAGTGAATATACCCAAGCTGTCAGGGTGAACCTTTGAAAGGTTACCCCAAAAAGAGCAAAACGAACAAGAGGTAGATGGAGTGTTGTGAAAAGGGTCAAAGAGTACTTTCAGTTATTAAGTAATGGGAATATAATGAATGACATGGTGACAACAGTTAATGCTATACTGTATATTTAGAAGTTGCTAAGACAATAAATCTTAAAAGTTATCATCACAAAAAAAAATGTGTAACCATGTGTGGTGATGTTAACCAGACTTACTGTGGTAACAATCATTCTGTAATATATATATATACCGAATCATTATGTTGCATACATGACACTAATATAATGTTATATGTCAATTACATCTAGATAAAAAAATATTAAGAAGAATTCTTTAGGCAGGAGAAAAATAATTTTAGAGATAAAAAGGAAGGAAGAACATTACATAGTAATTGTATATGTATATAAGAGAGAGACTAAAAGCAATGATAAAAACATATTAAAAAGATGGTAGATATAAAACTAAATATACTGGGTGATGTCAGTGAAAACGGCATTCAAAAGTTCAGAAGTTGTTCCCTCCATAACTGCACTAAGAAAACTGACCACAAAACATGTCAGGAAAAAATAGGCAAATACGTAAGGTGAAGGATATGTTAATTGACACAATTGTGGGAATCCTTTCACAATATATATGTATATCAAGTCATCAAATGTACACTTTCAATATATAATTTTGTCAATTTTACCTCAATAAAACTAAAAAAACAAAAAGAAATTAAAATAATGTTATGCTCAGTGAAAATATGGTAACATTTTATGTGTACATTAAAATGTTATTTTTTCCAAATTACATTTAGTATTTTACCTCGTAGGTCAATATTTTAGGATGATATCCCTTTCATAGTCACATATTCTAATTACAATCAGATATTCTAATTACAATGAAACACCGACTAAATAAAAACAGGTATAAAATAAATTGAAAGAACTGCAAATACATTCAATTTAAATTTGTAAAAAAAGGCATTTCTAAAACATTTAAAAATAGGCATACTTATTCCAACCAAGGGTTCTTATTTCTTCAATAAGGCTTGAATAGAACTGGGGAGGAGGAGGTGGTACATGTAGCTCCTGTTTATTCTTTAAAGCAACTTCCTGTTTGAAAGGAAAAACTTAAATCAGCTGTGGAATGCTAGACAATGAATTGTATCTGATTATACAAAACAATTTTATAATTTTCTTCATGCCTAAATTAAGTGTTTTTTTTTTTAAACAGATAATCCAGCTAAATCATTCCCCCATCATTAAAAAAAGGCTTACAAAAGTTAAAGGACTGCACTGAAGGTCATATAAAAATGTCAATTATTATACCATTCAACCTTAAGACTTTAATATTCTCCTAGACTATTATGCCTATCAAAGATGAAAAAAGTTTCTTTAAAAAAATACTCATCCCAAGGCTTCACTATCTTTCTACTTCTATAGACAGAAAGAAACAGATACCTTTAAAGAAAAGCCTGAAATCTAAGCACATAGTGTAGACTGATATATTTGTATACTGTTATAAACCACATCCTTACAAACAAAAACCCTCTGTAATAAATATCTACCTGGTAATTTCTTTCTTCATTCTGTATATCTCCCAAACCAGGTAAGCCAAAGTGTTCTGCCATCTGGCTAGACCACAGTTCCTTTCCCCACTAGGCTCACCTTTGATATCTTTAAGATGGTTTATGTTCCCCCAAACATCTAGTGATGTTTGTATTGCTTAGAGGCAATACAAACATCACTAGAATTACTGAGGCTGAAATTACCCATTACTTCAAAGGTGGTAACCTAGACAGATACCATATTTGTAAAGTAAAAATATCTACAAATTACATAGGTGTTCATATGGTCTGGTTTATCAAAAGGTACACTAATTTTTTTTTTTTTAAATCAGATGATCATAAATAACAAAACCATATGGGAACAAGTATAAAAATTATAAATGTTTCTGATAAATGTACCCTAATAAAAGGTATTAATTTTAATCTTTTAAGTGTACATTTAAAATAAGGTAATACCAGAAAAAGGTTTTACAAACCAGTATTTCAAAATCAAGACTACTAACTGAAAGTAATATAGTTCTAAAACTGCTTTACATAAAAAAATTAAAATTAAAAAAAAAAACTGTGAAAGCAGGTTTGCAAAGCCCAGAATGTCAATTTGGATTTCATTAGAAGGTAAGCTACTAGAACACAAGGAGAATACCATCTTTTTTTACAAATTAAATACCTAATATTATCTATAAATAGCCTGATAGTCCAACCTTAAAAATAAATTGGTATTATAATTATCCTCTGTTGCTTAAAAAAAAGTCAGTACAGCTTCTGTACTTATAATAGCTACAAAGTATTTCTTTAAAATTTTTATTATATTTAGAAATATAATAGAAATGTTATATTTCTATTATCCACAAACACTGAAGGTAAAAACTTAGATAATAAAAATGTATGTTAATCCTAAGTTTATGACAATTGTAAACTCTGCCTTCTCCCTTGGGTCAGATAAGTTGGTCCTGGTCTAGAATCATAACAGGAAAATGGGAAAGGCAGAGAAGCAAAGCATTCTTCATGGAGAAGGAGGCAAAGGTGCGCAGTAGAAAGAATACAGGCTTTACAGAGGTTTTAAATCTTAATGTGATCATTTCCTAGTTTTGAGGCTGTAGGTACTCAGTGACTCAGCTCTAAAAGTGTAATAAAATAACCTATACCTCATACAGTTTTTTAAACATATAAGTAATTGTTATTTATTAAATATAGAGTAAATTCTACTATATGCCTTGTTATTATTAGGAAACTCATGAGAGATTTACCAAGTTTCCTGAATAAATTCTGTAACTACTGATTTCATTTGGGCATCAATACTTTCATCATTATTATAGGAACCCTATTACTGACAACACATTCCAATAAATAAGCTAATAATTCTTACATTTTTAGGTACATTGTCATAAATGTACAATAACAGCACTGTTCATAATTTCTTTAGAAAGCTAAAATATAAGATCTCGTTTTATTCAGAAATGCAGTAACAAATGTACTAAAATACTGTGACTGAAAGATTAATCTCAATATTTCATGTTTTAAATTAATGATTGTTTTTTCAAAATTAAATGACCAACCGACCAGAAATGATTATGCTAATACTAGAAATCAATATTTTTCAGAATAAAAGAAAAAAGATATAAATACAAAATTAAATAGTAAAACATTATAATGCCAAATATGAATTGAAAATATCTATATGAACTCATGATTAATGATTCTCTTTCTAGAAACTATTTTTCCCTAGCTTTGTCCACCAAAAAAGGCCTACAAGTAATCACAATAAGCATTCCGGTTTCCAGATTGTGATAGCATCCAAACACCATTTCTTACAAAGAAATCATGGCTCTTTGGAGAAATAACTGATTACAGTTCTGGAATAGGATGAGAAAATGAACATGAGCAAATGGTAGCAGAAAGCAAAGCATGGGTTGTGTCAAAAGAAATCAGAAGCCAACATGAAGGAGCTTTTGTTGACCAAAATGGGTACAATTTAAGCATCAAAAAGAATAATGATTCCAATGGATTAAAGTTAGCCAAATATATAAAAACTCAAGAGTTCATAATGATACAAAAAAAGGTCATAATTAGTTTCTAGGCACCAACTTAATACTCTATAAAAAAATTTTTTTAAAGGCAAAGAAACAAGCATTTATACCATCTCTCTAGTAAGAGCTATACCTCAAATTAACCAAATAACTAATGAGGAGAAGTTCTTCTCCATAGATTTTCAGCTAATCAATATCGATAGAATTTGAAAAATCACCATTTGTAACCCCTAATGTAAGCAATGACCATCATTAGATGATAAACTGACAGGAAACTTTATATTGGATGGATCTAAATCCATTGAGCAATCTTAACTTTACTAAAAGAGGAACTATCAGATACCATGTGCCTACCAATGCAATACAAGGAGTACAGAACAAATGAACCAACTCTGTTGAGACATCTAGATCTAACTGCCAGGTTACAAAAAATAAGTAGACTATGTTAAAAGAGACCATGAATATCTAATAAACCAAATGCAGAATATGGGAAATTTTATAGGACACATAATTTGGTTTATTGTATAAGTAGATGGCATGATTTAAAAAAAAAGGCGTGGGAGTAGGAGGAGGTGCTACTATAAATTAAGAGACTTAGACATATCACTAAATATAACGTGTGAACCTTGTTTGCATAGTGACACAAACAAAGCAGCTATGAGGAATCATCACTAATTTTTGGGGGATTATAACAGCATAAAGACAAAAACACCTAGCTGTTAAAGATATATAATTACACATTTATGAAGGAACGTATACAATGTCCAGGTTTTTCTCTAAATGCTCCAGTCCCTCTCTCCTACAACAGTAGGGGAAGAAATATGATTGGCAAAATGTTGAAATTACATCATGGCCCCATGAGTATTCACTACAATCTTCCCTCTTCTGTATGTTGAAAACTTGAATAAAAAGTTTTAAAAAATAATACAATAGCTATAGGACAATCAAGTATTTCATGCATAATCGACTAATTGAATAATCAATTACTATATGTAACTGTATATAATAAAACCTAGTTTTTCAGAAATCTGCATCATTACATAATTTTTTTTTCACATTGTATTATAGCTAATCTCTCCATAGATATTAAATTCTCTGATAGACCAGGACTACATTTTATTTCTTTACTACTCACCCAAGACTAGTTTCAAATGTACCCAGTTTATGACATAATCGAATTAGTTCTTACACAGTTTTATTCCTCATGCAGTTCAATAAAAGTACCATTCATATTTATGTACACAGTAAAATAAGATATTAAATGTCTGGGATTCGAGAAGCTTTAAATTCTAATCATTAGCTTTTAAAGGAATTACAAAAACAATCAAGACTTATAGAATACAGTAACGGTGCTAGAAAACAAGTACTTACCAAAACCATCTTCAACTCCATCATAAAGCTCACCAGATCAGGAGAGTGCTGCATTCTCTAGATCAAAACAACATTTCCAATTAATTTTACTTGTACAATTATATTCCATGTGCTGAAATTGAAATAAAATACAGGTCCGTGTGAATGTGAAAAAAACATTAGCTCTATCTACATCATAAAAGTATAAGAATTAGAGTACTGGTCATCCCTACTATTCCTACCAATTTCATTTTGAAAGGCCTAAAATCTTCTCTGGTGAGATATACTGAGTTGTGTAAGAATGTCATTTTAAACCTTACACACTCTTGTTCTTTCAGCACTGACTAGTGTTAAATTTAGCAAATCACATCATTTTTTTAAAGTGATATGGGGGTGAAGAAAGTGAAAGTAGCAGAAAATATAAAAATCAGGCAAATATATACAATTAAAAATTCTAGTTAGAGCAAAGAATTATTAATCAATACTATCTATTTTAATTTTTTCCTTGACCTTAAAGACTACCTATAATTATTGTTATATTTTCACAATTAGTCCATAATAATTCAAAAGGAGTTAATCTTTCAATAAGGTAAAATCATTATAAATAAATGACAAAAACAATTCTAAAGTAGAATGAATATTTAATTAAACTTCCATTTCCTAGAAATCCTTCATTCTTAAAGTAACTATAGAATAAAACAGCAAAACAAATTCTCAGTTAAAATTGCTTTGTCAAATAAAACTATTTATCTGCTTGAAGGTAAAATACTTTATTTTTGTTACTTTTTGTGATGCACTGAACTAATCATATAGTTCTGAACAAAGTCAACATGTAAATTTGTTTACTCTTTCGAGATGTAAAAGATAATAATCTAAGATATTTCAATAATACATGAAACATATAACTCATATCTTAACATAGCTTTGAGTGGACACACGTTTGTAGAACGAATCTCTGACTTTCCCTTCTTCTATACAATTATTTCCTCCTCTTGGTTACTCATCTCTAGTAATAAATTATATCAAAGGTCTACAACTAGAGCCCAGAGGCTAAATCCAGCCAATGACTGCTTTTGTAAATAATGTTGTGCTGAAATGTATGTACACCACTCTTTCACCTCTTGTCATGGCTGCTTTGGTGCCACAAGGGCAGAGTTAAGTAGCTACAACAGAGATCTTATGACCCATAAAGCCTGAAAAATTTACTATCTGGTCCTACACAGAAAAAGAATGCTGACACCACCACCCCACCCCCCCCCACACACACACCCGACTCATATTTACTAGTTAAAAAATAATACAAGGAAAGAACAGAAATATCCACTTGGACTTTGGAATAAAACGAACGCTCAAACTAATACTGGGTTCTATAAGACCAACTGGAGGGCAGAGAGGAAATTAAGTGGTAATTAAGACTTTTTCTAGGAACCTTCTTTGTGAATTGGCTGAGAAAAACAGAGATCTTATTGTATGCTTAGTTTTTATTAACAATTTTTTTCAGGCCACTTAAATACCTCAGTGGATTATTTCTTAAACTTTAGTATACATCATAGTCACAGGGGATGAAGAGGGGGCAGTGGGGAAAAAAAAAACAGAAATAATTTACACATTCCTTTAAAAAACTGCTGTAACTATACTGCCAGCAATGACAGTCTACGTTCTACACATAAACTAGTTTATCTCCTACTATTTTTGTGGTTCATTAATGCTTTATGTGCGAGTGGCTATCACTGTCACTATCATACATAATAACCAGCCTTTAAGACAGAGAAAATATAAGTTGTTTTTCTGTAAGAGGAATTTCATTATTTTCAGCTGGTTCGGTAAATGATTTTTTTGAGTTTCTCTGATCTTTAAAGGAATTCTCATTTAGAGGAACCAAACATTAAGAATAAACTGGGGTTCGAGGGTGGGCAATATCGGTGAAGGTGGTTAAAGATACAAACTTCCAGTTATAAAACAAAAAATAAATTAATTAATCCTGCCTATACTTCACCTATGCTGCCTTTACATCTGCTCTTATGACATACACAGACTTGACCCCAAGTGATAGCCACCACACCTGCCATTACTAATCTAGAACCACAACCCCTTTTTTGCCATAGGTATCTTAACACTCCTAAATGGATGCTGGTATTTTTTTTCATACCATTACTGTTCAGTCTCAGCAGAAAAATCACTTTAAAAAATGATGGATATGGATAACAGTGTATGCATCTGATGACCCAAAAATACCAAGGATGGAAATCGGTTTCAACACAAATACTGCTTGAAGGATTCTGTGCTAAGGATTCTGAGACAGAAAACATTATAATGTATGGATCCGAAAAATAAATGATAAGAGATGAAACCTGTAAAATTCAACAACTACTAAAATAGTTTGTTAAAACATTCTGCAAAGTAGGTCATTAAAAAAGAGTAAATTCAGTAATGTTTTATCCTTGCTTAAAACATAAACTTTTTTTTCTCTCAAGTGACATCTTTTTTTTTTACACTTTAACAGTAAGGCAGAACATGAAATATAAACCTCTTAGAGGACTTACCTGTTGTATTATTTGATGGTAGCCATTAAGTATTGTTCTCAGTTGCCAACTACACAGTAATCTAAAATTTTATTGGAATAATTTGCTCAGAATTAAAAGGGAAAAAAACATGTATGCTAACACAAACATGCATGTAAATAGGAAAGAATGACAAACATAATTCTAACAAGTTAATAAAATTTTTACCACTTAAAGTTGAAAGTCTTGACTTTGAATTGTCAGCATGAATTTTATTCCAAAGTATAAATAACTGCAATCAGTAAATACGCAAATACATCTTTTTTTAAATTTTAATATACTCAGTTTTCTATTTAACTGGATTCTTCTCCAAGTTAAAGAAAACCAACAGTTTAGATTATTATACAGAATTTATATTTGAGAAAGCATATGCAGTAATATAATCTTCAAATTCCAGAGTAATGTAACTAAAAGGATACATACTTTAAATTGTGTTTCAGTAAGTTAATGTTCATCTATCTACTGGCTCACCTCAGCCAGTGCTCTCAATATTGCTTGGTAACTCTTCTAGGAATTGCTTTAACTTACCTAGAAGTAGCAGGCCTCTCTCTGAGTTTCCCCAAACTTGGCCTTTTCAAACTATCATAATTCCCTCCATTCTTGGTCTGCTAACATCCATTCTCACCACTAACTCCTCTCCTAGCAGCAGAGTAACTCATTCAATAGTCCACGGGGAACCCCTGTCGAAATGTACTTTCCATCATCCCTTGCTACCAACTTGGTTACATAAATTTAATCATTAACTTACTTGCTGCTAGTTTTTCTCTTTAATATATTAACTTTCTCAAGCAAATCTCATATTTAAAAAACATTATAACTCTTCCTTGACTGCACACTCTTTTCTAGCCACTCCTTTTCTGCAAAGTAGTTTATACTGTTTATATTTCCTTTCTACCCACTCTAAAACCCAACGCAACCTGGCTTCTGCCAATATATCTAATCATATCTAACATGATCCCTTTGCAAAACTCAGCACTGTTAAGCATTCCTTCCTTAAGTCTCCATTTGGCTTCAGAGAAAACTGTCCAGATTTTCCACTTCTCTTGTAAATCCATAGATTTCTTCCAAGGTCTTTTTTATTTACCAGTCCTTTAAATGTTGGTACACCCAAGATTCTGTCACTGGCTTTTACTTTTTCACACTACACAGGCAGGCACTGGAAAAGCTATCCATATTCATAGGCCCAAATCTCATATCTACTGTGACTTCCACATACATCTTCATTCCAAGTCTCACAATCGAGTGCCACAACAAAACACTACTGCCTTTTAAATAATTCCCCTTGCTATTTCACACCTGATATGCTTTAAATCAATTTCTCCATCAGTGACCTCTTCTCTAGCTCAGTGATCTGATCCAGGAACTTGGAGAGCATCATCCACTCCTCTTTCCCTCTTATCTCCCACTTATCATCAGTCACAGAATCCTGTCAATTCTACTTATGTTCTGGATTCTTCCACTCCTCTACCCCTACAGATATTTAGGAGCAGAAATGAGCTTTGTGGTGCTAGCTAAATTGCCAATCTCTTCCCTTGAGATTCCCCAATGGGCTGTCTGTACCAACAGCCCATACCAATACCTAACTTATGCCAGGGCTGAATTTATGAGTCTTGCCACAGACGAAATATACACATAATTAACATCAGTGAAAAATTGAAAACAAAATCTTATGATTCTTTTGTATTCTCCCTTTATACTTCAGTTCAGTACTTGTTAGTAAAGTTTACAATATTGCTATTTACTGCCTTAAATGAAAAAAAAAATCAGAGAATTAATGTGTCATCTTTGAAAAGCACTTCAGTACTAGGGAAAATAATTTACAAATGCAGACTTAATAAAACCAAAAATGTTTCTGGTAAACTAATAAGCATTTTAGGCAAAACTCTAATGATTAGAATCAATTTATACCAGACTAATTGATTGCCTATCCCACAAAGATGCATGTATATAAAACATCACCTTGCATTCTTCAGTTGTAAATCTTCAGGCAACACTATTCTAAGGTGGAAATCTCTCCCCTGTGGAAAATATTGAAAAGGTTTCAAATTTTCATCATTCACTTAATGTTATGAGTTCACTTAGTGTTAAGAATCAAATAGAAAAAGTAATGTTTACTTCCTAAAAGGTAACAACTTTATCCAAATCTTTATACTTGTTAAAATATAAGCAACAGAATATTGTATTTGAGAGAAAATAACCGTCAAAAAATTTGTGATTACTGGGAAGTCAATGCATTAATAAATAACTTTGTTTTAAAGAGAAAGTCATTCATAAAAACACAACTAAAAAATTGTTAATGTAGACATAAATTTAAAATGCTATTTCTTAGGAAATAAATTCATGAAAAAAAATTTCTTCCAATTAATTTGAATATGAAAGAAAAATAATCATAATGTAAAAAAAGAATAACACATTATAGGCTTCATACTTTCAATTTTCTAAATTTTAAAATGAAAATATATTTAAATAATCTAAATAAGAAATATTTTCCTAAATCAGAATATATTTAATTTTCTCTAACTCAAAGACCTTTTAAAAATATAATTGCTAACACATTACTTCTTTTAAATATTCACTAGCTATATATTTAAATATACCAAATTTTACTTAAGAATCTTTCTAAGGAAGCAAGGACTGTTCTCAGAAATATATTGTTTTACTTTCTCAAGAAAGTGAATGAGTAAGCAGCTTAAACTTTGTACCTTAAATAGAATACACATGAAATATGAGCAAAGGTAAGCAGAAAAAGACAAACAGAAATACAATCTTTTACTCCAACAGTCTAAAATGAAAAAGAGTAATAAAATTCTCAAAAAACAATTACCATGAGAATTTTAGCACGGTCTCCCTCAAAGCAGTTTCAGAAATAGAGGAACACAATTAAATGTACCCCATAACCTTTACTTTCATGGTAATATTACAGTTCTGACTTTCATTACATTCAAATGTCCTTTAAAAAAAATGAAACAAAATGTAATACTGACCTTTTCTAAAGGTCAAGTAACAATAATTCACTATTTCATTAAAGCACTAAAAGGTATTATGTAGTAACTTTAACCTAACTTTATAGACATCCCCCACATAGGTGTAAGAACAATCTGGAATTCAAAATTTACATGAAAAATAGTAAAACTACTCTACTGATCTGTTATTTGAAAGAATCAAATTCCAAAGTCCCGTATTTGCAAAATCCAGCCATTTTAAAAGGTCAGATGCCATATCACATTCCATCATACTTGTCTGACTCAAGAAAATATCCAAATTAGCTTTTTTAGTTAATTGCTCTAGAGAATATTTCTCAGGCTTATAGAGAACAAAAGTACTGACGGTTGCTAAATGTGAATCTCTCCTCGAATCCTCCCCAAAAAACTATATAGATAAATATTACAAACAAATAAAAGCATAAAAATCTCATGTCTTCAGCAAAATCAGAAGATTGCCAAAAACAGTAAATATACAGGTAAAAATATAAAAAGACTTTTCTTATTTTTAAAAACCTCTTTAAAAAATAACTGTGCCAAAACTGGAACAATATCAGCAACAAATAAAGTAGTAATGAATTATAAACTAAAGTTTAAATTTTCATGAGTCCATACTGATATAAATAACTGAATTAACAAATGGAGAGTTAAGATAATCTCCCATACAAAAGAATTCTATTCTACATAATAAATTATATAGATACTTTGCCTTAAAGGAGGGGGAACATAACTCTTCATTCCTTGTTGGGTAATGACCATAGTGACTTCCTTCTAAAGATTACAGTATGGAAAGTGGAGAAAAAATAACTTTATAGAGAAACCTCACAAATGCTGCTTCAGCCAAGTGATCAACGTCAACATCAATAGTCATACATCATATTGATAGTATGTACCCTTGATGAGATGAAATGGTACTAAAATTCTGATATTCTTCTCAAAAACCCATAATGCCAGTATAATCATGAGAAATTCTAGTAGTGTATCCCATTATACTGGACTAGTACTCCTCAATAAAGATGGTCATCTCATAATCATAAACGGTCAATGTAATCAAAAACAAGGAAAATCTAAGAAACCATCACAGCCAAGAGAAGCCTAAAAAGACATAATAATGCATGATAATCTTGGATGGGATCATGGAACAGATAAAAGTTATTAGGTAAAAACTAAAAAGTGAATAAAATATGGATTTGAGTTAATATTAATATATCAATATTGGTTCATTAATTGTCTCAAACGTACCATGCTATGTTAGATGTTAATAGGACAAACTGTATTTGTGTGGCGAAGGGAATGGTATTTGGGAACTCTTTGCCATCTGCTTTTTCCATAACTCTAAAACTGTTCTTGAAAAATAAGTCTATTAATTAAAAGAAATATAATTGACTGTTTAAAAGAAAATTAATAACAGTATATTGGGAGAGTTATAAGATAAACAGAAATAAAATATATGACTACAATAGCACAAAGGGCAGAAAATGAAAAATAGAAGTATATTATTTTAAGATTCTTATAAGGGACATGGTATACTTTAAATTATGATAAGTTAAAGATGTATATTTTTAAACACTAGAGAAAACACTAAAAGAGAGACAAAAATAATATAGTTGGTAAACCAATAGTACATATAAAATGGAATCTTAATATTACTTTAAGGTAAACCATGACAGGTTTAAGATGTAGACTATAAACCCTAAAGCAACTACTTGGGGGTAACGGGGATGGACTAATAAGCTGACAGAAGAGATAAATGCAATTATAAAGAAGAACTCCATGTAAATTAAAGAAACATAGGAAAAAGATAAAAAATAAACAAGAACACATGAAACAGAACAAACATTAAGATATGATTAGATTTAAACCTAATCATATCAATAATCATATAAAATGAAAATGGTTATCAGACTGGATAAAAAAGCAAGGCTGAAAGAAATCCACTTTATATATAAAGACACAAATAATCATAAAAAAAAAAAAAGATTGGAAAAAGATAAACCATGCCAACACTAATCGAAAGAAAGCTGGAATCACTATGTTAACACCGGAAATACAGATTTCAGGGCAAAGATTGTTACTAGGGATAGATAAAAAGGGTCATTTCATAATCATAAAAATCAGTTCAAGAGTACTTAATCCTAAAGTTTATGTACCTAAAGAACTTCAAAATACATGAAGCAAAAATTGATAGACATGAAAGTAAAAATTGTAAAATCAATTATTACAGAGATTTCAGTATCCCCTTTCATTAACAGAATAAAAACCAGTAAGGATATAGAAAACTTAAATAGCATCATGAACCAACCTGACCTAATGCGCTTATAGAACACTCCACCCCATAGCAGCAGAATGCATTCTTTTCAGGTATACACAGAACATTTACAAGATAGACCATACAATAAGTTCCAATAAATTTAAAAGTATCAAATCACACAAATTATGTTCTGTTACTGAATTATAAATCAATATGAAAAAGATATCTGGAAAATCTTTGAACATTTAGGAAGATATATCTTTCTTCTAAGTAACCCGTGAGTCAAAGAAAAAATTAACGAGTATTTGAACTGAAAAAGAAACTACAACATGCCAAATTTTGTGATACAGCTAAAGCAGTGTTAGAAGGAAAATTTATAGCACTAAACATGTATATTATTAAAGAAAAAAGGTCTCAAAATCAATGTCCTAATCTTCCACCTGACAAAACTAGTAAACTTATGATCGGAAATCAATGAAACAGAAAACTAACAGAGAAAATCAATCAAATCAAAAGTAAGTTCTTTGAAGAGATCAATAAAATTTGTAAGCCTCTATCTAGATGCATCAGGTAAAAAAATACCAATAATAGGATGGGAACAGGAGGTATATATAAAATTTATCCATAATTTCTTTGATTCTTCTGCCTTTCAAATTTGGTGCCTCATTTCTATCCCTTTGATTATAGACTGAATTTGAGGTTTGCTTCTAACAAACAGAATAAAGCAGGAGTAAATATATGTAACTTCGGAGGCTACTGAAGACAGGGCACTGTGCAGCTTTCTGCATGATCTCTCTGTGGTATCACTCACTGGGGAAAAGCTAGGTGCCATGTTGTGATGCAGTCAAGCAATACTAAGTAGTTCCATGTGGTGAGGAACTGAGGCCTCCTAATCAAGAACAGTAAAAACCTACCGCCACCGGCTAATAGTTGAGAATGACCAATCTTAGAAGTAAATCTTTCAGCTCTAGTCAAGTCTTTAGATAACTGACATCTGGACAACATCTTCATTGAAAACTCATACAAGAAAATTCATGAGAAACAATGATCCAGACCATACAGCAAAGTCACTCAGAATAGATGAACCTTGAGATAATGCTAAGCGAAATAAGGCAGACAAAAAAAGTTGAAAACCACATGATATCACTTATATGTGGGATATAAACCTAAAAGCAACAAACCAACAGAAGAGAGACACATGGACAATAGACTAGTGGTTACCAGAGGGGAGGGGGAAGTAGATGGGGTAAAAGGGGTCAATTATGTGGTGACAGAAAGAAATCTAACTATGGGCGGTGAACACACAATGCAATATACATATATATGACTTACTGCTAAACTGTACACCTGAAACTTACTATATTTTGTTAACCAATGTCACCATAATAAAAATTTTTTAAATTATTTTATCGGAAAAAAAAATTCCTGATCTTCAGGAATGATGAGATAATAAATGTTTGTTGTTTTAAGCCACTAAGATTTGCGATAATTAGTTGTATAGCAAAAGATGACCAATTTAAAGAGCATTATTATAGATCCTGACGACATTAAAATAATGGAATATTATAAATAACTTAAGCCAACAATTTTTAAAACCTAGATGAAATGAATAAATTCCTCAAAGGAAAAAAAACTACCAAAGTTTACTAAGAGGAAAGGAATAACATGAGAAAAAAAGCTCATTTTAATCACACATGGATCACTTACAAAAAAAAAAAATCACTAAGTTCCAGGGTAGAAGTTTTACAAACAACATTGCCTAATCACATGCACTACAACTAGTGCTTAATAACAAAAATCAAAAAAAAAAAAAAACTTTCCATGAGAAAATTTTTAAAATCTACAATAAGATAACTTCTGGATGCTGGGGAGCTACAAATTAAAATTATGTTATTTAAAAAACAAAACAAAACAAAACGATAAAGCACTACATGCCAGCATCTACTTTAAAACAGTGATGAGAGAGATTTAATACAAAGCCTTAAGAACTCATCAATAAAACTGTTCTCACTAGCCATATCTGGGACAATTTAATGACCAAAATAAATAATGGAAGTAATTATGGTCCATTAAATAAATTATTTTTAAAATCTATGAGTCCATTCTGATGTAAATGGAAAAGGAACACTACTCTGTATCATACAGTGCTAATAAAGGAGAAATGACAGGTAGTCAAAAATCATCACTTGGCAACCATCACTGTATTTGACTCAAACAAGAGTCAATGGATACTATAACTGAGGTTATGTGTGGTGTGTGGAAGCAGAGAGAGAAAAACATCAGTCAAACCCAAACGGGACATTCTACCTAATGACCAACCTGTACTCTTAAAAAATGTCAAGTTCATGAAAAACAAAGACTAAAGAACTAGTCCATGTTAAATATACATGACAACTAAAATGTGCTGAGCTCTTACATCAGATGGTAGGGGGCTGAAAAGGGATATAAAACACATAATTTCAATATTAAAAAATTGAATTTGGACTCCAGATTAGATAATGGTACATCACGATTATATTTCCTGTTTTCGATAACTGTACAATGGTTATGTGTGTTCTTATTCTCATGAAATATACGCTCAAGTAGTTAGGGAATAAAAGTCACTATGTCTGCAACTTAATCTCAAACTGTTCAGCAGCTAATATTCTTCGTATCTGTTGGAGTTGCATTTAGCAAGTGAATTTAATAATTCACTCTATTTTTGAGAATTATGTTTTGAGACTTCAAAACATATACTAAGTCCTAGGATATAAGCCCTATCCTCAAAGGATATGTGTGCTGGGGAGGGAGCTGATGCTGATGGAACGGTCACGGAACAAAAGTCTATATTCAAAATTCTAATCTAAGGTATCTGAGCGTAAATGCAGAGGAGAAAAATCCAGGCATGGAATTAGCCCGAGTTTAAAGGATTCTGTTGCGATCATGGACAAACAAATGAATCTCTCCATTTTCCCATGCCTTGCTTTATTCAACTATAAAACGATAATGATTTTATTTTTAATTTCTGCCTCAAAGGGCTGAAAATTAAGTGAAATAGTGCACTTGGAAAGACCTTTGTAAACTTCAAAGCCCCTACACGTGTGTACTATACGCAATAAAGTCCAGAAGAGAGACTACTTGGAATCAGCAAAGGTAATTAATTCTGTTGCCAAGATTTCCTACAAAATACTGTAACTGAATGCGGTCAGGTACACCCGGCTTAACAGCCAAAATAAAGTTTTCCTCTAAAATGTCCTTTCTACAGGGAACACCGATGTAATTAGCACGGAATCCGTGAACGGCCACCAGCCGATCGCGGGCGTGGGGAGTTGTGAGAGAAGAGATTGGCAAAAAAAAAAAAAATTGCAGAGGAGCGGCAAGAGGGGGAGAAGAACAGTTTTAAAGTGGGACAAAACTTTAATTAGGAAAGGGGCGAAAATCGGGAAAGGGAATGGGCGTGGCCCTCCGCCCCGCCCCCCGCTCCCGAAGCGCGCGCGGGTCCCCCGGGCCCAGGCGTGGAAGCGGCGGCGAGAAACGGGTTTCCAGCGAAAGCAGCAGTTCTTAAACCTCTAGGCTCCCAGTTGTTAGGTGCCGCCCCTCTCAATCCCTACAAGTCCGGGCTCCTAACCGCTCCGGTCACAGACTTCCAGCGGCCGGAGCTGCGCGGCGAAAGGGAGGCTCGCCTAGCCAGAGAACAACACCGGGCGAGTACCTGAGCCGTAATGAATCCTTCATACACGGTTTTCGCCCGGTTTTGGGGCAGAAGCAATGGGCACTGGTGCATCAGACTCGCTTCCGTCTCCATGACTCGCCACCCGTAGAGCTGCAGGGTGGGTGTAGCAGCAGGACGGGCTCCACACATGCGCAGTCCCGCCTGCGCCCGGCATGCCGAGGGCGGAAACCCTGGCATTGGCGGGAAAAAGCCTCCAGGCTTCTACGCGCGAGAATGAAGGTCTAGTTATAGTGGAGGCACCTGGGCTTGCACCCAGCCAAAGTAGACGTTACTCATTAGAAGGCAGCATTGACCCCAACAAGAGGCGATGTGGAAGATTGTTCTCAGGTTCACAGATCTGACTAAATATTTTCATTCTAGCCCTGATTGTTCCGAGAACACTTTTTGTGATTTTGTTTGCTTGTATTGAAATACTGCTACAACTTTGTAGTTGCATTTCTTCTAGTATAAGGTGTTTTTTACAATCTAGGTGTTGTAGTACTTCTTTTACCCTGAACGTGCCTCATCTCTACTTTTTCACTGTAATCAATCTCCTGTTGGCCTGCTCCTTAGGGTCTCCTATAATGTCCTCAGCATTCAAGGTAATGTATTATTCTGTATATAATAGTTTTATAATGTGTTATAATCCACTTAATATATCATATGCAATCTATTACAGTTCTATCGGTAAGCAATAATATTTAACCAGAAAATATTGTATTTGAGAGACATCATCTCAACAGATGTCAACAGCAGACTGAATTCTGATACACTGCATTCACAAATATCTAAGGCAAAACATGAGAGAAGATTGCTAATGACCTTGATGAACAAAAGTTAATTTTTCTTTGACAACCTTTCTATACATTTTTTTTAACTTAGGAATGATAATCATCTATTCCTTTTTACTAAGGGTTGATTAAATACAGAATTTTTTTATATTTACTACATGATTATGTATTTCAATCAGATACAATGCATCATATTTTGAGCCCTAGTATTTGCAAAACATCATTGTAATATGCCAAAGAGTTTGCAAAAGTGCATATGATATATCCCTCCCATCTTTATTGCCCTCAAAATGGAATTAGACATATTAAAGATTTTTTTTAGAAATTTGACAAGAATTGTCACAGTATTCTAGATGCTTAGGAAAAAAAAATAAGACTAGATACAAATTACACTAAAAGTAGTTCTCAAAATGTGATCTTGGAACTGGCAGCATCAGCATCACCTGGGAACTTTATAGAAATGCAAATTTTCACCCCTCTATCCCAAACCTAGGGAATCTCAAACTCTGGGAATGAGACCCAAGACCTCTATGTGATTATAATGCACACTATAGTTTTTCCCCATGAAACCTTTCACCTTCCATCAAAGTCTTTCTCAAACGCTACCTCTTTGTAGGAACCTTTCATATCTGACAAAAGTTATTGCTCTGCCTAAACACTTAGTATGTTTTATAGGGCTTTGTAAGTGTTCATTAACTATATACTAAGTTAAAGTATATCCATTAGTCCTATAGACAAAGTAAAAACAAGTATTACAAGAAATAAGAGGACGAAATTTCTCACAAGGTATTTGAGTTGGTTTCCATTTATAATATCTTAATAATCAGGCTGGGTAATATTATTATAGATTTTATGGGATTTACTTTATGCTACAATGAGCATGTGTAAACCACTTTCACATGCTATTTTGTTTTGATGGTAGTGCTCTTTAGGTAGATATTTTTTATAATGTCCATTTTCTGTACAAGAAAACTGAAATTCCGAGATATTAAATAAGTTGCTCAAGATAGTAACTTAGTGACCTGTACAACGAGGATTAAACTCAAGTCTTCTAAATTTTAGATTCAATAATCTTTCTATTAATGCACGATAGAGTTAGACTTGCCATTATGAAACTCAGGAAAAGTTAATCAAAAGTTTTTAATGACTTGTTTTAACAAGAGGACTTTCTTGGATTTAATTTTGAAAGTTTGATAACAGCTTTACCGACATAATATATTTCTCCTTAATAAAATTATGACATTTTCTCTTTAAGATCCACAATTATGAAGGAAGAGAGCTCCTGAGGAACCTAAAGATTTTTCATGAAAGTAACCTTAAAGATTTTATACTCTGACATCCTCATTACATAGATTAAGGGAATGAAGCCCAGAAAAGGAAGTAATTTTTTCAAAGTGCTAGCTTTGAAAAACACACACACATATATATATATATATACACACAGAGAAAGACCAAACTAATACAGTTCTGGAGACGCCTAACTAGGCCTGCCTCAAAACCTACAGTTCCCTATCCTAATTTACTATCCTGAGCTCTAAATGTCTTTGACTTTCTGTTACTGCATCTTTAAAAAGGCTTTTCTGGACTTAGAAGCTTCTGGAGATGTCTTCAATAACAGTTGAGTGTTCCCTGAACAGACATGAACCCCTGTCTAGACAAGCTATCTTCATCGCACTCACTGGCCCCACCACCGCCATTCATATACTGAACCATGCAAGTAACAGTCAAAGATAGTTGGCTCCTTGTTTCTGAATCCTCATAAGTAACTTTTTTGACTTAGAGGTTTTCATAAAATTTATTGCTAGATATCATCTTAATTCTTAAGGAAAAAATATCCAAGTCATCTTTCATAATAGTTGAATTGCAAATGAGCATTTACAGTATGATAAAGTCATAATATGTTACTAGTGGTAGTTACTTTGGGGGAGGAAGATAGAGGACAAGGAATGAGGGTAATGACCTGATGAGACTTCCTTCTGAACTGTTATATTTTAATGCTTTTAAGAATTATTAGTCTAAAAAATTTTTAACTAAAATTTAAAATACACCATTTTGGTTAGCATCTATATTTCATTGCCCAAATTTTAAGCTTTGTCCCAGGTGTCTTCTCACAATTTCCATGAGCAGTGGAAGAAAATAGGATACAAGTCATTAACATTAATGATATTAATAAGGGAGAGATTGCTTGAGTAGGCAGAATCTTGAAAAATGCCAAAATTAAGAAAGAGTAGAACAGCCATTTAGGAGTCTTCTCAAAAACTGTAAAAGCAGAGCAATAGTATCCCATTATCTATGACACTGTGTCATAGAAAGGAAAAGAGAACAGATATTCAAGATTAAGGCATGGTCAGCCGTGTGTTATGCTATGTAATGACTGAAAAGAATTACTGGGAGATCTTTAAATTTGATTATTACAAATTACTGATTAACTTTAAAGAGTAGTTTGCTCTTGACTGTTTTCTATTCAAACACACATAAAAGAGCATTTCATAAATGGTGATGTAGTAAAGAATTTTGGCATTATTTTTAAGTTTTTAAGTTTTGAGAAGAACATGTTGATGATAAATAAACTATAAAGACTTAGTTATGTGACCAGAATTTGGTAGGCGATATATGGAAGAGACATTCTAACTCATACAACCCTATCCGAACTCCATAGAAGCAAATCTGTTACATAGGTTTTACCAATAATGAGTCTAGATTCATGGCAGGTCCAAAATAATAATTTCTGCCTCAATCCAGGCAGTAAACTTGAAGAGCAATGACACCTGCAACCCAACGACAGGTGAACAAAGGAGCATTTAAGGTTGAGGTCTGCTATAAGAGTTAATGGGTTACAGGAGTGGACTGGAGTCGGGAGACTATGAGGTCATCATCTAAAGAAAGGATAAGAAGGTAAATGGGTTATTCAAAAAGTCTATGAAGACTTGTGAAATAGGAAAATCCAGGTTATTATACAACACTCTTGTCCAGCAAAGCACAAAAAGACCATTTTCCTAGGAAACACCATCCCCACATCAAAGCCACTTAGATTAACACCTTGAATTTTTTTTTGATAAACAATTGAAAGAAATGTCTTTAGATAGCTAAAACCTAACAGAGACTCAGGTAATAAGTGTTGCAATTAAGGGTGGTAGAATAGATGAGAATTACTTAGAAAGGCCATAACAGTAAAGTTCATGGGAATAATAAATACTTAGGGTCAGAAAAGAGTAGTTGTTAAGAGGATGATGGATGCAGAAAATCTGAAGGAAAAAATTACCTTATTTTGAAATTTTGCCTGAGACTAGTCAACCCCATTTACCTAAAGATACCAGAAGGAAAGCAAGAGAAAAGTATATTCAGAGAAGAAAAATAGGATGCACAAAGCCCTCACTTTTATTCTGGAAAACTGAAGCTGATAAATAAAAGGGATAATAGAAAACAGTTGTACATAATCTTACTACATCTCAACTATGAGTTTCTGATACTGCTTTCAACCATCAAAATCATGTTAAACTATTTATATATACAGATGTCCAGGCTGTGTCCTTGACTACTGGTTCTCAAAGTGTGATCCTGGCCTAGCAGCATCAGCATCACCTGGGAACATGTCAACCCAGACCTACTGAATCTCTTAATTCTGGAAAAAAAGCTTATGAATCTATGCTTTAAGAAGCACATGTTTCTAACAAGTGTATTATTAACAAGGTATTTTGTTGCAAGCTAAAATTTTAAAACCATTACCCTAGACTTAGTAAATCTATATTTTCACATCTGATTCTATTGTGCAGCCAGTTGAAAATCACTGTGCTAAGCTCAGAGTTAGCCAGTCACATGCCTAAATCTTAGAAGATATTAGACTAAATGAATAAACATAGTTTATAAATACCAGACCATTATTTAAAAGGCTGCCTTAATACAGAGATTATTTTAATTATGAAGAAAGAAACATCTTTTTGTAAACTTGAAAGATCAATTCCAAATTGGGGCTAATATTAGAGAGCTGAAATTTTCTTGGCCTTTCCCTCATGGTCCCAAGAGAGCTGCCGGAGCTCTGGCCATCTAGATGGAAGAGTAATAGTAGCTTTCCCAGAAGCTCTTTGATCAAGTCTTATGTCACACTGGCCATCCCTGTGTGCAAAGGGTCTGGAAAATGCAGTTTTTCAACTAAATACATTGCCTAGAATTCTGCTAGTAATACTAAAGGAGGGAATGGATGAGATGGACCACTTTCCATTAGGCAACACTATGAAATCTCCCCACCCAAACAACAACAAAAACAACAATAACAAAGATTTGAACTTTGTTGGCAAAACATTATTAATAAGATACATACTTTATATGATAAATTTTCAGACTACAGATTCATTGTAAATACGTTTACTTACAAAAATACAATAGTATGTTTTTCTGTATTTTCTGTTTTTTCAAGATGATTTTTCTTTTCAAAGGAGTACTACTAAATAAGTTATATTTAGTCGACTAACTAAAGTGAACATCATCTGTAAAAATTATTAAAGATAAAGAAATCAGATGAATAGGTAACATTATAAGAAGTAATAAAGAACCAATTTTACATTTTGGAAACTTATGTATGACGTATATACTAATGAAATATACTACAAACTGAACAAAGGATTCATGAAATTATAAGCATATTTTCCACCTTAAAATATCCTTCAGCTATGAAAAATAAATAAGACATGGTTTTGTTTTATGCCATTCCTTTAAGGAATCCTTTGTTGATAAGGATAAGATTTGCTAAAATAGCAATTTGGCTTCTAGTCAATGTGCTTGTTTCTACCTATAGACAAAATAGAGCAAGTAAAGTAACATGAAATATTTGTAATATGAAAATAGTTTATTTTAAACATTTTGAAAACAACTATGTGAACAAAAACAAATTAAAATTTCTTCTAAAATGTATAAATGATTTTATACATATATAGTCATTTCAAAATAGCAAAACCATTTCAAGTATCATCAAAATATTAGTAATACTGTTTTTATTCTTCAAAACCTTACATAAAGTTAATATTAGCAGGTCTTTGAAGAAGCAAATATATTATACATTGTTGATAGTTATGTATAATTGGCAAAAATGTTTCTAAAAAGCAATCTTATATATAGCAGAAGCCATAAAAATTGTGGGGTTTTTGTTATCGGCAAGCAAGTACCACTTATGGGAGTATATCCCAAGAAAATAATCTAAAAAATTTATAAAAATAGGAGACGATATAATGTCCAATAAGTTGGAAATGGTCAAGTTATATAACATGATAGAATGACTACAATCTATTAAAGTTACATATATATGTATAAGTGTGTTCAATATTGGTACATAAAAAGTGTATATGAGATCCTGATATGTGAAAAGAGCAAAACAATGTCAAGAGAAAGAGAAAAAACATATAATTAGTCGATATATTTTAAAGATGAAGAGTCTTTCATTTTTCTACCTAAAGCAAGTCACTTAACAGTACCATAAATTTTTTAAAGTAAGGCATTAGCAAAGATTTTTACAAATGTGAATGCTGTCGAACTTAAAATCATCTATTAAGTTGGTGCAAACACAGTAATGAAAACAATATGCAATTCAAAAATAATAATTACAGTTAAATATGGATTATTTTAATAATTCTGAAAAAACTTACTTTGAAAATTATATTGTCAGTAATCTGCTTAATAAGACTGTGTTTGTAAAAACTCTGAAGTGAAATACTGACATTGGATATTTTTACTATTTTGTCAACAATTAAGAAGATGTTTGTAAACTTTTAGTTAGACAATAAATGCTTTCGGGAAATGATGTAGAAAATTTGTGAACCAATTATTATAGCAGGAGGTAAAATTCATAGTCAGCATGGAGCAGGTAGCAACAAAGAGTTGGATTAAAACATCTTTACATAAGGTTTCATTATTTTGTTTGATGAATTAAGAATTCCCAAATTTTTAAGTGCTCATGTTCAAATTATGAATTAAAAATATTACAAATCTAGATGTAAATAATCTCCCTTCCTTCTGTAGGTGTTTATTATTCAGAAATGATTACATATCATCATTTCAAAATTCAAAGTAACTTTATATACACAGTCATTTCGAAATTACAAAAACATTGTAAGCAACTATAGAAAATTAACAGGACGTTAAAAATATCCTTCAGAATCTTCTTAAGTATATAAAATTGTTTTTTTGTAAAATAGTTATATTCTTCAAATAGTTCATCTGAGGAAGCTTTATTTTCTCATTTTTCTTTATAGCTAAAAAGGTACAAAGGAAAAGATGGTGTAAAAGGAAAAAGACACAGAAAAAGATATAACATGTCAAAGTTGACTTGTCAAAGTTTACAGCGGGAACTTCATATGAAAACCTGACTGACAGATGAAAGATGAAATCATACAAGATTTTTTTTTACTATTTAGAGTACTTATATTTATTCTCTAGAGTTATATATTAATATAAATATAATATGTAATGTATGGATGATTTTTTACTATATGTCTTATATAAATTATAATAGTGTAAAAGTTATTTTCTATATTTAAAGTTTGTTTAACTTTCTGAAAAAGACTATTACCTACTACTTTACTGTGCACGATTTTGTAGAAATAACAACCTAAATTATACTCTTCCTCACCTGTCTTGAGACTCTGAAAAATAGGAAAATTCAGAAGAATATGAAAATTGGATTAACTGAATAAGCAGTTTCATCCAACAAAGGCAAAGCCCTACAGGCAATCTGTTTCTCAGAATGGTCTTAGCTTAGCTTAGTAAATTTTCAACTAACTTACTTTTATTCAAATATAATTTTATATGCTGTAGATGATGTATTGAGCTAAAACCATAGTTTTTAGGTTATCCTAACTGAAGTAATATCCATGTCAGATGTGACTATGGATCATAATGAACGAGGATAAATTGTGGGGAGGGAGAGGCATAGAACTAGGGACCACAGAGGAAAATGGATGTTTTCCCATTGGGCAGAATAAAAATTGAATCAAGAAATATTTTCTACTGCCTGGGCAGAGGCTTCTTACAGTCCCTACCCTGAAGGATTTACTAACCTCTATGAGTACAGTAACTGCTCTGTAACTTCTACTCTTCTCTTTTCCAAATGGATAAGCTTATTGTATTTATTTTGTCCCTATTCCACCGCTGTATAACTGTGTATGTGAGTGTGCATGTGTGCATGTGCGTATGCATCTCTGTGTGTGTGTGTGTGTGTGTGTGTGTGTGTGTGTGTGTGTGGTGTGTGTATGATGGGAAGGGGTGGTGGCAGTCACCAGGGAGCTGTAAATACAGATTCTTATAGAAATAATGTTTACCACTAGGAGATCCCAGAATTTGAGATGAATGCAATGACAGATGAAATGTTGGATTGTCCACTTTGGGAAGTGGGTAGATATGTTTAATGTATGGAAAGAAGAAGAATATTTTGGTAATCAGAAGAGTAAACTAGAGTAGAAATTGTTATGTACTCACCACACCCATTTTCTCTTTCTCCTGGGCCCACACCTCACATTTCCAGCCTCCCTTGCAGTTTGATGTGCCAAGTGACTGAGTTGTAGCCAATGGAATGTAGATAGTTCATAGAAACCTTCTATGCATGATTCAACAGTTTTTTTCTGTCCACTGGCTTGAATCAAAGAATTATGAAGCCTTGGGAATGATGGAGGCACAAGGTAGAAAAAACCTGTGTCTGAAATGTCTTCTAAATGACTTGATATGAGGAGAAATAAACTTTTATATTAAGGCACTGAAATTGTGGGGTTCATTTGTTACACAAGCATTGGAACACATTACTCTAATACAGTAGGTATCAAATTTCTGTGGTATTTAGATTCATTTGAACATTTAAGAATGAAGTAACAGCATATTGTAAAAAGTCAGATATTTGCAATATGCCAAAATTATATCCTTTGCAACTATTTAAACGTATAATAACAAGTTCGATGTCAACAGAAATATGTGCATTTTAAACATTTATTATAGTGATCAAGTGAAAAATATAAGTCCAGGGTTTTGAGGTGCTACTATTATTTTTCAACTTATTTCTTGATAAAACCCAAGTGATATTACACAGATTAAGGCAGCATATGCAAACACATTCAATGAATTCAAAACAACTACCCTGGGATAAACAATTATAAATAATTTTACCTATTTATCAAAGTTTTTTCTGCTGAACTGCTTGAAAACACTTCATTAGCCTCTTTTACTGAAGAGTAATAAAATTGAATACCTTTAAGAATACCTAGTACTATAGACTAATAACAAATTCAAACTAAATTTCAGTGACATTAGATTGTACATAAGTTTGCTAATACCTTATTTTCTTATTTCTAAAGTCAGTAATTCTGAACATTTAAAAATCTTAGAAGAAAGAAAAAAGTCATTAAAAAGTAAAAATAAAAAATTGTTCAAAATTTAAAAGTTTTCAGGCTTTGGGGGAAAATATATTTTAAACTGACTTCCTAAATTGTTCAAATAGCAGTCTCACAATAGATGAGTCTAATGGACCAAATTGTGAGCGTACTTTCACAGTTTAAGAAACTCGAGGAAAAAAAAAAAAAGAAACCTGGGAAAAGACTTTTGTGTCAAAAATAAATTACTTTCTCTCAGGATATAATCAATTTTCTATGTGCCTCAAATGTGTTTGGTTCATTACAAAATATTTTGAAAACTGCATTGTTTTGCATTCTGATGATTTTAAAGGAGATTATTTTGCAAATGTATACAAAGCTTTAACATCAAAATAACTCAATGGCAGTAAAATATATATACCTGTTGTAATCAATAAATTTTTTGTCCCAAACCTTCTTAATGAACTTACCCTATGAAAGAAAAATTTTTAGCAGCTAAAATGACCTAATGATTATGTTTTGATATTTTAACTACTTATCTTTTCAATAATCCTGATTGTTTGCCAAAAGCCTTTTCTATTAGAAAATTGTCAACTATGGACATAGCTGAAATTATTTTAGTCATTAAATTAAAAAAAAGTGTGTTTCTTTCCTCATTTAAATAACAACAGTAAAAACAACACAATTAGCTTGATTTATCTGAATTGGAAATCTTTTGGTAAAATTTACCTGTTGACTACCAACCCTCCACTCTACCATTGTTGGGAATGCTGTGTTGTGCTGCCCAAATCCCCCCGCCCGCAGTACTGCTGATAGCTTGGCCATTGACAGCTCTCAGCTGTCAGCCCTTTCTATGACTTGTCATCTGCTGAAGTGAGCTGACTGGCCTAAAGTCATGACCTGTTCCCAAGACAGCACTTATCTAATGACTGCTAATACAGGAGTGTAAAGGCCTCTCTGTTCTGTAATGGGGACTCTGAAGGCCCCGCTCATCTTCAGAGCTCCTTGTTTAATCAGCAGATGCCTGTTTCTGAATTATGGTTCTACTTCTTCCTCCACCCAATCCTGCTTCCTTCCCTTCCTCCACTGGTGTCGATCCCCAGAAAACTTCTTCACAAACTTCTTCCTAATAAACTTTCACTCTCAGGGTCTCTTTAATGGGAAACCTGTGACAATTATCCATTAACATTTAAATAAATACATGTGCAATGATACCTACTACTATTGTCTAGGACTAATAATTTAACAAGGGGGATTACTCATTTGCATATTTTTCATTTATACTTATTATGTCAAGTGAGCTTTTCTAGTTATATGTTATTAGGTAGCTGGGACAAGGATTACTATTCACATTTTATAGCTATGTAAACTAAAGCTTCAAGAGAAATGGCTTTTTGCTTCCATGCAGAAATTATTATTCATGTTTTCTTCTATTTTGCTTAATTGCCTAGAACATTGCTTCTCTAAAAGATTCTTCTTCAGTTGCTATAAACCTCCTTCGCAGAAGTTTTTATTATATTCCCAACTTAATATGTTGTAATTTCCTAGTCATCTGGGCAGTAGAAAATTCAGCACCATCATCATATTTAGATTTTCTTCAGGTTCTTATTCCCAGACCCCATTGACCACACACATTATATTGCCTTCCTTCTGTTTGTCCTTTCAACATGTTTATTGAGTACCTGTTATAAACAAGACATTTCTGAAGAACTCACTGTGTGCCAGGCCCTATAGAAAAGTAGTTTTTATGCATTATCTCACTGAATCCCTATGACAACTCTTTGATGTTAATTCTATTATTTACATTAGATAGGTGAAGAAACTGAAGCTTAGGGAGCTAAAATGATTTTCCAAGGCCACAAAACTGTATGTCACAAAACCAAGACTTAAAATTGGGTTGACCTGATTTTGAAATCTATATTCTTTGCCTCTGTACTAGACCTCTATAATAAATCAAGAAGTAGAGAAATGAATGAGACATGGCTTCTACTCAAGGATTTACTATTGAATATGAGAAGGCATTAAATTATTTTTAAATAGCTTTATTGAGACATAATTTATATATAACTCACTCATTTAAATTGTGTAATTTCATACTCACTAGCAGTTACTATTCCTGTTACCCCATCTGAATCTGAGTTCCAGGCAACTACTAGTCTACTTTCTGTCTCTACTTATTTGCCTACTCTGAACATTTTGTATAAATACAATTATACAATATGTGGTCTTTTGTGACTGGCTTCTTTCATTTAACCTAAGATTTTCAATGTTTATCTATGTTGTAGCATCTATCAGTACTTCAGTTATGGCTGAATATTATTCCATTGTATGACCAGAATACATTTTGTTCATTTACTCAATCATGAGTTTGTTGATGGACACTTAGGTTGTTCCCACTTTTTGGCTATTAAGAATAATGGTGCTATGATTATGTAAAAGAGTTTATGTGGATATATGTTCTTATATCTCTTGGATATATGCCCAAATGGAATTTCTGAGTCATATGGTAATTCTAGACATATTTAACATTTTTAAAGAATTTCCAGCCTATTTTCCAAAATGCTACACCATTTTACGTTCTCAACACCAGTGCATAAAAATTCTAATTTATCTACATTCTCCCAACACTTGTTATTATATACCAATTTGATTATAATCCATTTAGTGGGTGTGAAGTGGTAACTTGTGGTTTCCTTGCATTTTCCCCATGACCAATGATATTGAGCATCTTTTCATATGCTCACTGGTCATTTGTATATTTTCTTTTATCTGTGCTTCCTAGTGTGGGACCCCCACATTACAAGCAAATGGGTAAGGGTGATCAGGGTCCCCAGTATTCTGAGCCATGCTGTGCCTCAGCCTCCACCCTGGCTATGGAGCTTGAGCCTTCTCAGCTACACTTGCCACAATTTAGCCTTGGCAACTTATAGATGGAGGGTTTAAGAAATGCTGATGGCCTGTCCCTCCCAGTGAAATATTATATCCTTTGACTATGAGCTGAGGGGAAAATGAGTTCTATCTTCTTGGTAACATCTATCCAAAGTGAAGCTTCCATCATGCAGAGCTGGGAAGATGGAATGGAGAGAGTAAGCAGTTCCTCGCTCAAGTGACAGACCATTTTTACCACTTTTTAGTAGATTCTCTTGAATAACTATTTCTACTTTTGCTGTATTTCCTTAGGACAATTTCTAGAGATATAAGTATTTTTTTTTTGTATGTGTATAAGTTTTACCAGTTGTGATTGTTTCCCTGGGGAATGGTCTCCAACAGGACCTCCTATCTGCTTTCCAGAAGTGGAACTCCTACTTGATTATATTTTAATGGAAGTAGTTAAGTGGGTAGAGGGTTGTAGGAGCCAGACCCTGAAAGTTACAAGTGTATAACTTTGGACAAGGTACATAACTTTTCTGTGCCCTCATTTTCTTAGCTATTAAATATGGAATAATAAAAATATCTACTCTTAAGATTGTTGTGAGAATTAGTGAGATATATATAACATGTCTTTGCACATAGCTTTCAACATGTTAGGAATTAATAATAATAATGTTAATAGTAATTATTATCATTAGGATGTCCTACCAGGCATTAAACTTGTAAGTTTTTTTTCTCTTTTCCAGTGAGAGAGATTTCCATAGAAGACAAGTTACTCTGAGGCACTGAAGTTGCCTCAGAGGCAAGTGGGTGTCTTCTCTAGAGTCACATTAGGTTAGCTGAGCCAAAAGCGCTTAGTCTATCTACTGTGCTTTACGTATAAATTAGATACTTTTTCAGGGTCAAAAAGTGACAACTAATCCATCCCTGATGCTATGGGTATGCAATGATATTAGATCCAAGATCACAAGAAGCAGACATATGAATCAACTTTAAATTGTGTGTTTTCCGGAGTTACCATGTGGTGAAGGTGAGGGGAGTTTTGAGCCCTGTGGCCTTGGAAGATCCAAGACTTGAATACTGTGACTCTAGGAAACCCATCAAAAGCACACTGGCAGAATTCAGTTTTAACAGAGTGACATTTCTCTCTCAAAGGTCTACAGCAGCCTGAATAAATAGTCGCATTGAAAGCAGACTTGTATCCCCTATAATAGTGGTTTTCCACCAGGAGCAGTGTTGACCCCCAGGGGATATTTGTCAATTCGTGGGACATTTTGGTTGTCATAACTTGGAGTAAGGGTTGGGAGAGGTATTACTGGTGTTTAGTAGCTAGGGATGTTACTTAGCATTCTACAGTACATAGGATAGCCTCCTTCAACAAAAATTTTTCCAGATAAAGATGTCAAACATACAAAGGCTGAGAAACTCTGCTCTACAGGGATGTATAGTAAGACTTTTCAGTAGCCAAGCTTGGTTATCAGATTTACTTACTAAAATCATCATAATTCTATACTCTCTGTGCTTACTGAGTATGTCAGTCAACACTGTCTATGTTGTTCTGTGCTGACCAGCAATTCCAAAATCTCAGTGGCTGAATAAAAAAAATATATTTCTTGCTCATGCTACATTACAACACAGGTTGAAATGCTCATCACACAGCTGATGAAGATTCTGTTGCAACATGTGCTTCCACAACCTCTGCTCAGAGAGAAGGGAAGAGTATATCCTGGGTATCAAGGGCACCTACAGGGAAGCAAAACATCATTTCTGTTATATTTCATTGGCAGAAGTAGGCAACATGGCCACTTCTTTCTTCAAGGGAACAGAAAATTATATACTCACTATGTGCTTACAAGGAGAACCAGAATTTTTTTAACAGCTCTTATGGCTATAATAGAGTGAACATTTTTCTGTTATCCTTTTAGATTATGTAAGCCTGTAGAAACTTGGAAAATTTGAGGGAGAGAGCAAAGAGGAAAATGAGCTTTTTATTCCTAGAATGATATTTAAGGTCTACTCTAGGTAATTAATTATAAAGAAAATAAGTGATCATATTAATACTTGGCTTGAAGAGCAGTGCATTAAGGTCACATTTTCACTCTCTCACTCTCTCTCTCTCTTTCTCTCTCTCTCTCTCTCTCTCTCTCTCTCTCTCTCTCTCTCTCTCTCTCTCACCCACACACACACTCCACAGTCAGGGCAAAGTAGAATAATGGTGGTCAATTCTACCTTGCTGGAATCAGAAATGGTTTAACAAGTGAGTTGCCTTTAGCTCAGTCCTAAAATATGGGTTAGGTATTCACCAATTCTCCCACAATTCTTCCACAAAGAAGTTGAATAGAAGTTACAGAAACATTAAACAGCTTGAAATGTTTGGAGAAACTGCTATGAGATACTTACAGGTAAGGGATGGAGAATGTCAAGATGTGAAGCTGAGCAGGTAAAATATAAACACATCAGTGTCTCATACAGTGACAATAGACATTTG
Organism: Macroglossus sobrinus; assembly: GCA_004027375.1. Lineage (NCBI taxonomy): Eukaryota > Metazoa > Chordata > Mammalia > Chiroptera > Pteropodidae > Macroglossus > Macroglossus sobrinus. The sequence goes on along the minus strand of PVKZ01001231.1, from coordinate 2,239 downwards.
GGCTTTATCGTAAAGGCAATGCAGAGCTATTAAAGAATTTTAATCTGGGAATTGATCTGATAGATTTAACTTCTAGATAAATTTCTCAGAGAACTCTATGAAGCATGAGTAGAGGCAGTAAGATTAATTAGGAGGTGATTATCATGATCCATAGAAGATGCTGAAGAAATAGTAATGAGAAATATATTAAAGAAAAGCCTGCCTCTCAACCTTCTTTTGGCACCTCCTCTTCATCCAGTTGTAACAGCTAGGGTACTTCATTGCTCATTACTGAACCCTTTTATCTATCTATCCTCTTTCCTTAGTGATCTCATCTAGTCTGTGGATATAAAATGACAGCTATATACTGATGACTTCTAAATTTATCTTTCTCATCCCACCGTTTAGACTTGGATACCTAACTACTATGTGATATATCTACTTCAGCTGTCTAATTTTCATCTCAAATTGTATTAAAATGGACCTCTAGAAAATGACAATTTTATAACTCTCAAAGAAATAAATAACAGGCAATACAGATGCTTAAATCATGATATGAAAGATTATGGTGAAATAAATACTCATGCAATGCAAAAAAATATGAAATTTATAATGGAGGAATCAAGCTATCACCACCTGACACCTCTTTAGTTAAAAGCCAGTCACCTATATATTAAATGTCAACTGATGTGTTGCAATAAGAAGTTGAGCACCAAAAATGTTTGACATGAATCTAATCAAATTTTTGGATGAAATTCCTAGTTTACTGGTAAAACAGGGGTAAAGGAACAAACCAAATGGCACTAGGAAGATAGTCAGGCAAATCCAGACTGTCAAGTATACCGTTGGACAACTAAGCCAAATGTTATCCAGTCAATGGCATAGGGAAGAGAAAAAGAAAGTAAAAGGGGAAAGAATTGTTCAAGTTAAAGAGAGACTTAGGAAACATAATACTCAAGAACGATATGAAACTTTAAATATTGATTTGAACAAACCAATTGTGCAAGCATATGAAGTGGCCCTGGGAAAGAGATTTCTGAATTGGTGAAGTTTTGATAATGGCACAAACATCTAAAACCAAGAATAATAATTATAAAATATATTTAATATGTAATATGTTAAATGTAAATTCTTGTGAAATCTTTACATAGAGATGACCGTAGACCAGTGGTTCTCAACCAGAGGCAATTTTGACCCCCAGGGGACATTTGACTATATCTGGCTGTTTTTAGTTGTGAAAAACGAGGAGAGAGTAGGGTGCTATTAGAATCTAGTCGGTAGAGACTGAGAATGCTCCTAAACGATGCACAAGCCAGGTCCCTCACCCACACACAACAAAGAATGATCCAGCCCAAAATGTCAATGATACTGAGGTTAAAAAATAAAGAAGATAAGGACCAAGGTTGATTTTTATTTACTTTGACCTTGGCATAGTTTCTGGCACATGGTAAAAGTAAATATTTAATAATTCCTTTTATATTGCATAAGCTGCCAGATTCTTTGAAAACCAGGGGAAATTCAAAGAGAAAAATATTGTTTGGGGTACTGAAGCTTAGAAGGCAGATCTTAGATTTATAAATATATACCATTAGTGTATAGGTGATAATAGAGACTTTAGGAATGAATGAGACTGTAGCAGTGATCCACAAACCTCACTGTGGATCAAAACTACAAAGGCAGTTTTGAGAAATGTACATGCTTAGTTTAACCCCAGAGCTTCCAATTTAAATGGGAGTGGAGGATGTAATAAGCATTATACTTAAAAACAAACAAACAAACAAACAAACAAAACTCTTCATATTATTTTAATGTGCAGACAGTGTTGAAAATCTAAGATTTTTTTGCCTGAACACAAATGAACTATATTCATTATATGAGATTTATTCATAAGGCATACTTCATTCAGTATGGTAGCTCAAGCAATTGGCTGTAGTTTTAAAAGTTTTTCTGGGTTTGCTAAAGCAAACAGGAACCCACTGTTAGTCTCCTTTCGTAAAATAAAAGGTCAGAAAGTCCTTGGCATGATGTAGAGGAAAGAATTTAAAGACTTTGCAAGATAAGAAAGTAGATTAAATGGATCATGTGTCTTACCCCTATATCCTGGCAGGGCCTAAAGATTCCTCCTCTTCCTTCCCAATAAAAATATAGTGAAAAAGGAAATGCCCAAATATTTAAAAGTGCTTTTCTGGCTCTCCCTCTCCCTCTCTCCCTTCCTCTTCCTCCTCCTCCTCCTCCTCCTCTTCCTCCTCCTCCTCCTCCT